>CM051385.1:14619085-14863131 GCA_028015245.1 Cardamine occulta
ACCAGTCCATCCTTCCACTCCTTTCACAAACCACCAGTAGCTCTCTGGTTGCTCACCAAAGTATTTTATCATTGGCTCATAGGTCTCCTCATCCGCGGCAAGTAAACGAGGGAAATCACACGTTAAATGCGCAACCGCATGGAGCAAGACACCGACAACAATCCCACTTGCAATGACCTTATGGAAGTTGAGATTATCATCAAACGGAACGACAGTACCTAGCTTGGTTTTATTCCTAAGCCAAGTGATGGTATTGCGACAAACAGGTAGTAATATGAGAGCCATGTTGAATTTGAGAGTCTCTGCGCCTCCTTTAGCGACACAAACGCAATAACCCATCACGTCATAGGCCGCTTTGTTCTTGTACTGAATGAACTTGTAGGTGAAGAGGCCTCCGCAAATGCCAAGCCATAGCATCATGATCCATAGTCTCTGCCAGTTGTCAACTATGAAATATTTGATTTTCTCTGACCATCTCACCAAAGGATTGCTCTCTTTTGCTGGTTTTAGCTTCTGGCTTAGCATTTGGCTAAGTATTCGGCTGTCACCAATTCGCACCGATTGGTTCGGTGCTTGTAATAGGAGCATTTCCAAGTTTTCGATCTGTTTCAACAGCATCCATTTCATATCAATAGCTATAGTAACATAATACAACACCAATGTTCTAAAATTATACTTTTAACGCTTTACATATGTTTTCCCAATATTTAAAACCTAATGTGACATTCGGATGCCTAGTGGCTCAAGATTATTCTTTGGTTGGTCTCTTCATGTATATATATATTTTTTACATTATTTATTGTTTACTTATAAATATATCAAGTAGAAGCATACACTGATTACTTGGCCTTTTAAACACGCATCTTCGCTTGTCGAGTTTTGTTCGTTGATTTGGTCAAAAGCCAAGGTGAACCAATAAGTTAAAAAAAAAAAAAAAAGGTGGCCCAATAATTTTGACCGCTTTATATTTTTATAACCTTGAATTTTCAGGTTGTTTAAGAGTATTTTAAGGGAGAGGGGTGAATTTACGATATATACCATTAGTGATTGAGTGGGTGAAGGTGGACCATACGTACCATGATATAACCAGCATTGTCTGGGTCCAATTCTTCCATTATTAACGCTGCATATTCTTTGGCTTGCTTTTGAATATTCGAGAGCTTGTTTGCTGAAGCACTAAGACTTATAATCTGCAATTAATGACCAACAATTAAAAAAAAAAAGTATTTAAACCTTAAACGAAAGTAATAAATGCTAGCTATAAGTTTATAACCATTATGGTCGTGTTCACATGCACTAAATGGATTTAGTGATGTTAAGAGTAATCGTCATCAGATAAAGTCAGTGGATTTGCGCGTGGACAAAATTGTCAAGATAATCAACTAAGAATATATATATAAATAAAATATGAAAAGAAAAAGAAGATATTTCCAAAACAAAACAAAATAGATAAAAAAAGATAACTATTGAATGGTGCGTGGCTCACCTCAGCGACCTCTGCTTCTGTTACCCGTCCATCCTCATCTTTGTCCACCCTGACCAAACAGTGACGTCACTTATTAGTTACAAATCCATCATAACTCCACATGATTAAATATTTAATTTTGTATTATTAATTGTTGGTCCTTAAATCCTGATGACCGTTTGATTAACATTAAATATTAAACGACCATAGTGTTTACGCGTAGATATATTTATGGGTTAGGTGAAGATAAGAAAAAAGCTTACATGTCAAAGAAAACTTGAAGTTTGGCATCGAAGCTTTCATCTGAGATCTGTTCCCAAAAGATCCTAAGCTGTTCCTTTGTGATTGCATCACCCGTAATGTTATTCCGGCGAGCCAATGCTCTAAAGAGCTGGTCGGCAAAGTCTTTTGATTCCTTGTTCATTCCTAGAGAAAAAAAAAACTCAAAATATCAAACTAACATATAAATAGAAATATACTATTAATCAAATTGCTCAGTAAGAACTAATTAAATTACCTAAGCATTCCCAAAACTTGGAAGAGAGTAAGAGGCCGTTGTTGTCAGCAGAGAGTTTATCAAACCGTTGGTCCACGGCTGGCCACGCGGCGGTCTTGGTGGCGATAAACTTGAGACCTTTAAGGGCGTGGATGGCCGCGGAGCTCGTACGGTCGAAGCGCCGTATGCCAGGTGCAGGGCGTCTAGAGAACACGCGCCGGAGTTCACGCGAGGCGTTCTTGAGTCGTGAGGAAGTGCTACGGAAGAAAGAGAGGGAAGTAGAGTTGTTGAGACTGCTCTCAAGCGTCTTCTTGGTTAGAAGAGCCAGCTCTGGATCCTCAAGGTGGGCCCCACCTCCGGCCGCTTGTTGGACGCTGTGGACGGCCACGGAGTCGTCTCTGATGTCCAGCGTGATCTCCACGTACTCATCGTCGTCATCACCGCGGCCACCGCTTAAGCTGTTGCTTCTCTTGGGGAGATCCGCGGCGAATCTTGCGTTTTTCTTGGACGCACGTTTAGGCCGGCCAAGTGGACCACTGAAGGCGCCACGGTCGCTAGCGATGCTTTCGTTATCGGAGTTGGTGTCTGAGTTAGCTCCTCGTAGAATCCCAAGTTCATGCTCCGTACTTGAATTGCCTCGTCTCATTTTCATCCAAATTCAAGAAACTTGATTTGGCCAAGAATACACACACACACAGAGATCTTAGCAAATAAACAATATACGTGAGGTTACTAATTTAACAGAGAGGGGAAAATCTCCGCAACCAAAAAGGTGTTTGATTTTTGTCGATGGAAGAAATTGGTTTTTTGTGTGAAATATTTATAGAGACAAAAGAAATGGAAATGGCATGCTAATTGCAATTCATATGTGCTAAATCAGGGAAGGTAGTGCGAAACTATGGATGGACCTCCCCGGTCCGGTCAAAATATTTGCTGACCATTTATTTTGACTTTTTTCATTTCATTCGTTTTTTGTTTGCATTTCTATTCATCCTCACCGAGTCGTTTATACATTTCCACACCAAACCGTTATTACTTTTTTTCTTCAGCGTTATTTATCTATATTTAATTACCGCGTGTCAATTTTCATGGAAAAAAGGGACGATTGTAAGAAATATATATTAATTTTGTTATTATTTAATATATTTGGTGATCAATTAAATTAAAAATAAAGTAGTTAATTTTTAATAAATCTCTATTTTGATGAATGGAGATTATTCATAAAGATATTTTAATAATAAATATGTCATCTCTCAACTTATAAATATATATTTTTAGACCATTATAAAAATATCAATAATAACGCAATATGTTAAAGATCCGTTTATAGGTAAAGAGGAGAGAAACCTAATCTTGTAACCTAAAAATTTAGGAAAACCATTTACGAAGAAATTTGCGTAACAATGGAGATAATCCGATAAACCTCCTCATGGTTTTATTATTTGATTAACCTACATGTTTGAAGATCTTAGGTTTCATGTAAATTATGATTACAACGACTAATCAAGTTTTTAGTTGAACGGGAGAAGGTTTACTTAGGGATTAATCAAGTTTGTAATTAACCCTCTGTATATAGCAATCATACAAAAAAAAGTAATATTTTGCCTGTAGGGATTAACTCTAGTGTCTATTCTTTTCCAAAAGTCAATCAATAATTCATTTTGGAACGCATATTCATGGAACGATTTAAATATGTTGCTTCCAACGTTTAACTTGTAATCTGTCTGTTTTCAAATATAGAACTCACCTAGTATTATAGGCTGACCATGTGAGATGTATCGTTTTTGAAATATTTTTTGTCTAAAAATAAAAGACTAATTAATATACAGCAATGACTTAGGTTTAGTAATTTTAAGCATATAGTAATGAATGAGTTGATTTTTTTTTTTACAAAAGAACATCGGATATCTTTAGAAAAGTAGAGCAAGCTATATCAAATAAATATACAAAACGTACTGCCTGATAAAAACAGATGTGAACAGTGAACGATAACATCTGCATGTCAATATTGGTTCTCTTTTCTTTCGACAGTTAGACTTGTTTAATATGAATGCTACGAACTTTTGGGTTGGGATTAAGTAAGTTAGCTTTTGATCATGAAAATTCCATGTATATGGGTGTCACAGGTAAGGGAAGGTCAATCGAATGATCGACCCGGTTGTTGACAAGGTCTGACCCAGGGTAGATATATGTTCTTTGATCAAATGTTTGAGACATTATATATGGATGAGAACCTAGATGAACGCATGTTAAATAAGTGTAAGATGCATAAGATATTTGGTGAACAATTAACTATAAACGAGTAGACAAGTAAGATAGGGTAAACGCTCAAATATACCATGAGATCATGAAGTCTTTAATTATGGATAACGATATACTTACGTACGTATAGAGCGGTTCCTAGGGATACGAAAACCTGAAGCAAAATTAAAAAAAT
This sequence comes from Cardamine occulta, assembly GCA_028015245.1. Classification (NCBI taxonomy): domain Eukaryota; kingdom Viridiplantae; phylum Streptophyta; class Magnoliopsida; order Brassicales; family Brassicaceae; genus Cardamine; species Cardamine occulta. Next base: position 14,623,484 of record CM051385.1, read on the forward strand.
ATCTCAGTTCATATAACAATAACAACCATTAATTTTAAAACTTCATTTTTTATTTTCTGATTTCATATTTTCTACCTCAAGATTTGCTTCATTGCTATGATATTCATTCGTATTTTTACCAATTCAATTAAATATATTCCAATCTAAATTTCCAAACATAGCTCTGTTGGAGTTTATAAACTAGCCTATAACCTGAGTTTTTGGTTTAAGAAAAAAAAAACTTGAGTTTTTGTTTAAAATGTATTCTTAATCAGAAAAAAAAAAAAACTAAATTCTAAAACTTGATGAAGCAAAATTATAATGAAAAGTAATACTCTCTAATTGACTAATGCTTTCATTTTGTATTTTCGATGAAGAAGAGTTAAAGAGGTTGGATAAGAAATTGTAAAGTTCTAATGTTCACCTTTCTACTTTCTAATTAGTTACTTTTGAAAAAAACTCTTATTTACTCTTTAAAAAAACATGTTTTTCAACATATGAAGGATATAAGGTTGACTCTAAGAAAAATATGTGCATTTTTGAAAATTGAAACAAAAAGTGGGTTTAATTATTATTATTATTTTTTGAAATTTTAAAAGTGGATTTATTAAAAGTTTCTTTGAAACATATAGGCATACGTAACAAAGCATGGGACATGAACATCAGAGACGAGCATGGTAATATATGAATCTCTCCGTTTGTTGTCTCATTTAATTTACTTACATTTCTATATAGATTTTGCATGTGAACCTGGAGGTGACCAGACGAGATGATTTTTTGCTTAGGACGTGCAAAGAAAATTTTTAGTCGTTAGTAGAACTTTTGGAAGGTGAATCGTATTCGTATAGACGTATAAAGACGACTAGTACTTGATTCCACTCTTGTTCTTTGATCTTTTCAAACATGTTTAAACTCGGGGGGGTTTTCTATAGAGTTTTATAATAAGTTATTCAACAAAAAATTGGCTATCAAAATACCGAACGGACTTAACACTTTGGCTATTTTATAGCTCAGTTAAGATGTTAGACTTTTCTTCCTTTGATTCAGAATTAGAAGCATTAATTTCGTCTTCTCTTGTTAATTGATCCACCTTCTCTATGCACATGAATGAGTTCGTGAGTATGATAGAATTTTTTTTCTTATATTGCATGCATTTTAAATTCTAATGGTGAAGATAAGCCCCTAGGTGATACTAATTTCATCTAGAAACTGCAATCAAACTATTTTAATTAATTACATATTATTGACTGAGAAGAAAAATAATTTAAGACTATATTTAGCTTTCTTATTTTCTTAACAAACGTGGGACCAGACCACAGGTCCACAATACCTTGTTTTATATTTTTTCGAAAAATAAAATTCATATTAATTAGATAGTAATATAGTTTTGATACATGGAAAGTATTAACCACGATTGGGGATGAACACAGCTAGAATAAAAGTACAAATTTGAAGGAGCAACCTCACTGAAACATATTTACATGTGTAAAATAACAATGCTGTAGTTTTGACACCAAACACTATTTAATGTCTTCACATAGGTTTGCCACTTGAAAATATGTTATTGCCTTGAAAATTTATAACATTTACTTGTTTTATAAATAAAGAAGTTTATCATAAACCCAACACTATTTAATGTCACAGAGGTTTTCCACTTGAAAATATGTTATTATGCCTTGAAAAAGATTTATAAGATTTACTTGTTTTATAAATAAAAACAAGTTTAACATCTATTTATGATATCAATATGATTTATTTTCTCGTGTAGAAGTACTTTTAATGAGGAGTTCATGACTCTGTATGATAAAAATATATAATTCCCGAAATAAAGATAGAACTAAGAGTATTCCTCAACAAATGAATAAACGATATACACAAACAGAGAAGATGTTTTTGTCCATGAACCGGTAGCTCATTAGCTTAGACGCCGCCCTCTAGAAAAGTAAGTTTAAGGGTATCAAATAATTTACCAAATCAAAAAGGAAAAGAGAAAGAAGAGATGAGATGACGACAAAACGTAAGATATAATTGAGCATACAGTACAAAATGGATGGTTTTTGTTTTCTTTGTACCTTTTAAAATAGAATCCGATGAGCGATGAAAAAAAGAGAGGATAAAAGATGAAAAAAATATATATAGAACCCGATGAGAAATATAGGTGGCTAAGAAGGTAGTCTAAAATTTCTTGTTCGTTTATTAGTAGAGTACGAATCTTTGACTTACTTCCACTGCTATGCTCTTAGCCTACTGCTATTATTGCTATGTAAATCAAAACTGTGGCTACAAGTTCACACGATTAAACTGATTCTAACCATTTTCTTAAAATCCTAACAATTATAATGAAAAGCATTTAATTATCAGCTAATCCATTTTAAAACTCTCAACTAATTGTTAATGAAAAAAACTTAAGTAAGATATTTTAATGAAAAAGCATTTAATTACTAGCTAATCCATTTTAAAACTTATTAATGAATAAACTATCTTCTCAAGTACTAGTCAAATCATCTTAAAATCCTCAAATAAATTATTAATGACCCCCCCCTCCTCCCTCCTCTCTTCAAATAAGATATAAGATATTTTAGTCATTTGTATTTTTTTAGATTAAAAACAACCCACTTTTTGTTTTTAAAAACATGAATTTTCAAAAATCGCTAATGCCAATTTAAAAACCTCAACATCATGTAAAATATAAACATTCATTTTCTTTCGTGATTTTTTAATTTTATAACGTTCAATTCCTAAAATTATATATGGTTTTGTCAAATTTTAATGTTTTACGTACCTAGGATGCAACATCTTAGTTATATTGATTGATTGTTTCAGATTTTCAATCGATTACATCATGTTTCTGATGTTATTTTAAACAAAAATTGCATTCTTTTATGTCTAAACAATATATACATGTTATTTTATTTTATAACAAATCAAAATGGAAAGTATTGATTTGATGACAGTCAATATTTGAGGGGGTTTTTCATTAATAATTTTAAAATATATCAGTCGATACTTAAATGATTTTTTTTATCAACTATTGATGGTTTTCAAATGGATTGACTGATACATGGAATTTTTTTTCACTAAATCCTTTGTAATCTTATCTAATATAGTAATGTTTCCTCTAAACTCAAGGTACAAGACGCTAACATGTGTCACTTCTAAAAAATCTTTTTAATTTCTTTTTTTTTAATAACTACTACAACTCTATAACATTTAATTACAATAATCACTATAAATAACTATTTAATTTTATCAGTTTTTCAATAATTTTTACAATATCTAATTTCTATAATATTTTAATAACTACTATAATATTTTAATTGGAATTTCACTTAATTATTGTTTTTTGGAGACATTTTGTGGAGTTTTGGTTAGAAAATATAATAGGATTTCAATATTATCTAATATTGTAAGGTTTCCTCTAAACTCAAACTACGATACGCTAATATGTGTTACTTCTAAAAAATATTTTTAATTTCATTCTTCTTTTTAATAATTACTACAACTCTACAACATTTAATTACTATAATCTCCATAAACAAGCCTTTAATTTTATCATTTTCAATAATTTATACAATACCTAATTTCTATAATATTTTAATAACTACTATAACATTTTAATTGGAATTTCATTTAATTGTGGTTTTTGGGAGACAGCTTGTGAAGTTTTGGTTAGAAAATATAATAAGATTTCAATTTTTATATTTTTGGACGATAGTTTTTGGGATTTTGGTTAGAAAAATGAGAAATTAAGAAAGGGAAAATAAATGTCAACACAAATAACATTACTAATGAAAGAGAATTAAGACTAATAGTCAAAGACAATTAAAACTAAAAATAAAAGCAGTTAGATATGATACAATAAGTCATACTATAATCACTCTAAATAACCCTTTTAAAAAAATGATACAATAAATCATTACTATAACCTTATAATTGCCCTAAACAACCCTTTAATTTTATCATTTTTTCAATAATTACTACGATATTTAATTTTTATAATATTTTAATAACTACTATAATTTTTAGTTGGAATTTAATTTAAGTATGGATTTTGGGAAACAATATGTGGAGTTTTGGTTAGAAAATCTGCATAGATATTTAAAAAATTCTTTTAAAATAGAACAAAAAATGCTAAAATCTCTTACAAACTAGAACGAAGGGAGTATATGTTTAAAAAAGACAGTTTTTGGGGATTTGGTTAGAAAAATAAAAACAAAATAAGAAAGAAAAAATAAAGATCAACAAAAATAACACTACTAATAAAAAAGAATAATGAGTAAAAATTAAAAGCAGTTAAATATAATACAATAAATCAGAAAAAAAAAACTGAAATCAACATCAATTTTACACTAATATATAAATAGCAACCATACATATAAAATCAATGCATTGAACTACTCCAAAAACAAACGACTTCATCACCAACCATAAGCATGAATCATCTTCAACTCAAAATCACAAGATATCTAGATACGTGGAGAAAACAACATTAACTACACTAATTCCTTTTGCCAACGAACATATACTTCAAACACATGACAACAAGTTCAAATACTTGATTAATTTCTATCTCATATTTTATGACATTGATGAACAAACGTCAGGTATGTTAATTAATCGTTTATTAAACTTTATTCATACAACATTATTCCCAGCTAGCACAAGAACACTACACACATAGTCTCGAAGTGTTTTTCGAATTCGAAGATCTCAACCCAAATGTTTCAACAAGATTAGATGTGAAATTATTGATTTGAGATCTAGAAAATTCTCAAACACCATCTACAGAAGAAGAAGAAAAAGATGATTGCTCAATATGTTTAAAAAGTTTAAATGGGTCAAAAATATCAACACTTTACTTTACAACTATAAACTTTATCACGAATGTATTTCAAATTGGTTAAACTATAAAACAAGTAGTCTTTATTGTAGAAAATAATTATTTTGATATTTATATTAATTTTAGAGTAATAATAATATTAATGTTTCAAAGAAACTAATATGAAAATTCAAATAATGTGTAATTTGAAATATCAAAGTTTAGTGATAAATGTGTTATATTATTCAAAATTTTATAAAAAAATATTATTAACAAAATAGTTGGATTACAAAGAAAAAATAGAATAATAAACTAAAACAATTAACAAAAACATGAAAAATGCAACAATAAAACAACATTAAAACAAAAAAAAACTATGAAAATTTGAATAATATGTGATATTAAATACCAAAGTTACTGACAAAATTTTTATAGGGAAATATTATTAATAAAATAGTCTGATTACAATGTAAAAATAGATTAATAAAAATAAGAATCATAAATTAAAGAATACAAAAATAATTAACAAAACTGACAAAATAAAACAATAAAAATAACATTAAAAACACTATGAAATTTTGAATAATGTGTGATTGGAAATAGCAAAGTTAGTGATAAATGTGTTATAATATTTAAATATTTAAAGGGAAATATTATTAGTAAATAGTTAGATTACAAGGAAAAATAGACTAATAAAAATTAAAAAATTAAAAAAAATATAATAAAACAATTAACAAAAACCTGAAAAATGCAACAATCAAAAAAATATTAAAAAATATAATATACTTTAATTATACAATATATATATATAAAGTGTAATACATACCCAAAAATATTAATTATATTTAGACTTGATATAACTCAATTCCAAAATTACAACTATAAAGCCAAAAAATGTCAATTATTTTTAGAAAAAAATATCTAAAATAATTGAAATTATTTAGTTATATTTGTTAAAATTTCACTAAACTTTAATCAAATTTAAATAATTTTTTTTAGTTTTTAACGATATTTTGAGTATATAAATTCATTCCAAATTCAGATGGAATCGAACCAAACATGAACCAAAATTTATATATAAATGAATGTGTCTTAGACATCTGAACCCAAAAATCCAAAAAAATTGAAAGATCCGAAGTGAACCCAAACAGGTATCTAAATGCTCATGTTTAGTTTGTTTATTATAACGGAAGAATTAATTAATATATGTATTTTTTATAGTAAAAATATTTTTTTTAATTGTTGAATCTGGCAGAATTTGAATAAATAACAAATGGCAACGACAAAGTTGCAGAATCTGGCGGAATCTAGCTGAATTTTTTTAAGAGGTTGCCATTTAGGGCCAAATATTTCGTTTGTGAACATTCAATAAGCAGTTATTCATGATATTATATAAACTAGAATTATACATCCGCACGTTTCACCGAATTTTACCTGTAAATTACTAACGATTAATATATAGTATATAATTATTTAAATTTTAAAAGATAAATTAATAGAAACACCAAGCGATATCAAAATATATATTGTCGAGGATAATTATTTTTGGAAAAGCAACAGTTTTTAAAGAGTAAGAGAATTTATCAGTGAAAACTGTCTATCCATCAAATGAAGTGCATTGTGCCTCATTATGTCCATATCCGGCTATCTCATCTCACCTACTAATTTAAGTTGGTTTTAAACTTGATAACTCGGTTTATTAACTCATGTCATGTATTTTTCTAAATACTCATTCATTGTGTATTTTTCACACAATAAATGAGTTAAAAAATTTGTTGTAGTCACATGTGAACACATATTGCCCACCTTACGTCACTTGTTCTTCCAACACCTTTTCGCAACTATTTACTTCATCATCTTCTAAGATGCACTATTTCATGTTCCTACATCTTCTCTCATTCACATTCTCTTCGCTAAATGAATAGGACTAGACATTGATTTTCAATCTATATTAGAATTATATCCTCGTTTTCATCTTTCTATACTTTAATTTTTACTGAGCAGTTGCATAACGCAATTTTTTTTTAAACCGTCAAAGTAAACGGAAAATCCACTTTTATGTGGATATAACTCGAAAATAAACTTTCCGTGTGGCAATACATTGTTTTTCAAAAACCTTGTGTATACAGACTTAAATGAAAGTTTCCATGTGCCTACACCCCGACGACATATTAGTTAACTTTTAGACAAGAATTTTTACTAATCAATTTCAATTTGAACATATTGAAAACAATGATTCTATTTGCTACAAAAAGGATAACACAAAATAAAACAGTTCTTAGTTCTTAGACATAAATACAACTCTTTGTGTAATCGTATTGGTGATTTTTTTAGTGATTGGCTAATTTGTTTAATTGAAAAACATGTATTTGACACTTTTACAAATTAAACAGTTAAAAAGCTTTTAGAATATGAGTGAGTGTATGTAGGGTACATTTTTAAAAAATCTGATGATTATTTGTGATAGATAATTTTTCATTATTTTTAATAAAATTCATATATTTTTTAAAAAATTATTATGACACCCGTAACTTTATATAATGGCTCCGCCACTGTGATTAACTTTGGTTTAATTTTATTTTGACCAAAAATTAGGATCATTCTAATTAGTTCATTTCTAGAGAATTACTCTTTAACAATCTTTTTTTAGACATTTTAGTATAGTAGCACATAATTCTATGCCCGAAAGAAAAGGATCCCTGACCTATACTTAAAAGACAAGATGGAACCACTTGCCCACTATTAGTGATTTAGATTATAGTTTTTTTGTCTAATATATATCGTTAGTGATCCACACAAATCCTGTGAACCTTCCCACTAATTAATAAATCCATACGTCGAACGCAGCTAAACCTTCCACTAATTAAATCGCTAAAACCACACATGTGCAAATGAGTACTTTGTTTGAATGATTTATTATTGTTGACTTCCACACCAACATGTGTTTTAGTTTTGACGAGACTTACTTCTATTGCCATGAAGGTCAATTATTTTATACGTAGAGTGGTTGACATGATATGCCGTACGTATTTAAAACTAGCCGTGTTTTGTGGACTCTGGGAAACTATTCGATATCTGAAATTCAGTCCAATGTTTGCAATGTTTGGTTAATTTTTATTATTTATTTTTTAGTTTTTGAGGAAACAACAAAATGAAATAGAAAAATTTTCTATTAGAAATAAGTACCCATATTTTAGAAAACCAAAATTGATTAAAAATACAATGAGCTTTAAGGATTTTCTATCTAAAAACAGCAACTATTATAAATGTATTTTTTTTTACATTTTAACAAATTAAAACTATTTAAAATATACGAATATGATCATATTCAATATACCATTACTCTAATAAAGATTTTATTAGAATTGGATACGGACTCAATCAGAATTTTAGATTGGTAAATCACAATAGAAATGGGAAATGGTATCCTTTTTAAAACAGAAAAATAATACTTTTAGAATGAAAATTATTTTAGAACGGAGAAACTATGAAGAAGATATTTAACAAATATAGAATGAAAAAAAGATCAAACTTAAATGGAAAAGAGGTGTACGTAGTTGGTGGGGTCAATGCAAATTGGATTTTAATATTATTGTTGTCAATGACAATGACTTTGGCCCTCTCTCCTCTTTCAAACATTGATGCATTTATCTTCTACAAGCTTTTTCGTTTTATCTACTTTTTTTCTTTGTTAATCTTCCAAAATAATAACTAATGAAACCGGTTTCTTTTTTGTCAACAAACGAAAAATATTATTTTTTCAAGAGCTCTTTTATACATATGCTGTATATACAGTTGTGTATATATGTATGTATCTTCTATGATGTATGCATATGTATCAATGTATGAGTCTATTATTGTAGTTAGGAGTATGTTATTGGTAACTACCATCCATTGCGGTTAAGAGCTTAACCGGTTCGAAGATCACACTAATTAATCAAACGGTTCAACTAGACGGTAATAAGAATTTTAGCACGTACATCAGTACGTCACTCAAGGAACCGGTTCAATCTCTTCGCCTTAGTTTAGTTCGTCCGTTTTGAACCTGTTTTTTAAAAAGTTACGAAATTTTGATATTCAAACAGTGTAAAAAATTTCGTCAAAATTGTGGTTTCATGGTTTTGGTACAAAAACACTACTAAAAGAGTTTAAGGTTTAGCATCATTTTACAAATTTAACAAAAAATATAATTATGAGATTTTACGTTTTAGGCAAAAAATATATGTTTATATTTTTTGTATTTTTGGCGGCAGAACTCATTTCACGATTATTTTGCCAAAAGCGCAATTTCATATTCTTGAAAAAAACACAATTTTAAGTTTTTTCGGTTTTAATCCAAAAACCTTATTATGAGATTTTACAAATTTGGCAAAAAATAATATTACGTGATCTTGTAGTTTTGATGGAAAAATATTATTCCAGTTTTAAATATTTTTTATAAAATATTATTATGAAACAATATTTGTGTTGGCATTTGAGATTTTAAAAATAACTTAGTGGGTACCTAGAATTAATAGTGTAAACCCATGTTAAAACCTATCAGTATGGATATCCGTATGTTTTAAGCTCACATGATTTTAGTTTCAAAAAATAGGATAATGGGTTGGATATTTTACCTGGGTTTCGGATATCCAGTTGGTTTTAACCCATGTTTGGAATAACGGAGATTAATAAAAATTAATCGAGGATTTGTTTAAATAATATAATTATTTTAATAATTTTAATAGGGTTACATTTAAATTTCTTTGCATATGTTTTGAATTTGTTTAATGATAGAGTGGTCCTAGACAAATTTCATGTAACTAAAAAAATGTATTGAACTGAGCATTTGGAGAGATATGAGTTAAAATGACAAATCTTGTGTTATTGAAACATGATTTCAAAATATTTTTTAAAATTCAGTATTATTGGATTAATGATTTTAAAATGCATAATCAAATCCACTGTTATTGAAAACATTTTAAGAATTGAATTTTAAATTTCAGCTAGAATTTCAGAAGATTTCTTAGTTAAAAATATAAAAATTAAATTCTCATGATTTTAGGTGAGATTTTAGAGAATTTTATAGCAAAATTTCTAATTCACCAAAATTCAACCAAATATTCTCAAATTTCATTAAAAATCAAATCTCTCCAAATTATTTATCCAATACACCCTTGAGTTAGTAAAGCTTGAGGGCTATTGACTACATTTGTTTTTTTTCCTTCATTATCAACCAATGATAAAATAGTCATTTTCCTTTTATCTCTTTCATTAACCTATCTTTTCTTTTAACATAGCATATGTTTTCTAACAATGGCGGCCACTCAATTTTTACACTATAAACATCATTTTAAACACGTTTTAACTCTCGTTTCCACATAAATATGCTAGATCCGACATGTATCATATATTATTAAACCTTAAATTATTAATCGATACTTATTTTTTCACCTGATTTTTAACCCTAGTTGGGCAAATCCCGATGGTTGCCAGCCACCAAACGTTAAATTGCCGCATAGACCGTGTTTTTGAACATGGGTTTTAACCCATTTTTAACATTGCTAAGTATATGTTACTAATATTATTTGGGAAATACGTTTTTATAATCTGTTTCATAGAAAGTGTTATTCTAATATTTTTCACACAAATTAAGAAAGTTATATAAATTTAGTTTCTACCATTTATTAATACACTAGATTTTGTTTATCTCTTCAATTAATAAATTGAAATAATATGTACAAAATTAATATTTATATCAACATAAAAACAACTTTTTGTGAAAGAAAAATTAAACTTTAAAATGACATTCTTTAGGAAAGAGTTAAACGGAGAGAGTATATGTTATTACATTATTTTTCCATTAAGATTAAAGACAAAACATTAATAAGAATATATATATATATATATATATATAATCTTCACCTGAACCTTTATGTGTTTCATAAAATTTGGTCTACTACCAATGCAAACAAACACAATAATAATATGATTAATTTAACTATAAAATCAATTTTATTTGATAAAAGTCATATTTTCAGAATTCTACTATTATATAGATAACTAAAAAATTGATTTTTTAATACCATGAAGTTTTAGTTATACAATGAATTTAAAAGTCAAGATAATTGTATTATTATTTTATAAAATTTTTAAAATATGACCTCGCTTTTGACGTAGCATAAAATAAAATACATCAAATTGTTACCAATTGAAAAAACCGCTAATCTTATACCGCGGCGTCATTTTTTATTCTCTTTTACTTTTACTTTTACTTTTTATTTTTATTTTTATTGAGCGTTCTTATTGACTTTATCCACAGTGTTCTGTTACCCCTTAAAACTTCTTACCACGACCCACTCGTGGTGTTACAAAAATTGCGTATTATTGTGAATAGAATCGATTTGGTTGAGAAGATTATAAAGATATAAGAGAAGAATGTAAAATATTGCTCGATTCGATTTACAAAAGTAGAATAGATAAAACTCTATATTGCTCGATTCGATTCGATTTGCAATGAACTAGGATCAAGAAATATGCAAAGAGGAGTTATAAGAGTCAAAGGACAATACCAAAGAGGTCTAGTGCGAGACCTAACATCAGAAGACAAAAAGAACGTAAAATCCATTGATTCAAACGCTTTTTATGGTCCTGTAAGAAGTCAATAACAGAGCAACAATGGTAAGTTTCTGTTAAGATAAGAACACATGCTATGAAACTGCTACACTTATTCCAATTGAGAATTCACCAAAACCAGAGAGACTAGATTAAAGAGAGATTCGTAATCTTGACTAATAACTCTCTAACCAACACACAACAGCTCTAGTTTGTGCTTTATAGAGGAGACATATAGCTAAAAGTTGAGTAGCTGAACTTCTTCAAAGCTTATAAGTTTCGGAGAATAATAATATATTTACCTTGAAGTGGATGATAATATGGCCGTAGTGCAGACCAACTAGGCATGTAACAATGGCCATTAATGAACTACAATAAACAAACTTGCAAGTTACTTTGTGAACAATGCAATGATGAAGCAAAATCGATACTATTAAGAAGTGTAGAAGCAGAGACCTTAGGAGGCCTTCGGGGTCAAAAGGCGCTTGACACCAAGAAGGAGCGTCTAAAGGTAATGGCCCATTGTCTGGAGAATTTATACTGCATTGCTGAGAAGATATATATAAGAGATCAAATAAAATGAACATAGAACAAATATTGATTAAATAAACAAGACGTGGATTAAAATCTAGAACCTTGGTTCTCGCATAAACGGGTTTCTTGTACAAATGATGGATTCCTAGAAACATACGGTCAAGCATTCCAACAGCATTGCATCCTGGTCCAGTGTTTCCTCGTACCCCGCATTTCACTTTCAGATTCTAAAACACTTTTAATTAAATCATCGGTACTAGGTACAGAAATATGTAAAGAAGGTTATTTAGAAGGAAGAAAAAAATATCTAACCAAGAATGTTTTCAATGTTGATCTTTGATCTTCTGTTGAAATCTGATATTCCCAGTCCGGTACATATAAACCGTATAACAAGGACAAATATATTGTTGTAATAACAAATGCCACAACCCTAATCAAATACAAAGATGAAATCAAGAAAGTGCATAATTAATTATCTTTATTCAGACACAAGATTTAAGACATGTACCAGTGAAATCTGTATTTCTTGATCATAGATAGCTCTGAGTTAACATTATTGTTTCCCTTTAACCAAATCTCACACAATGCCGCAACTAAGTACGCTATCGCTATTCTCTGAAACCAAAACCAAAAATAAGGCTACTAATTTACAATGAAGTTATATGAATTTAGAGGGTTATATATACCTGTAATATGCCCATGAATCTAATTTTTTCTACATCTATTCCATAAGTTAAGTTATTAAGACCATGGATGAATCCTCCTGAAAAGTTAAAACAATCATTAATATATATATCACTATAATCAATACTTTTGAGTTTAGGACATAATTTAAAACCAAACCTTGAAGAAAAACACCAAGTAATAGAAGTTTTAATGATCTACTAAAAGCTTTCCTTGTTGCAGCAAATCTACATGACCAGTTCTGTAACCAAAAAAACATAGAGTGAGTCAATTTTTTAATCACAAAACAAAACAAAACTTAATAAAAGATTAATATTTCATACCTTATAAGCAAAAGCAAGAGAGACACCAACGATAAATAAGAATAAAGGCATAACAAAATCCGCAATTGTTAAACCATTCCAAGGTGAATGATTAACAGCTGTAACATTCCCTCCAACATCATCCACTAGTATCATTAACTGTTTAATCACTCACAATAAAAAAATTAATTACAGCATTAATTATGTTATTTTTGTGTTGTAATAGAAAAAGGAACTTACGGCGACGGTAAGGCCACGGAAGACATCGAGAGAAACTAATCGGTTTTTATCGGGAGGAAGAGAAGAACGAGAAATCTCAAGAGCAGACTCAATATCTTTCTTCTCTCGCCATTGATGATGATCAGAGCTTTTGATTGGTTCGTACATTGTCAATTTCGTTCGCATCACAAACGAATTTTCATTCACTGTTGCGTCTATATATATTTGGATAAGTTGTTTATATCGAAATAGGAGTGTTAAAAAAAAAAAAAAGAAAACAACAGAAAAAAGAAGTGTGTACTTTTATGCCTTAACGAGAACAGTTGAGGAGCCACTTGAGCGCACGTGGCAGCATTGGGATTGGACCTTCTCCGTTTTTTAGTCAGTTGCGAACTTGATTCGCTCTCTGTAACATTCTCGAGCATAATGGGCCTGAAAATATGAGAAAGCCCATATTTAGGGTCCACAAACAGAGTCAGAGCCAATGGCGTAACAAGCTATGCGACGGCGGAATCTTCTAAACCCAGAATCTAGATTGTGCTGATCTGCTGATTACCCACGGCCCACCGGTTAACTAACATATCGTAAGCAGTACGGGCCAATTTTAACGTGAACAAATAGATGCTTTTTATACATGAATCACTGTGCTTTTTTCAACTTGTAAATTTTCAAAAAATCTACATGAATTTTAATAGATGTGTCAAAATCAATTTTGACCAAAACTATGTTAATCAAACCGATGAGTCAGATGCCGTGTGACATACTTCTGCTGAGTCCGTATATATATTTTTTTTAATTTGTTTTGAAATTTTATGCAATATTTTGAGTTAAAAATTTTGTTGACATTTAAAATGGATAAATGGAAACACCTTATTAGTTGTGTTACTTTTTGTAACCGCAACAACCATTGGGCTCCAACCATTAAACAGTACATTTTTGAATAATTATAAATCTGACCTCTAAATTCAAAAATGGTAAGTTCAAAAATTATAATTATTCTAAAATGTACATTATCATGATCGGAACCCTACGGTTGTTACGACTACAAAAATAATAAAAAAACTGATTAAATGGCTCAACTGGCAATAGTGTTCCGTTGCTCCATGTATGTGTCAAAAATATTTTGGACCCAAAACATTGCATAAAACTTCAAAATGATTTTTCTTTTGAACAATCTACGTGGCATATGACTCAGTAAAAAATATGAAACATGGCATATGACTTACCAGAAATATACCATGTGGCATCTGACTCATCGATTTGACTAACACAATTTCAGTCAAAGTTGATATCGACACATATATTAAAGTTCATGTATATTTTTTGAAGTTGAAAACGCACTATATCTTAATTCGTATATGAAAAGACACTGTGAAAATTGTTCACATTGAAATTGGTCTTTTCTCTAAACAACACATTATAGTTCACCACAATGTAAAATTTAAGGGCAAATTACCCATTCGGCTTCTATAGATAAATGTGACAATCCTCACTTAGTGATACATTAGATTCTGACCCGCACGTACGTGCGAAAAAATGTTTATACAATTTATTTTCATTGATTTAAAAAATATACAAATTTAAGTAGTTAAATTCAATTCGCCATCTACTGACTTCTGTGGTACCTTAGCATCATCATCTCCATCACTTGATCGGCATGGCTCTTTATTCAAATCGAAATTGGCTCCACTCCTACAATCATCAACTCTATCTTTGAACGTCACACACAACGGTATCGTATTTTTCTTTTTTAAACACGCAAGAAAGTTTTTCACTTGTCTATCATTCTTCATAATAACAGGAAGAAACTCAACACTAAGATCTTTGGGTAAATAACTGAATTCCACATCAACCATACTATCTTCTATTCCATATTCTTCTAACACCATCACTCTCAACTCTGCAAGTGATGTAGTTGATTGCAAACTAAGTAATCTCCCACATTTTTCCTCATCAACAATCAATTTCCACTCTTTTCTCTCAAACAATCTCCATACATCACACATCACATAGATTTGCAGCATAATCATAACAAAAAATTGTGGAAAGAAGAAAATAAAAAAACCTGAAACTTAGAGGAAGAAGATGGATGAAAGGAAGAGGAAGAAGCATTGAATTAGTTTCTAACTAAACCCTAATTAAATTAGGGTAAATTTGCAAAAATATCAAAATTTAGGGTTAATTTTTTTGTAAGGATAAAATCGATTATATATATATATATAGGATTATTTTCTTTTGTTGATTAAATCTAGGGAGACACATCTCATAGGTATATGTGTATATATTTAAGGGAGGTGTATGCTGCTAGGGTTAGCTGAATAGAGAGAGAAAAATCGTTTCAATTGTTTCGGTGATTTTGCAGACAAGCCGAGTTACTTGTTGGAAGACTGGTTCGGTTGTTCCACGACTGTGTATAACTAAATTTTGTTTTGTGATGAGTTAAGGGGTGTTTTAGTGTCGTGTAATGCCAATTAGGCAAGGTCTTATTGTAAGATTGTCTAAGTGAATCTTGCTGAACCTCATTAATTCTTGTGTGCATCATCATTCTCTGCTTTTTCAAGTTGTTCCTCTTAAATAACCATGTTGTAGGCTTGATCTATACTCGATAACAGAACTCTATTAAATTTTTTTTTCCATACCGTTTTGTAGATCGATTCATCCAACCCCAAAAGAAACTGATGCAGTTTCTTCTTCTCGTTTAATTGCTCTGTTTCAGCCCTGTGCACTCACATGCACTCTAATTTTGATTTAATCTGCTCTATATCTTCCCACACTTTCTGCAACTTTGTAGGATACTGTTCAACACTCATTGTTCCTTGAACACACAAAAGAAAATTATCGAAGAACTCATCAAGATGTTGGATGTTGTTAATCCCTATGTTTCAGCGTTTAGATCAGCCAGAGAAAGATTAAATTCTAAGGAATGTGAGACTTTCTACATGAGGATTATTAGTGATCGTGTAGGGAAGGATGGTAGAAATTATAGCACGCATGTTGCTTCTGAGATTGCTGCATTGATTCCTGGTGATTTCATAAAGATATGCCTGAATGTGATATTGTCATAGAAGAAAGGACTTCTGGTAAGCTCCATAGGATTAAAGAATATAATCCTTCCTATTTTCCTTTACAGTATCCTCTGATTTTTTTGTTGTGGTGAAGATGGTTTCAGACCTGGAATTGAGAAAAGTTTCAGCAAAGGAAACAAGAAAAAGAGACCTTCTATTAGTATGAGACAGTGGTTTGTATTCCGCATTCAAGAGAGGGACAATGAGTGTCAAACTCTTCTTAGGTCTAAGCGGTTATATCAACAATTCTTGGTTGATGGATTCACAACAAATCCTTGTCAATGTAACCATTGATTCTTCATATTCACATAAATAAGTGTTGTTTAAGCCTCAATATGTGTCTTCTTGGTACAACGCCCCATATTCACCATTAGAAACTCTTATGAGATTCTAAGAACTAACAGAATTATAGGATAAGCTATAATGCTTGCTTCTTACTTTGACATGTTTCTACACCTTGGTAGCATGCTTAATCACGTCATCAACAGTCTTAAACATCTTAATCTAAGCCTTTGATGAAGTTTTCTCACTCAAACCCTGTACAATGCATAAAATGGCTCTCTTTAGTGGCTCTTAAACATTTCAAAGCAATTGTAAGAGATCCAACCCCTTTGACTCCACTTCCACACTTCTATTCACTCTTATTTGTATCTTGAAGTTTCATAACCCCCTTTTTGGGTGAATCAGTTTGAAAATGGACAAATCCTTGTCAATGTAACCATTGATTCTTCAAATTTAAACAGAATAATTTGACATGTGAGACCTATGACACTATTCAGAAAGCTGCCTGGACGGGAAAGACTACTATGAGTGAGGAAGGGAGAAGGATTTCAATACCAGCTTCATTCACTAGTGGTCCTAGGTAAAGAGATTAGAAATATTATGATGTTATGGCCATATGTAAACACTTTGGGTTCTCGGATTTGTTCATCACAATTACATGCAATCCAAAGTGGCCAGAGATAACCAGATATCTCAAAGAGAGGAATTTGGTTGTGGATGATAGGCCTGATATTGTTACTCGGATTTTCAAGATAAAGCTTAACTCACTTATGTATTATTTGACAGTAAAGAAGGTATTTGGGAAAACAGTTTCAAGTAAGTTTATTATTTATCATGTTGTTTTGTGAATTCATATTAAAATTAACTTTATAATATTTTCATATTATTTAATATCTTTTTTTTTTGCAGCTTTGTATGCTATTGAATTTCAGAAAGTGGTATTTTTCATGCTCACATAGTGTTATTCTTACATAATACTGACAAGATAACAACACCAGATAACATTGATAAATTCATTAGTGCTGAGATGCCAGACAAAGAAAAAGATCCTGAGCTATACTAAGTCAGATCAGATTGTATGATACATGGTCCATGTGGATCTGCTAATCGTAACTCACCATGTATGGTTGATGGTAAATGTTCGAAGTTTTTCCCTAAGCCGTATTGTGATAAGACAACAATTGCGAAAGATGGTTATGCAATTTGTAGAAGGAGGAAATCTGTACACTATGTACAAAAGAATGGTTTCAAGTGTGATAATAAATATGTCGTCCCTTACAACCCAACATTATATAAACGCCATGGTGCTCACATTAATGTGGAGTGGTGCAATCAGTATGGAGCTATCAAATACTTATTCAAGTATATCACTAAAAGTAGTGACCGCGTTGCTGTAGTTGTTGAGCCCTCTAATAATAGTGAAAACACTCCAGTTGAAAATAATAATTCCAATGAGAAAAGAACACATAAGGATGAAACAAAGGATTGGTTTGACTGTAGGTTGGCTATATGAATATTGTATACTATATATAAGATATTGTAGCCTATATATCTACTAAATCTAATTTTTATTCATTGATTTAATTTTATTGAAGGTATGTATCCTCTCTGAAGCCGTTTGGAGGATTTTTAAATTTCTACTATGTTGTCGATCAACTCTTGTTGAGAAGTTAACTTTCCATCTACCAGGGAAGCAACCATGCATTTTCAAGATGATGACAAAATAGAGGAAGTTTTGGATCAGAAAGCTCTTGAAGACTCAATGATGCTGGTGTGGTTTAATTTGAATAAGGTTGACGACTTTGCTAAGACTCTAACTTATTCTCAAATCTCTACGTATTATACTTATAATAAGCAGAAAAGACAGTTCAAGAAAAGAATAAGAGGATTTGCCATTGGAAGGAACTATGTTCCATGACAATGTGAAGCTGGGTATTTTTTGAGAATTCTTCTTAACATAGTTAAAAGGTTCAACATGTTTCGACGATCTCAAAACATATGATAATGTTGTTTATAAAGAATTCAAAGATGCATATTAAGCAAGAGATCTTTTACAAGTTGAACAACCAATATTGACCAAATTATAGAAGCAAATTTGATCTGTTTTGGAGACGATCTGAGTAAGCTATTTGCTACGACCCTACTTTCTGATTTGCCATCAAAACCAGAGTGTATTTGGGAAGCAACATGTGAAATTCTAAAGAAGATATGCAGCATAAAGTGAGACAAATTTTTAACAACCAGGTTAGTTAAATTTGTAATTTTGTTTAGGATATTTTATAAATTTGTTATACAATTATCATTCGAATGATTGCTTATATTGTTCTGTTTTTTTTTTAAATCAAATATTTTGCAGATCTCATTCTAAATGTTGCAGACAAACAAAACTATACACTACTAGAGATAGACGACTGGTTGCAATTTAATGGTAGTGCACTTGTTAATTATCTATCCATGCCTCAGTCACGTAGAGAGAAGGTGCAGATAATTCTAATCGTCTTATTACTGATGAATTGAATTATGATCGTAATGATTTGAGGAAAAAGAACGTGGAGTGGGTAGCAATGCTAAATGATGTGTAGAAAAAGATTTATGATGATATCTCAAACGCTGTAAAAGCAAAACAAGGCGGAGTGTATTTTCTTTATGGATTTGGAGGAACAGGCAAAACTTTTATGTAGAGAACACTTTCTGCATTTGTTAGATCTAAATGGCAGATTGTTCTGAATTTTTCGTCAAGTGGTATTTCCTCATTGCTATTAGAAGGTGGAAGAACTGCTCATTCCAGGTTTGGTATCCCTCTAAAACCTGATGAGGTTAGTTTTTGTACTATGAAGCGTAACTCATGTACAACTAATTTAATAAAGGAACATCTCTTATTATATGGGATGAAGCACCGATGATGAGTAGATTTTGTTTTGAGTTTTTGAATAAAAGTTTGAATGATGTATTAGGAAATGTGTCTGGCAAGCCTTTTGGTGGAAAGGTTGTTGTTTTTGGAGGCGATTTCAGTCAAGTACTTCATGTAATCAATGGTGCTAGTAGGGCAGAAATAGTTTTGGCATCATTAAATGCATCATATCTCTGGCAAAATTGCTACATGCTGAAGTTAACAAAAAACATGAGGTTATCTGCCAACAATCTCAGTGTTGACGAGGCAAATGAGATTAAAATTTTTTCACAGTGGTTACTAAAAGTTGGAGACGGGAAGAGAGCAGAACCTAACGATGGTCATGCTCTAATTGATATTCCACAATAACTCATAATTATAGATGTTGATGATCCGATTGAAGCTATAAGCAGAGAAGTCTATGGAGATCCAAAATTCTTAGAAGATAATATTAAGGATAAGAAGTTCTTTCAAGACAGAGCTTTCTTATGTCTCAAGAATACATATGTTTACATGATAAATGAACACATGCTTGACCACCTTACAAGTAAGTATTACTTCTATCGAGTTAACTATAATATTTGTACTATTTTAAGTAGCTATTCATTATATATATATATAAATATATATATATTAGATGCTGAAGAGATGATTTACTTAAGTGTTGATAGTATTGATCCTTCGGATTCAAAATCACTCGAGGATCCAATGTTCACTCCAGATTTCCTAAATAGTATTTCTCTTTCTGGTTTGCCAAATCATAATATTAGATTTAGAGTTGGTATTCCTGTTATGTTGATGAGAAACATTGATCCTAAGGGTGGTTTATGCAATGGTACAAGACTATAAATCATTCAAATAGGTCATCATGTCTTACAAGCTAAAATCATTACTGGTGACAGAGCTGGTGATATGATGTTGATTCCTAAGGTTCTAATTACTCTATCATACACTAAGTTACCATTCAAAATGCGTAGGGGACAGTTCCCACTATCGTTAGAATTTGTTCTGACTATCAACAAAAGTCAAGGTCAATCGCAAAAGAATGTTGGAATTTTTTTGCCGAATCCAGTTTTCTCTCATGACCAGCTTTATGTTGCTCTATCTAGAGTCACGTCTAAGAAAGGATTAAAAATATTTATCGTAAACAAGGAACGAAAGGTTCAGAAGCAAACAATGAATGTAGTCTTCAAAGAAGTTTTCCAGAATTTGTAGAATTGGAATGTCTTCCAAATTTCGAATCAGACTTTAGGTAATTTAAATTGTTTTTTTTGGTGTGTGTTTTAAATATATGTTCTTACTACATTCAGTTTTTCCAATTACATTTACATGCTGTTTTTTTTAGGATGGGAAACATTTTGTTCAATGGCAAACAATTAATAACAGATTCAAAGATAGTAATATATTTTTGTTTGGTTACAGTTGTAACCACCTACTAATTTTACTTTACATTTTTAAGTTGATTTTAAATTTTGAAGTCTATCTTTTAGTTCATTTAGCATTTACCGAAATAGGTTTTGTTTTAAATGTAAACAGATTAAAGTATAGTAGTACTAACCATATTTCATCTTTTGGAATGATATGACTTCATCTCCATTTAGTTTGACCGATCCTTGCTTTCCATCCACAAGTTTTCTGAAAATATATCAAGTTCATCAATAATACTATTGACAGCTTTAGCTTGCTTTGGATACCTACAAATAATCTACTTAGTCTTTTTTAATCTAATATATTGCTCGAAATCGTAACTATTATAAAGTAACCAGAAATTTGAGTCTAACCTTCTTATTTTATGATTTTCTGCATTCAGATCTACTTCTACAAAAGCTGACATTTATTCTTCTTCCTTATGATGAAACCCTAAAACAAAATGACCATATCGATTAGTCTCCAAGCTATTTAACCAAATCCGACAAAAGAAATTTTCATTATCGAGTAGATTAAAGAACATAATCCGTCTAATTAGAACAATCCAGTATATGAACGAAAACAATACAATAGAGAAGATGAATGAATTCATTACAAGAATCACTTATCTTAGATTGATAGCAAATAATATGTTGAAACAATAACAAAACAACATCAAACGAAGATGATGATGAATGATTTATTCGACTTAATTTTGATTAAAATAGCGAAGTTGAGATCAAACAAAGTTGTCAGATGATGTTGAGTGATCTAGATAATAAGAGAAAGATGAATAGTTTCTTAGTTTCGGTTTATTAAGAAAACTATTAGACCAATTGTCTTCAATTTTTGGGCTGTTAATGGATTTTTGGAAATTTCTGAAGCCCATTAATTTATTCATTAGTGTCATCTAATTTAACAGCCCAATAGTTTATTCAAATTATGATAATCAAACTAAATATGTATATTCTAATTGTTTTGACTTTAATTAGCATATATATATATATATTCTAACACAAATATAAATGCTTTCACTAATACTTATTTAATTTTCGTAAAAATTATATAAACGAAAAAATGAAAAAACAACTAAAACCAAATTCTGAATCTACTTCCTTTAAAAATAATAACCTACTATCAAACTACTATAAACTACTATAGTATTATTACTATTTATTTTTAAAATATGTTATTTAAACCAAAATCTGCAACAATAACCAAAATATTCACCCGCGGTGTACCACGGGTCAGTTTCTAGTTTTTAATATTAATATATATATATTATTTATTATAAATTTGTATCAAATAGGATTAGAAAATTCTCGGTTCCTAACATTCCAAATGGGAATTGAAAGCGTGTGTCATATGGGAATGCATTCCCATCTAAATATGAATTCTAAACGGAAAATTAGACAAGATGGAAAGGGACGAGACAGGACGGGAATGACGTTTATCCCTAATTTTCATTTCAAGATTATGTAAAAAAAAAAAATCATGTGTCGGTGACGTGTCATCCACGTCATAGTAAAGCAGATGACATGGACGACACATCATCAACTTAAAATGTACAGTCACCCATATTTGTATGAATTGGTCATATTTTTATAGTTGGTATATGAATTTTGTCAATCGATATCTTTAAATATAAATTCGCCCATTACCTTAGTTGATTTATGATTTCGATTTAATGAACATAGATGAGAATAAATTGGCCGACTTCCCTATCGTAGACCCCTAAAACCGAAATACCCAAAATCTGAAAACATCGATTCGAACACGAACCGAAACCCGAACGCCAAGACCTAACAGATTCATTGAAGTTCGGAAACGCCCGATGATCAATTCGACGAAAACCGACTGTAACCCAATTAAAACTCGACCGACCCAACCGAACCGATCGTTGGACGTTCTCGGATTCCATACATCTGTTGTATTGGAACAATAAAAAAATTGGATGATTATGGTATTGTGCGCATGATCAATGTTAGTTCTTGTATGTTACCATGTAAATTTAATATTTCGTATAGTTTTTATCACGTTAAAACACATTAAAACAGTTTCGAAGTTGGCGATCTAATGTTACCTTTAAAATTCCAAAAATATTTGGTTATTGTAGAAATCACTTTTAAAAAACTTTATGAAATGCATCTAAATGCAACACAAAGGCATTGGAGAAAAAAATCAATGGATCACATAGATCTTTGTCGCCTCTATACTTGTTATCGTTTCTATCCCTCTCCTTTCTCTGATTTAACATTGTTATCGTTTTCAATTATACGGAATGGTACGATTTATTCCAGGTTCAAGGATTACAACATAAAAATCAATCAAACGCAACGCGATATGACACCACGGAGTTACAAAATAGAATGACAGGAAATGTGAAACGAGTGTTTCCGGTTTAATCTTATTCGGAGATAGAAAAACAAACAACCTTAGGCTTTAGTTGCTCCGGATTTCACAAGGGTTTCAAGGACCTTCAGAATCTGTGATTCGTTCAGACCATCCAAGTTTACACACCTCTCTATACCCATATCTGCACAAGCGTTTGCAAGCCAAACAAAAATTAACAAAATACGAAAAACACAAACACTTTCAAATACTAGTTTTCAATAAGAGTCGAGGATGAGAATTTTAACGCATATGACAATTTTTAAATAAGGAACAGAGTCTTAAAGCAGATGCTTCTCCCATGGGTTCTCTGATCTGAGAAGCTGACAATTTCCTAAACGTGCGACATGCATAGGCATAGATCTCGGTACGCAGGAGAAGAGACATGATTTACAATATTCTTACATTACTATATGATTAAAGATGACCAAATTCTCTCAGCACAGATTTCTGAATACTTTTAGTTACTGAACACACAGATATGTGATTACCAAAAAGTTCAGGACTGAAATAAATTGCGAGAGAGAAAAAGAATAACAGCAGTAGGCAATAGCAAAAACCTTAAGATTTTGGCATTCACATCAAACCAAAAAAGGAACATAGTGTTTAAACACAACACAATAGATATTCATCAATGGCCTAAGGCTCTAAGGGCGAGTGGGTATTTCAAGTGTATTGGGTTAACTCATAATTGTTATAAAGACTCTTCCATAAAAAAACACTGAACGCAGAAAACAAAAGAAGAAGCCATATCTGTAATTACAATAAGCACATTTCACCTCAAATCTTTAAAAAACTTACCTCTAAAAATTGACACTGATGTGACTAACATAAAGTTCAAAACAAAACAAAAACGCGAGAAAGAAAAACCAACCACGTTATGAAAACGAATAATATAAGACTGGCATTCACATCAACCACAACGAGGAACTAGGGAGAAACAATCCTCATCTTAAAAAGCACAAGCCAATATGCATTGTGGTTAAACACAAGACATTTAGTGTGCATTTCAAATGTAATGGGTTAACTCAAAATGTTATAAAGTCCATAAATGAATGCGAAAACAAAAGAAGAAGCCATATCTATAACTATTAATAAGCTCAAGATATGTAATGGGTTTACTCAAGATATTATAAGACGAAGACACATCTGTAACTACCAATGACCACATTCATATCAAATCTTTAAAGAACAAACAGATCAAATTAACTTTCTTCCATTTCAAATCAAGTGAGCACACAGATCAAATGCGAGATAAACAAAGAACAGCTGTAGACTATAGCATAAACCATAAATTTTGGCATTCACATCAAACACAACAAGGAACCAGGGAAAACAATCCTCATTTTAAATAGTACAAGCCAATATGCATAGTTGTTACACACAATACATTTTCATCAATGGCCTCAGGCTCTAAGACTGAGTACGCACTTTAAATGAATGCAGAAAAATGAATTACCAATGAGCACATTCATGTCAAATCTTCAAAAAAAAAAATACAGCTCAAATTAACACCGTCACCAATATGTGACTACCATAAAGTTCAGAACAAAACAAAAAACGCGAGAAAGAAAGAGAACAATCGCAAAAACCATAAACATTGGCACTCACATCAAATACAACAAGGAACTAGGGATTCTGACATACAAAAACTGAATGCTTACAAAAGAAGAAGCCACATCTGGAACTACCAATAAGCACATTCATGTCAAATTTTTAAAGAACATACAAACTCAAATTAACTTCCCCATACGTTGAATTATTTAGTTCAAATATTCGTACAAATGCTCTGAATTTTTGTTTCAAGGTAAATTTGCATATTGGTGTTACACATAATACATTTTCACTGTAATGGGTTAACTCAATATATTATAAAGACGTACATACAAAAACTGAATGCAGAAACAAAAGAAGAAGCCATATCTATAATTAGTCTAGCACCAAGACGCACATTCATGTCAAATATTTACATTGAACAAAATAAGTCAAAATTTTACCTAGTAGCAGCCTAACCAAAAATGCTCTTAAATTTATATATTCAAACTCTATTCACAAGATTTTGTTTTTAAAAAAAAAGAGAGATTAAGCAAATTACCATATCTAGCCCACATCTGAGGCTGGATCCCACTACATTCACGAATCAAAATGGGGAATTTAGGGTTTAGAGACTTCAAACCTTTGTAATTCTTCTCCACAAACGTCCTGAGGAAAAAAAAACCCAAAAATCATCGGAAATGTAACATTGAAATCACCGATATCAGAAATTGATTTTGATCAATCGGAAAAAAGAAATATCAAATTAAAACCTTGTGGGAGCACTAGTTGGAGAAGATTGACAGAGAAGAATCCTAAGCTCTTTCATAGACTTCGATATGTTTCCTCTCCATGCCATTGTTTCTTCTTCCTTTTCAGATGCCGCAACACAAAATCAAAACGAGACGAGAGACCTTTCTTGTGCTAAGAGCTTTAGCTAATTTGGGCTTCAAAGTGAAAATGGGTTCTATTGAAGTTATTGGGCTTAAGGCCCATTAAAGTGAGTCGGTTTTTGTTAGGTTTAGAACTTGACTAGGTTAAACAAAACATATATTATTTCTCCTCCGCCTTAAGATATCAATTGCGTTTTTATACAAAATAAAAAGTTCTCGCAGGCTGCGTTGTTCTGTTCGTTCGTTTCTTCTTCAGGTACTTTTCAATCTTCATCTCTTTTTTTTCTTCTTATTGTCTCGTAATTCTTTGTGTGATATTCGATCGATCGATTGTGTAATCTGATCTTATTGTTTGCATATGTTCATCGATGTTATTATTTTTCGGGAATTTCGGATTTTTAGATAATTGGCTATTGGATTATACTTTTTGATATTCTTGCAATTAAGTTTCGCGCCTTTGAATGAATTTTATCAGAATTGTTTTTGTCTACACATACGATTTAATTTTCTTAATTATGATCTATGCTACTCTGTTTCGATCATCTTGAATCGCCTCTTATTTTATGTTCAATTATACTCTTTTCAGAAATAAATTATGTTATTCCCTAAGATATACTTGAAGAAATTTTATTTTCAAACTTTAGATCTGCTTGCGTCTGTGATTTGTAATTTATTGTGCAAACTAATTTCTCTTAAGATTTATTACTGATTAACGCATGCTATATGAATTTTATTAGATTTATTACAGTTTGAATGGGTCACATGACACATATGTGTAACGTCTTGGAAATAGTTTTGTTTTTTTTCACCAAGTATTATTATGACATTTGGTTCAATTCGAATTATATATTTTCATATAGTTTGGTAATGGTTGATTGATGATTATATTTTCCTACTTCAGTTTCATTTATTTTCCTGAGTTGAATTAGTCTCATGAGTTTTGGTATTAACTAGTCTTCATTTATTCCTTGCATTATTGCAGATACAATGGGAGACAAAAATGATGATGACAAGAACATTGAGATCTGGAAGATTAAGAAGCTAATCAAATCTCTTGAAGCTGCTAGGGGAAATGGGACTAGCATGATTTCACTCATCATGCCACCTCGTGATCAGGTCTCTCGTGTTACCAAGATGTTGGGGGATGAGTATGGAACCGCGTCAAACATTAAGAGCAGAGTCAATCGACAGTCTGTTTTGGGTGCCATAACTTCTGCACAACAAAGGCTGAAACTTTACAACAGGGTCCCTCCTAATGGTCTTGTGCTCTATACCGGTACCATTGTCAACGAGGATGGCAAGGAGAAGAAGGTCACTATTGACTTCGAGCCTTTCAGACCCATCAATGCTTCACTCTACCTCTGTGACAATAAGTTTCATACCGAAGCTTTGAATGAGTTGCTGGAGTCTGATGACAAGTTTGGTTTCATTGTTATGGATGGAAATGGGACTCTGTTTGGTACTTTGAGTGGTAATACCCGTGAGGTGCTTCACAAGTTCTCTGTTGATCTTCCCAAGAAACATGGTAGAGGAGGACAATCTGCTCTTCGGTTTGCTCGACTACGTATGGAGAAGCGTCATAATTACGTAAGGAAAACCGCTGAGCTCGCCACCCAGTACTACATTAATCCTACAACAAGTCAGCCTAATGTGTCTGGACTGATCCTTGCTGGTTCAGCAGATTTCAAGACTGAGTTGAGTCAGTCTGATATGTTTGATCCCCGTCTGGCTGCAAAGATTCTGAATGTGGTGGATGTATCATACGGCGGAGAAAATGGTTTCAATCAGGCGATTGAGCTGTCAGCTGAAATCCTTGCCAATGTGAAGTTCATCCAAGAAAAGCGTCTGATAGGGAAGTACTTTGAAGAGATAAGCCAGGACACGGGGAAGTATGTGTTTGGCGTTGACGATACATTGAACGCTTTGGAGTCGGGTGCTATCGAGACATTGATTGTATGGGAGAATCTCGATATCAACAGATACGTGATGAAGAACAGTGCAACAGGTGAAATTGTGATCAAGCATCTGAACAAGGAACAGGAAGCCAACACAGATAATTTCAAAGTAGGGGACTTGGTCTTGGATGTGGAGGATAAGATGTCGATGCTAGAGTGGCTGGCTAACGAATACAAGCGTTTTGGTTGTGCGCTGGAGTTTGTAACCAACAAATCACAAGAAGGTTCTCAGTTTTGCAGAGGGTTTGGAGGAATCGGAGGAATTCTTCGTTACCAGCTTGACCTGACTGCCTTTGATTCTGAGGATGGTGAAGTTTATGATGATGATTCTGAATAGCAATCAATCAAATCCTCACCATCGCTGGTTCAAGAAGATGGCCCACCACTAAGCTTGAACCAGACTGCGCGGGCTATCGGGGTTGCGCAGATTCGAAATTAATTGAAGAAGCATCTTTTTTAAAGGTAAGAAATCTGTTAAAACTTGTTTTTATGTATTTTGAAATCCTTTGCTTAACCTCTATAATGGTGGAATTGAAACAGGTGTATAATGAAGAAACAGGTGGAGAATGAAGAAGTCTTTGGCTCTGCAACATCTATGGAGTTTTCTTTTGCGGTTTCTTTTCTTTTAATAAGTTACTTTGGTTAATCTTATTTTAGTATTATAACGCAACCTCTGAGAGGAAAGCGTGGTGATTTGGTGTTTGTTTTGTTTTCTCTGCATTTTCATGGATGTTTCTGACTTTGGCTTGATGAAATAAGTTGTGAGGACCAACATATATTTCTGCGTCTTTGATTTGTTTAAGCTCTTAACCTTTTTAGTATTCAATATTGGGAAGTCTATTATTTAAAAAACCAAAACATGTTAAGTTAGCCAATTATAAAATCTTGTGCCTGGATTGAGTACGTTGCTAAATTATTATTTTCAACGTATACTGATCAGAATTCTCTCCATTGCCACATCAACAGCTGTTTGACTGATACGTACTTGGCATTCTAATTTCACTACTAATAAAAAAAATGTCTAGCAAAATGAAATTAAAGTTGAAGTTACCGTTTGTGAAGCTATTATCGAATCATTCATTCCCCTAATGACTTAAGTTTTTAACTCTCGAGAAATTTAAGCTTCGGAGAACGCTTGAACTGCTTGAACTTCTCACTTCTATAATAGTACCCATGCGCGATTAATCTCTCTATTCTAGTACAAAAGTGAATTAGAGTGTACTATTCAATCTACATAATCTGACCCTATCCAATCGAATCAAAATATTCGATATAAAAACCCAACTATAATTTTAATATGGTTTAAATATAGAGAGATTTAGCGTAATACCAAAATATTATAAAAGAATTGGGTCAATGCCAAAATGTTTTCCAACTTTGCATAAGAAGAGAGAGATGTTAGACAGAACATGAGTTTGACGAAAATACCCTTGAAAGCTATCGCGGGAAAATGAGTGCATCATCCACTTTTTTTGTCCAGCTGAATCTTGTGATGGGCCATAACTTTTGCAAAGATCATATGGGGTATGAGGATAATTTCATATCGCGATATCTCTTGTTTTGCATAGGTGTAAAATATTTAGAAAAATATTAATCTATTTTTCGATTTAATAATCAGGTGGGGGGGGGGGAGGGAGGGGGTAGAGGGGAGACTAATCTATTTTAGTTTAATCTCTTTTATTTTACTTGTGATATCATACTATGTTTACAACTTCCATACTATATAGTTGACAACTCCACTTCCATGCAATATAGATTACAACTCCACAAAAGGTTTTCGAATATTTGTTAACTTGTAGATATACAATACATTATATCAAGATATGATAATGAGGGGGTCATGGTTTGATTAAGTTACCTTGTGTCTCACTCCCCTTATGCACTATATTTCTAGTTTTCTGATATTTCCAATACAATATAGATTACAACTCCACAAAGGGTTTTGTGATATTGTGAACTTATAGGGATACAATACAATATATCCCGATATGATAATCAGAGGGTCATGGTTTGATTGAGTTATCTTGTGCGGTTCACTTCTATTATGCCATATTTTTCTAGTTTTTTGATACTTTCATTTTACAACTCCACGAAAGATTTTGAGTTATTCACTAACTTACAGAGATACAATACATTATATCCCGATATGCCAATCAGGGGGTCATGGTTTGATTGAGTTATCTTGTGCGGTTCACTCCCCTTATGCCATATATTTCTGGTTTTCTGATACTTCCATACTATATAGTTTACAACTCCACGAAAGATTTTGGGTTATTCGTTCGCTTATATGTTTTAATTTTATCTCTTTTATATTACTTGTGATGTCATACTATATGTACTGATGTATTATTTTCAAGTGATATATTAATCTATATATGGGTATTATATTAATGGTATTCTCACGTAATATATGAATAAATAACATGATATATAAACATATGACATGGTATATAAATATTTAACAAGATTTAGTATCATATATTGTAAAATATTGATATATAACTATGTATATAAATATATATTAGTAATATTATTTTCAATTATATCAGTATACATAAAAATATATCGCAAAATAGTTCAATATATACAGTTATGAAATTATGTATTATGTTTCATCTTATTCATTTTCGTAAATTTTCTTTTACCATTATATCTATTATATTCACCTTTATGAAGCTTGAAACTCTAGTTATACCATTAAACGATAAAGTTTGAAACAAAAAAAAATTAGACTAC
The DNA here is from genome assembly GCA_028015245.1 of Cardamine occulta. Taxonomy (NCBI): domain Eukaryota; kingdom Viridiplantae; phylum Streptophyta; class Magnoliopsida; order Brassicales; family Brassicaceae; genus Cardamine; species Cardamine occulta. The sequence goes on from CM051385.1 coordinate 14,653,767, forward strand.
TAAAATTATAACGATTAGAGAGTGCATTTTAATTGAAAAAATCAAAATCAATTTAATAAAAAAACAACCACTACTTAAAATTCAACCAATTTGAAAAGAATCAAAAAATAATAATCTATTTTTTTGTCTATAGTGAAGAATGGTATAAGTACAGAGAGTGAAAGAGAGAAGCTCGCATAGAGGTAAATGTGATGTAAAGTTATTTTTGTCATTTTGTCATCTTTTTTGATGGCATATAAAATAACAAAAATGTCATTTAACTGACACTTAATTATTTTCTATTTCTTTGGTATGAAGTGCATACTCTTAAATATATTCATTATTCTATATCAAATAAATCAAATCCAATTTAAAATAGAACAAAAAAAATAAAATATGATATAAAACCAGGGGCGGACCTAGTAAGAAGATAAGGCGTCCCTTGACCCCGATAAAATAACTAAATATTTATGTATGCATGTAGTTGGATGCAGTGCTTGTACCAAAGTTGATAACTCCCTAAGATGTGACCCCTTTTCATAATCCAAGTTATATTCTCCCATTTGACATTGATTTTAATTTATCTCTTTTGTTTAATTACAATTTAGATACGTCTCTTCAATTTTAAATTTATGACTTTTTTTGTAATTTCCTCAAATATAACAGCATTTTATTTACTTAATATCGGTCTTGAGAAATTCATGATCCAAATGAAACAAATTAACTAGCATTCAGTTTACATAGTATAGAAAATGTTGCAAGATCAACCCTCACCCGAAAGTTATGTAGGTCAATCCTATCACCTCAAAAGTCACCCGCTATATAGCCCCTCCGCATATTGTCGACGTGGCACCGTTTGTCTCTGTTATGAAACTAATAGAATGATTTAAATGACATAGTTTTGAACTCTCAAAACTACTTTTTGTTTTTTTAGTAAGCAAAACAACATCATTTTCAAATTATCATTAATTATTTTTAGAACTGAAAAAATTGATTTGGGGAAAATTTAGAATTAATGTTCATCTCATTCATCATCAACAAGAGAAAATTACTTCGGGTGATTGATTAGTGGTTCATGTGTTATGTAATAATTAAAATAATTTAAATTTAGAAATTTTCATATCGAGAAAGAGAGATCTAGAGTTGTCCACGTTCTTCTGATTATTAAACGAAAGAAGCACAAGTTACGACAGTGGCGGTTTATGGTGAGAAGAAGCATTGGTGGCTACAAAACAAGAACGTGAGTAAAGCATTCATCTTCTTCTTCATCTCCAAAAAGTATTGAAATCTATCTGATAAAATAATAAATTGGAATTGCAGATGGTGAATAAATGCATGAAAGAAGCGAGGAATTTAATAGCGAGCTAAGATCCAAAGAAATCGGCACTGAGTTTTGTCGAATCTGCACTCTTACTGTCTCCTCTGTTACAATCTCGCTCTTTAACTCAAAACCAGGCCTCTTCTTTAACATGGCTGATATGATTCAGGGTTACATTCCTAGCCTTAAATTGGCCAGTGAAGACTCTAACAAGTTCTCTTTTACTCATTCCTCTTGAGAATCAGTCAAACTTCTCAACGATTTGCCCACTCATGACTCATCCTTCAATTGCTTCTCTGTATCTAATTTGAAGAAGAAAGTAATGGCAGGATTTTAAGAAGAAAGCCATTTTCCCACGAATGTTACATGTTATGCATCTATGAACTGATTGATGTTGATGTTGATGTTGAAGTAAATTTGGTTTATTGTTGTTGTTGATGAATGAGATGAAAGTAAAGTGTTCACTGTTCACAAACGCCATTTTTTTTATTCTCACTTGGATTAAAGATTATGATCAAAACAAGGAATCTGCCAATTGATTATATAAGATTAAAGGGAAATCTCTCAAACCCATAAAGCAAAATACAATTCAGGATCAATCGATTCCTATGAAGGAAAATTACAAACTTTTTAATTCATTTCATAAGAAAACCTAGGAGAAGAACAGACGAAGAAGAAGAATATTTTTCCTTTTAAGATATATTAAATAAAATAGATAATTAAAAATTAAATGGAAAAAGTTCATGTTGTTTTGATGAAAACATAAGAAATCATGTTGTTTTGCTTAATGAAAAACATCATGTAGTGTATCCCTAAACTAACGTCGTTTTGTTGTTTCCGTCAGTTTTTTTACAGAGTGAATGATGCCATGTCGACGATATGTGGAGGGGTTATATAGCGAGTGACTTTTGAGGTGATAGGGTTGATCTGCACAACTTTCGGGTGAGGGTTGATCTTGCAAAAAAATAAAGTTTGATGATTTTTTAGCAGACAACCCTATATAAAACTATTCTTGAATTACTTAATAGAGAAAGGAGAAAATCAGTCTCGATAAAACTCATGTTTAAAAAAAGACTTACTCCTCAATAATGATTATGGATCCACACAATATTTGATAAAAATTTCTACAAGACTTACTCCTTCATTTTCATTAATTAAAATCAATATCGCAACTAGAGGCTCTCTCTCTCTCTTCTCTCATATCTATTTTAGAGAGAGAAGGATAGAAAGAGAAAGAGAGAGAGAGAGATGATTTATGGTTTTGATGTTTGATCAAGATCGGATTTTAATTCCATCTCAATACCGGTTTTTTATTGTTATATACTTTCCAACTTTATGTCGGCCAATAAAGTCCAGCTTGTGAGGATTAAAGTCCGATTCATTTTTTATTGTTTTCGGTTTTTTTTTTCAATCATGCATTTTTTGTTTTATATTGATTGATTGAATCAATCAATTTTAATCATGGGCATGAACTCCTCCTTAATAGATCTTCAAGATTTTACGGTGGGAGAGGCTAATCTAACCGGAAGATGATAATCTCGGTGGCTAATACTGATGGTCTTCTAGCCTCTTCTACATCTGATTATCCTCGTTTTTGAAGGCAGTAATATCTCTTATCTTTCTTTCATAGGAATTTAGCCGCCTGAATCATCGATTTTAATGGATAGTTGAGCTTCTCTTGAACGGACATATGAGACGATTAGCTTAGATTTGACAAGGGAGATCTTACGATTGGTACTAGTGGGTGACTATAGAAGATTCATCAGTTAAGGCTGAAGAAAGAATACAAGCGGTGGTTCATCATCCAAGCGGTGGTGTTTTGGCAGTTTTCTAGCACCGACTACTCATATCCTCGTCAATCTTCCCATGAACTAGTTGGTTGACATGTGTCAACTTAATTAGACATGTTGATTTGTTGGTATAACCTAATCCATAGTGGAGGTTGTACTGGATTTCATTTCTAAATTAAAAATTGATTATGTAGAGGATGGGCTAGTGATATCGTTTATAAAGCCTTTTATGGGCTTCTTTAATGAAATAAAATATTTTTCGACAACAAAAAATTAATATCTTAATTATATATATATATATATATATTATTTGAGAAGCACACTTAAGAAAAAAACCTTTCTCTCCCGTCGTATTTACATGGATGCCATACTGACATGTCGACACCAGAATGATTCTTACCTTAATTTTAAAACAAGACAAAGATTACTAGACGAATTACACAATATGCCATTGGACATAAATCATAACTCTATTAACTAATAATTAATAAGACTCATCTACATATTTTTTAAAATATCTAATACTCAATATACAAAAAATTTTATATTCCAAAACTATTTTAATAATGACAAGAAATTAAAATTATTACTCTAATTGAATTTATTTATATAATTAACTAATATAAATCATCGAAATACACTTACGTACATATAATATTCAATATACAGAAATCATATATATTGTACCTATTTTAATAATGACATTGACATAAATCATTACTCTTTACTCTAATTGTATTAATTAATATAATTAACTAATATAAATCATCTAAATACACTTATATATATAATATTAGATATTCATATATTCCATAACTATTTTAATAATAGTTTATAGTTATTTCTATATGATTTAAAATAATCATTTGGCTAAATCTAATTTTATATACCTAATTTAAATATCCCAATTACAAATATATCATTTGGTAATTATGGATTCCGTAAATATGGCCATTCAAACTAATATACCAAGATTTTGGTAACATTAACATAGGCTATTTAAGTTTTTCAAAATAAATGTTTTACTACCTAAAATCTAGGATCTGAGCAATTAATGTGATTTCAAATACTTGACCTACATTCGTAACACTAAAATTATCTATAAATAACACATATCTGCATTCATTGGACTCGCTACAACACACTCATCATGCTGAAGAAAGAAACATGTAACATTAGAAGAAGTAAAGTCATGCATCAATCCACGGAGGTATGTCTCAAAATTATATTACAAACTATGCCAATACTGATTATGAAGCCCCATCTTAAAATTCCTATTTATATTTTTTCAGGATATCAAGTATTTGCTTAAGTTCATACACAAACAAAATTATTGTGTCTCTTCAGTGGGTTCAGAAGAAGCAGTTCACATAAACCAGTTAGCGAAATGATGAAGTATTTGGACGCAAGGTAATTTGATTTTCAGTAATACTATATTTGATATTTATAGAAGGAAAATTTATGTAACGTGACGTTTGAAATTCTTATATTAGGTATGTTTCTTCTTGCGAAGCGACCTGGAGGAGTATTAACAATCATATACATTTTTAAAAGTATGATATAGAGAATTTAACTTTCACTCTAGAAGGAAGACATGTTGTGGTCTACGAGGATAAAGATTTTAGGAAGGATGAGTGTTCGAACTATATGAAGACTTCACTATATTCCTTCTTTACCTGATCTAAAATGACAATACTTCAAAATTTAGTGTTCGTTTTTATTTAGATTAAGTTTATGTCCTTTCAATGTTTTTCTCTCTTTTTATCGAATACCTTTATTATTTTCATAAACTACATGTTTCTCAAATTCTCCATTATAATAAAACGTGTTCCAAATTATTCAATTATTTAAATATGTCATTAGTCATAAATCAATGCCAAAATACTAAACGGAGTTTAATTATAATGCAAACACATTTAACAAAACATTAAAAATTAAATATTAGATGAAAAACCAAACTAATGCCCTAAATCATTCAATACTATACCAGATTGATTCTTACCTTAATTTAAAAACAAGAAAAAGATTACTAGCCTAATTACACAATATACCATTGGACATAAATCATAACTCTATTAACTAATAATTAATAAAACAAATGGCCTTAATCATTCAATACTATAACCATAAAAATGTAAAAAACAGGGGATTTCAAAATTTACATGTTATACGAGATTATAATATTGGTTTATTTAATCACTATTAGAGAAAATCATTATTAGAGAAAATCACCTAATATCTCCTTTGAAAGATATATAATATGAACTTTAAAATTAATAAATTTTTTAACCTTTATTAAATTTGCCTATTTTAGGACCTAGATTTTAAATCTAAACTAATATCAAAATTACTCTATCATTGCGGATTTTAATGCAATATCAGCACTAACAAATTCCTTATTATCTGGATTTATTTTTTATATAAATCTTCCATTTCATATTCATATTTACTCAAATCTAATTCGATTCCTCTTTATGTATATTTCCAAATTCAAATCTAACTAAAATTCTGCGATTAGATTGTAATTAACAAACCAATCGATTAGAGAATTTCCTAGAACATCTCCAATAACATTTAAACTTCCATTTTCCGTTTTCTTATAGGTAAATCTCCCGAAATATTCTAAATTGATATTTATTCAATCTAATTCAAACCCTATTAATGTTTCTTCCCAAATTTCTGGTCAAAATAATATTCCGGGAGATTTACCTATAAAAAAATGGAAAATGGAAATTATTAATTTCTAACCAAATCAATCGTAAAATCTAACCCCATCATAACTACCAAATTGCATTCCCATGTTTTTATAAATATATCTCTATACCTAAAATCATGCCTCTTCCCGATAAATCTATTTCAAATATTTTACCTTTACATAAAAACCTAACCTCCACTATAAATACTTAAGCCTACTCTACTAATCAACTCAACACCAGCACCAGCAATCCAGTAAAGTTACCTAGCTAATAATTTTGATTTTCCATGGCTTCTTTTTCAAATGTTGTCGACTTGAAACCTTTCAAAAGCATGTGGAAAATTAAGGTCAAAATTATTAGATTGTGGAAACAGTACTCTACTGGTAGCGGTGAAACTATTGAGATGATCTTGGTTGATGCTAAAGTTAGTTATTTATAATTTCTTTTACATTTTCCTTATCACTTTACAGTTATGTTTCTTGTGTTATTTTACAAACAAATTACCTTATTTATAATTTAATTTATCGAACTATTACATCATATTAATATATATTATTTCTGTTTAATTACCTTTGTTTTATTTTGGAAGGTTCAAACTGCACATACGTGTTATGGATACCACAGGAAACATCAAGTTAATTCTATTTGATAATCTTGCTATGTAGATTATTATTCACACTGCTTCTGAGTTAGCACCAAAACAACATGAAGAGGTTTCTTCATTATAAGGAGGATATATCAAATTTTTTAAAAAATATTTCCCTTTCTTAATGTTTTCATGGAGTAATGGTTTTTTTATTTATTTCAGATTCAGGAGTCTGACTTGATTCCTCATACTATCAATCTTATTGTTGGGAAGACCTTTTTTTGTTTAAGATTGCTATTGACCGGGAGCATTTTCTCTACAAGCATGATACATATAAAGTCTTAAAAATAATTAATGATGAGGAGTTGATCTCTGAGTTCTCTGACAAAGACTCATCATAGGTAGTTTTCATTATTATCTAATCTCATATAATAAGAGATTTAATATATTTAAAATTATCTATGTTTTCATAGGATACTCCTATGATCTCCTTCATGGTGATTCTATAAGCATGCCTCAATCTACTGAGGTTTTCTTTATGATTTTATTCTTTTTATTTTCTTATTTATAAGAATAAGACCACTAGCTATATATTTTTAAAAGCTCCGACTTTATTTTCGTGTTTAATAGGCTCTCTTGATGCTAACTGATAATGAAGGACCTTTTGAGAGCTTGACTACACCTGATTCTACTAGGTCAAAACGTAAAGGATCCCCCACTATCCCAACTGTTGACGTGGCTGATCAGACTTCTGCTACCAAGAAATTTGGAAATGTGAAGATCAAGACGGAGAAGATTGACGAGAATTCTAAGCTTAAGGAGTGATCAGCATGACTTCAATTATCTAAGAGGTTATTTTTCATACTGTTTCTGTTTTGAATAAGATCCAATTATATTTGGATTTTCAAATTTTTAAAAAGTTTTTTGTTTCCAAGTTTATTATTATTTTTCTGTATTCTTACCATTAAGCAATGAATAAAACCTCTGTTTTCTACTTTTAACACTAATTTAAAAGTTTAGTAGTACTATTATACATGGTTAAAGATTTATAATATACTTAAACATGTATAACCTATCCTACTCAAGTTAATATGGTTTTTATGTTATTAAATTCATTTATTAGCTAACCAACAAAATAAACGCTCTATTCTGTTTTGCTCTTAAAATTCGTCTTATAACACTTCAATTAAAGTCACATATGGATTAATCATGTAACGCTAAATTTAAGTTGTAGAGGAAGATAAACTTATTTAAAACCATCTTTAATTTCTAATATATAATTTATTATTTATCAGAGATGTAGACATACCTGATACACATCGACAAATCATAACTAATTTGATTAATGGAATAATCAAATCTTATCCATCACCTACAAAATGAATAACATAAGAAACAATATATTAATATTAATAATACAGTTATTTTTTGGATAATCAATCTATAATAATTCATGTTAAAATAAAGCCACCAAAATCATTTTTAAATATATAATTCTGCAAATCAAACAACAATCACTAGATTGTCTCATATTTCATATATAATTCAATTACTATAATCAAGAAATTTATAGTCAAATATATGGAACATAAATTTATCAAATCTTCACACTTGAAAACTAATTATTTCATTGTTTTCGTCTCCTTAGTTGTCTTTCTTCTCAGCAAACTACCTTCGATGCAACTATGAAACCAAATCAGAAGAGAGTGACTGAGCAAAACAATAAAAAAAAAATGTACCTAAAAGAAGGAAAACATGTAAGTACAATCTCTTTGTTCCATCAAAATATTATTGATTCTTACCAAAATATTAACTTTTTATTTTTATATTTTATAGCTACTGAAAATCAAGATCCTAATGCTTATTCGACACCTCCTATGAGTCAGAGAATTGGCTCACGCAATTGTTTAACTGGGCAAACCCAAATTCTTCAAGATATTACCAATTCAAAATAACAGAGGATCAAACAAGCACATATCAATAGAAAAGAGAAATTAATAGAAAGGAATTTTTCACCATCAAATACGAACCCAGGTAATTTTCTGATCACTTCATGTACGTCAAACCAATAGCTTTGTTTCATCTAATTTGTTTAACACATTACTTTGTATTATTTTCATGCTATTAGTTATTGGTAGTTTTCAACATCCACAATCATGGATTAACAACCTACAAGAGAGTAGCATTACCCAACAAACTGGTTTGGAATTTGACAACCATACTTTAATTTGGTAGGAACCCCTGAATGACTAGACTTCTCTACATACCCTAATAACATCTTTTTCCTAAGTATAATCAGTCAATCTAAGAGAAAATTATACAAGCTTAAGTCAACATTCTCAAAATCCTACACAACAGAACGATAGTAGATTTCTCGACAAAGGGAAAGAAAGAATCAACCAACCTCAAAGGAAAAACTTTGCTGATTTTGATGTTAACAATTTTAATAGTAAAAACTATTTAACTGAATCACAAGGTAAGAATTCTAATAGTTTTATTTTTATTTTCTATACATGATTCAATCATTGTAGCTTTAATCATCCTTACTTAGGTTATTCATCTACATTAACTTAATTTCAAAAAGGAATAAGTTTATTTCAATCCAATCATTCTGATTCTGAAGGTACGATTCTGTTTATTTGCCTTCTTATATAATATTGGTAATTTATTTTAGTAAATAAAGACTTATTTACAAACCTTTTTTCTGTGTATAAGATGGAGAACCATTATTTGAATGCACTGACTCTGAAGGAGATGCTTTTGATATACAGAGAAGAATGTAGTGGAGACCTCAAATCCTACTGAACAATATAAAAATGCTGTTGCTAATTGTTTTGAGAAGGTTTTTGGTCAATTCTGTAATACAAATACCACATCAAGTAAAACCTCTGATATGCCCACTATTGCAAAAGATGGTATTAACAACCTGATATATATTTTAAAAATTTAACACAAATTGTTTGCTGTTTTTACAAGACTAATTTTTGTTTGCATGTTGTAGAATATCAGGATGATAAAGATCCTATTCATGAATGTAAACACTGTGGTGCATTTATGTGGTATAACGAGAGAATTGAGAAGAATCGACGTAACAAAAATCCAGTCTTCACAATGTGTTATATGGTTGGAAAAATCAAACTTCCAGAGTTGCAAGAACCACCAGAATTTTTGTCATTTGCTTTTACATCTCTAGGGGGAAAGATTGATAATTCAATCAACATAAGAAGAGGTCCGAAGATCTTTAAGCTGTATGGAGAAAATTATCACAGGATTGGTAGCATGAAGCCTACTTCTAATGAGAAGGATAAGTTTTCCCAGCTTCATATTCACGATACTGAAAATGAAGTAACAAATAGAATAGCAGCATTAAGGTATTATTCTGCTATTTATCTGTAATCTATATTTCATATATCATGCCTATCTTATGTATTTATGTAATCTAAAAACTCACATTTTCAATTGCCAAAAGACTCTAGGAGAAGCACCAAAAACAAAAGCAAATCGGATGAGACCAGAAATAGTCCATGGATTAATGAAGATGCTGAATAAGTACAATGCATATGTGCAGTCATTTAGGTTTGCTGGAGACAGGTTCGAAACTGACCTCAGTGAACCTGTTAGGTTGGTTCTTATTAACAACCGTGATAAAGATGGAAGGATTTATAATTTGCCAACCTCTTCTGAAGTCGCTGCATTAGTTGTTGGTGATTTTAGTTGCGATATGGACAAACATAATATAGTTCTTGAGGATATACATGGTACACTGAAGAGAATAGATGAATTGCATCCATGCTATTTGCCTTTACAATATCCATTGCTTTTTTCTTACGGAGAAGATGGTTACTGTCTGGGAATTGGGATTGTGTGCAGAGGAAACAAACAAAGGAAACAAAAGGATATAACTATGAGGAAATGGTTTAGTTATAGTATTCAAATATGGAAGATTGGATCTCAGGTTATAACTATGTCTAGACGTCTATTTCAACAGTTTTTGGTCGATGGTTTTACAATGATTGAGTCAAACAGGCTACGTTATGTTAGAAAGAACCAGTCTAATTTGAGATCAGAAAGTTACGGTAAGTTTACAAAAGCAGCCCAAGAAGGACAATCTGAATTGGAAATTGATGGGAAAAGAATATTCATCCCATCATCATTCACTGGAGGTCTAAGATATATGCATGAGAATTATTTGGATGCTATGGCTCTCTGTAAGTACTATGGATTCCCAGATCTTTTCATAACATTCACTTACAATCCTAAATAGCCAGAAATTCAAAGGTTCCTTGCAAAACACAATCTGAAATCGGAGGACATACCTGATATTTGTTCAAGGATTTCCAAGATGAAGTTTGATTCTATGATGGATGATTTTACGAAGAAGAATTTATTTGAAAAAGTTGCTGTAGGTATTTTAGAATAATTCCATTTAATCTTCGTATTTTACTCACTTGATTATAGTTTCTAATGTTTTCATATTTATAACTATATTTTAACTTACATAATTTTCTACTAATGTTTATATTTACAGTCATGTACACAATTGAATTCCAGAAAAGAGGATTACCACACGCACACATCTTATTGTTTATGTCTGCAAATTTCAAATTCTCTAAAACTGATGACATTGATCGGATTATTTCTGCTGAAATTCCTGATAAAAAGAAAGATCCATTCTGTCATGAAGCTGTGAAGGACCTGATGATCCATTGACCATGTGGAGCAGCTAACAGAAATCTCTCTTGTATGTTGGATGGTAAGTGTTCTAAATATTACCCAAAATCATATAATGATACAACCAAAATTGATGATGATGGTTATCCGGTGTACAAAAGAAGAGATAATGGAAGCTTTGTGGAAAAAATGGAATAAAGTGTGATAACAGATTTGTTAATCCGCATAATCCTACCTTGCTAAAAAGGTACCGTGCTCATATTAATGTGGAGTACTATAATCAGATACGGTCTATCAAGTATTTGTTCAAGTATGGACACAAAGGAAACGACTGTGTCTCAGCTACCTTCATTTCTAATTCTTCTACTAGTGGTTCTGGAGAAGAAACTAGTGGTAGTAATGGTGTAGTTGGAAGCGCACAGCAGAGTAATCAAAATAGACAAAATTCAGCTGTGGGTTCAGAAGAACAACTTCCACAAAAACCAGTTGACGAGATCAAGAAATATTTTGACGCAAGGTAAAATAATTTTCAACAATATCATGATTTTAATTTCTGATAGAACACTTATATTATGTTTTATATTGATTTGTACCTAATATATTTAATTGTATCAAATTAAATTTTAAATTAGGTATGTTTCAGCTTGAGAAGTGACATGGTGGATTTTGGAGAATCCTATACATTTTAGAATAACTGCTGTTGAGAAGTTGACTTTCCATCTAGAAGGAGAACATGTTGTCGTTTACAAGGATAAAGATTCTGTAAAAAATGTGTTGAATCAACCAAATATTGGTTACACACAATTTTTAGCATGGTTTGACTGCAATAGGAACCATCCATGTGCAAGAAGTTGTTATATGCTGAGTTACCAAGTATGTTTGTCTACAATTCAAAGGAAAAGATTTAGAGATTACGGAAGAGAGGTAAATCTATTGGAAGACTTCAATATATTCCTCCATCAGCTGGATAATTGTTTTACCTTAGAGTAATGCTAAATCATAAAAAAGGGGCAATGTCTTATGATGAGTTGAAGACTGTGAAAATGTAGTATGTGTGAAACACCCCGACCCATTTTTTTTTTATACTAATAATAACCTCATAATTATTATTAACTCCCAGCAGACGAAAATAATTAACAGCTCAGCGATAACGATTTATTATAAACCAATAAATTCAAATCAACTAACAACCTAACGGTTACGGAAAAACAGCAACCACGACTAAGAGCAATTTTTAAATAAATAAAATAAATGAAAACCTTCCGGTATGTCATCTTGGTCCGTCACCGCAGTTCCACGAGCTTCAGCCAGCTTTATACTTTCCCTTACCTGCACCATTACGAATAGACGCAGTCAGTATTTAATAAATGCTGAGGAGGCGATCAACCCATATACTAGGTCAATTACGACAAAATTACGAAAATACTCCACCGACATAATTAAATGTCCGGACTCGACAAACAGCGACACAACCACTTTATCAAATCAATTCACCACAACATAATGAATTAAATTAATCAACTACATTTTTAAACAACCAAAACGTGATTGAAACAATTAATTCAACGACAAATCACGAAAAAATCATAGAAAATAATCTTACAATTAACGGCAATTAATAGCAATTTTTCTGGAATTTATTACAGCAACTAATCACAGCGATAATCACAGAAACACAGAAATAAATCCTAATACTAAAATATCCCGGAGAAAATTCCGTAAAAATATTCGATCACGGTATTGCACTCACCTTAGCCAGCAGAAGCACTTTCCGGCACAACTTTTCTGCAACTTCCGAAACTTTTTCTGCGATGTCTACACCCTTAATTCCCGAACACGCAATCTAATAATAATAAAATATTATTAAAATAATATTTAATTATTAAAAACTTGATTATGACTATACGACTTGTACGTAAGTCATCTTGTTCAAAACTTAATTATAACGTGTTGTACGACTCTGCAACACGTTACGACGCCATGGCTGCCGACGTTAGCTTCACCATCACCGGAGTTCGCGGCTGTCATCACCAAATTGACAACAATCACCTCAACCACAACACCACTCTTAACCTCTTCTCAAAATCTCTGCAACGACACCAGCAATGTCATTGTCGGCTATCTCCACCGCCACCCTCCGCCATCAATCCATCACCGCCACTTGACAACAAAGGATTCGGTCATCCTTCGCGCTGTGACTCCACAAGCCACCCTCGAACGACCGAACCACCGACCTCGACGCCGAAGCCTCACGATCTAACCACCGATCAACGAGTCCGTCTTATCCCATAACTACCACATCCCTATCTCCGATCACCAACGTCGCTGATCTCCACCCCATCGGAGATCACTACCACCACATCCACTTTGTCAATGCCATCAACGCCGTAACACCACCACCGACGACGACACCGATCCCACAACAAGCTAGACAACAAAACGAACCAAAACAGAAACAAGATCAAACCAAGCTTACCGTGACGAGGTGCCTCCCTGCTCACGTACGGCTCAGCTTCCGTCAAGTTCCTCCTCGTGCAACTTCCTCCTTCTCCCTCTTTCTTTCTCCCTTGATCACCTCACGACAGCTCCTATGATCCTAAAGCTTACGAACTCAGATGAAGGTGACGAAGAAACTGCTCCGGGGGAAGAAAGGCGAGATCGCATGAAGAAAAAGGAGAAGGCGTAGGGTTTCCACCCTTTCTCCGAAAATTGCAACAAGGTCCCCTACTTCTGCAGCTTAAAAAAATCGGCCCCACAACTCTTCGAATTATAAATTAAACCCAACAGGAAAAAACTGATTTAATTAACACGGTCCCTTAACTTTTAAATACTCCAAGTAAACCCTAATTAATAGGAATACATATGTTACAATGTGAATCAATTATTGAAGTCCAATAAGCCTAACATGTTTTATGTTAGGCTTATTGGATGAAGACAAAGAGTATGTTGAAGGTATTAAGGAAGCTAGCTTCACAGCACTAGCTCCTTTTGTTTGTAATCTTTTGTGATTATGCTACTATCTGGCAGTTTGACAAAACCAGAGTTAGTATGGGATAAAACCTAGCATATTTTGGCAGAAGATATCCTTGAGAAGAAGCAAAATGAACGGAAAAGGCCGGGTAATTTACTTTATAATTAACTTACTTGATTATTAACACAGTTCCACTACTTAACCCTTATTTTTCTACTTTTTTACTAATTCTAATAATAAAAACATTTATATTCACGTCTTAAGTTAAGTGTTGAGCAGCTAAAGAATTGCACATTGGTTGAACTTCAGAAACTATTAAGACGAAATGGAAGTTCTCTGGCAAGATTTGAAAAAATGCCAAGGCCTGATGATAATTTTGGAACAGAAGATGAGCACCTGATGCTACACGATGAGATGAGTAACAACCAAGATGAAATGTTACAAGATCTCAATGACAATTTATGCAATTTAATAGAAGAGCATGAATCTACATGCGATAATATAGTTGGAGCTGCTAAAAAAAGAGAGGAGGAGTATTCTTTATCTATGGCTTTGGTGCACTGGTAAAACGTTTTTATGGAAGCTTCTCTCTATGGCCTTTCGTACAGAAGGACATATAGTGATCAATGTTGCTTCTAGCGGAATTGCATCTTTGTTGTTAAAAGGCGGAAGAACGGCCCATTCGAGGTTTAGTATTCCTATTAATCCTCATGAGTTCTCTACTTGCAACATTAAACATGGTAATCAAATTGCAGAGTTACTATCAAAAGCATCTCTCATTATCTGGGACGAAGCTCCTATGATGGGTAAGCATTGTTTTGAATCCTTAGATCGGATCTGAGGGATATCATTAAAGATCCACACAATAGACCTTTTGGAGGAAAAGTAGTCATGTTTGGAGGAGATTTCAGGCAAATTCTTCCTGTAATACCTAAAGGAAGTCGTGCTGATATAGTTTTGGCATCTCTTAACTCTTCTGATATTTGGGATGATGTGATAGTGTAGAAGTTAACAAAGAATATGAGACTTATGGCAGAAAAGGATCCAGAGAAAGCTAAGGAGATAAAGAGTTTTCAAAGTGGATATTGGATATTGGAGATGGAAAAATCAATGAGCCAAACGATGGAGAATTTTTTATTGATATTCCAGAAGATCTCCATATTACTAAATGCAATGATCCTATTCAAGCTATGGTTTCGCAATAAATGAGGAAAAAGAACCAAAATTCTGGCAAAACAGAGCTATTTTGTGCCCCACGAATCTTGATGTTGAGATGATCAATGAGTACATGCTCTCAAGGTTAGTATTTATCTCCAAATTCTGGTCCTAACAATTTAAAAGTGTCTAATATTGTAACATGTTTAATGTATACATGTGAAGAAAAAGCATATCTTTCCTCTAACATTATATATCTGAGTGATGTTAATGCAAAGGATGATCTATTTTTTCTCCTGAGTTTCTTAATAACATTAAAGCATCTGGCTTACCAAATCATAGTTTGCGCTGAAGGTTAGTGCTCCAGTAATGTTATTAAGGAATATTGATCTTTCTGGAGGTCTATGTAATGGTACAAGGTTGCAGATAACTCAGCTATGCAATCATGTGGTTGAAGCTAAGATTATCACATGAACTAGAGTTGGTGAAAAGGTGTTTATTCCATGAATGGTTATTACCCCTTCTGATGCTAAAGTTCCTTTTAAAATGAGGCGCATGCAATTTTCTTTGACAATTGCATTTGCAATGACAATCAACAAAAGTCAAAGTCAAACACTAGACAATGTTGGTTTATATTTGCCTCGCCCTGCTTTTTCGCATGGACAGCTATCTCTAGAGTTACATCTAGAAAAAGTTTGAAGATTTTAATCACAGATGATGCTGGCACTCCACAACAGAAGACAATGAATGAAAGAATGTTGTTTTCAAAGAAGTTTTCCAAAATCTTCATTAGCTTGGTAAATCTTCATTTCTAATCTTATTTGTCAATATTATTACTATTAAACATCAAATGATTCTTTCTATTACAATGTAGCATCTTCCAAAGGTTAGGGTAGAACGTAATCTGCAGGTAAAGTTAATCTTTTAAGTTAAAGTTCTTCATTATGACTATTTTTATCTAACATGTTATATATACTCGACATAACTTTTAATTCTATTATAAATTTGTTAATTTCATATACTTGATACAGATTCCTACAATAAAGACGTAGTGGGAATCATTCAACATGGTAGTTTATGTTACAAATTAAGAATGAAATTGAGCTTACAATACTGTTACTATTCTATACTCGCATTTTTTTTCTATTTAACAACTGTATTATTTTTTAGTTAAGAAACTACACAGAATAAGTTTCAAGAAGTATAAATTTTAAATAGATTTGGTTTCATAGTTCTTCCCAAATAGTTGTTCCGTGTTAAACTATATAATGAAATATATGTTTTCTATAAACCAATTAGTATTAATTTAATATCCATTCTATATTTAAAAAACGTGTACTAATCTAAGAATCAATTACATAACATTTTATATTTGCATATTATTCTCAATCATATCATAAACTCAACCTAACTAATTTAATTGAATTATAATTGTCAAAAATCTAATCATTACTTTTTTTACAGATTAGAAAAAATACTTGATACTTTTTAAATAATATGATATCGCTTTTGGAAAATTACTAGCTTTTCATTATATTGTCATTCAAAAAGAAAAGGAAAAATAATATATTTCTTACTAAAGTTGAAAGATTTAACAACAATATACAACAAATATCCTATTGCAACTTCTTGGTTCTTTAAAAAGAAAAATCTTCGGTCACAATTTCAATATAATTCCATCAGAAGAAGGGCAGACATAACGTATACCAAGAAAGACTCATTATCTATATTATCTCCATTCTCTTCCTGTTACGTTAAAGAAAGAAAAATATTTTCCTTAGAGAAATTTTTTAACCTTTGTTCAATATAATGAATCGGTGTTTGTGATGACAAAATTTGTTTGAAAGTACTTAGTTTGTGGTTTGACAAACGTGATGCTCTTAATTCATACTGCAACATGATTTTAGCTGATTTCAGTGTAAGATCTTCATAATACTATTGAAACACCCCGTCCCGGAATCTACTAAAACGGAACGGGTCAACAACAGATAAACCGACTATTTTTAAAATTTTCTAACAACTTAACCGAATAAATTAAACTCCAATTAATTTATTCCAAACACCAGTCAACATCAAACAAACAACTTAGCGAATGCAAATAATATTCAAACCAACCAATAAATAAAATAATAAATAAACCAACAAACTAGTCATGTCACCCACTCCACAGCCTTGGTCCCACGAGCTCCAACTAGACTCAATCCTTACCTGGATCACATAAAGAGATGCCTCAGTATAAAATATACTGAATGAGGCACAAAACTACACAACAGCTGACATTCATCACTGTCATCCACAACCACACAACACACCAACAAGCAACGCATAACACAAAACAACAACACACATGCATACTTCTAATGAACCAAACAAGCAACACCTACATGAGAACCACTTCAAGTCCTCATATACTACAACTAACACGCAAGCACTCACCTTTGCTCAAAATGGTTTCTTCCATGGTACTTTCCTTTTTAAGAAAGTTTCCTTTTCAGGAAACTTTCCTTTTTAGGAAACCTTCCTGTTTAGGAAACCTTCTTTTTTAGGAAACTTTCCTTTTAGGAAACCTTTCTTTCTAGGAATTTCTAAGGTTTCTTAAATGTCATAGCAACACGACCACAACCTCCCTTTCTCACCCTACAGCCAACCACAACAACAAAACAACCTTCAACCTAAACTGGAAAAATATCAGAAACGATCAGCCTCAAAGATGGGATCAGAAATCGAAAGCTAACCGTCCACATTCCAATCGCACCGTTGAAACTCAACCCCTAGATGTCCTGAAGCGAGTCCAAAGTTTCATGATGATCCGACCATAAATGAACTCGCAATCTCTCCTTGAATCCATGTTGGTTCAGACCGCGTCTGAAAAATGACACCTCACACAAATGTGAATAACTTTCAGAATATTAATCTAAATCAACATCCGCAAAGTGGTACCTCTAGATAAAAGGGTTAACTACAACACCACAAAAGTTCCTTACCATTGACAACGATTTGCTAGGTAGAACTTTCGTTCTACCACGACATATCGGATATATCTGCATCTCCTTCATGTGCAAGCTTTCCTTCTTCTCTTTCAGCCACACTCAACCTCTCTCTTTCTCTCCTTGAAGGTGACCACGAAAATGATGAGAAAAAACTAGGGTTTCTGCAAATTTTAGGGTTTAAATAGGTTTAGGGTTTTATTCTCCAAAATTTCTCTTAACTCCCTAAACTTTTCAGTCTTCCCAATTCAGCCCCACAACTCTTTAAACTATCAATTAAACCTAGTAGAAAAAACTGATTTAATCAACGCAGCCCTTAACTTTTAAATACTCCAATTAAACCCCAATTAAAAGGAATACGGATGTTACAACTATATCGTTTTTTGCTCAAATAGAACTATCTCTTCTTAATTCCGTTGCCTAATAACAGTTTTCGTTTACTTTCTTCAGGGTGAGAAAATTGAAGCTTCTATTCCACAAAATTGCTATGACCGGCTACATGCAGAGGCTCTAAAAGAAGAAGGATGGTTTCTAATGTCAGGTTTTGAGGTCGCTGATAAAGTGAAACCTATTAGGAACTCCAAAAATGCTTACTAGATCGTGTTCACCATAAGGACTACGTTTTTAGCTTCTGCCTAATATTCAGACAGTCAATATTTTGAATTTCCAAATTCATATGCTGTGTTACTAAAAGGTCCTATTGGTCAAGATTTTCCAATTGGTAAAAATATTTTCTCTGAGTTTAATAATATTCTGGTAGTCATCTTGCCGATTATATAACCTGATTGTTCCTGTAATGTCTTTCTTATGTGGTTTATAGATTGGTGTTTGGGTGGACTTACATGCCATCCGTAGTAGTGACATATAAAGTGCATACATTTTTATAGATGATTCGATTTTTTGGCAAACATTGTATTTGCCACAGATCTTTATGGGGTGGTGAAAAAATTTTCAAGTCCTGAAAGAATCCCATATGTTGCACGAGGGGATCAAGTTGATTATCAATGTATGGCTGTTAGATTTGAACTTGTGGATCATGAGTCAGTGAACATATTTTTTTGCTTTTGTATTGCTATAAGTTTATTTGGTATCTATTAAGATAGTGTGTACTAATTGGCTTTTCTATTTCAGTGGTAATTTTATGAAATGTTGTGCCACTGGAGATGCATATGTTGACTTTATGAGTCAGTGGCGTGAAGGGCAGTATGATCTTAATTTCATTGAACGTTCTAAAGTTTTTAGTGTGTTGCAGTTTTGGAGGACCTCAGAGCTTCAAGGTTTGTGTTTAATTTTTTGGATTTTTTGGTCAAATTAATTGGAAGCAGTGGAAGAATGAACTAATATGTTGATATTGTTTTTACTTAGGCGAGAAATCTGCTATTAGTGGAGTTGGATGCTCAAAGATCATGTTAAACCCTGAATTGGAGGAGCTTAGTAAGATTAAATCCGTGTAAGAACAATTTTTGAAACATACTTTGGTGTTGTAGATCATTCTTCACAGAGGGATATTACGAAGCTGAGAAAGAGCAAGAGGAACTACAATGATTTGAATACTATAATGATACGAGATACGGTATTACATACCAAAGAAGGAAGTCAAAGACTTAAGAACCGACTTATGTCTACTTCTCTATATTTCCTTTTTAGTTTTATTTGGTTTAATGGTTTTCTTTTTAATATTAGATTAAGGTTTTTGATAATTTTCCTTTTAATTATGGGGTTAAGTCGGTTGTAAAGAGGTATATAAAAAGAATCTCTAAACATGAATAAGAATTTATCTTCCAAACATTAACCTTATTCTCTATAGAGGCTAGGGTTAAGGGAAGCTTGAGCTTTAAGCTATTCAGTTTTCTTTGATCAATCACGGCACCAGTTACAAGATCTCAATCGAAAGCTTTGGCTCATAACAATTTGGTATCAGAGCAGACCGATTCGATGGGAGACTCAGGAGCGATCGCGAAACACCTCGCACAGATGATGAAAGCCATGGAGGACAAGAACGCAAACCTCATGAAAGAAATATCGGACATGAGGAAGGAGTTCAACGAGAAGTTGTCTCCGATACAAACAAAGATCGATGAACTTCAAGGAACAACGACGGCGCATCAAATGACCTTAAACTCACGTGAAACAATTGGAGAGAATCCGGAAGAAGAACGCGACCTGACGAAGGACGTGGTGGGAGATAAAAACCAAGGGCAAGACGAGTTCCAAGAATGTTTAAAGGCAGGAAAAACAATGAAAGCACTTAACTCAGGGGTACTATCTTCAGCGTTTCGTGGAGGTCAAGGAATAGAAAAAGGATCTGCATCAATGACAAAAATCATTCAAGATCACGGTAAGAACCAAGAGAATATCGGATGGACAAGGGAAGATAAGAAAAAAAATTCTGCTGGTGGGCCTTGGCCCCTGCGTTCAGTAGGGATGGAAAGAGGTCACCGACGAGCTGATGGAGGCGGCGATTGGCCTGTAAGGCACATCGGTGACGAAACGTACTCCGACTACTACTCAGGGGAAGATTTTCGAGCGAGAGAGGAGATAGGAGGAAGCAGAAACGAAGACTGGAGAGGGGGACGTGGCGGTGGTTTTGCATTAACTCCAGCGAAGATAGAGTTCCCACCATACAATGGAACTACAAATGCTGTAGAATGGTTACAAAGGTGTGAGGATTACTTCGAAGATCAAAAGATTTACCATGATGATGCCCGAGTTCGACAAGCCACGTTTGTATTAACAGGCCAAGCATATCATTGGAACAATAGGCTCAGCTGGATCGAGTTCAAGAGAATTTGTAAGAGCAGATTCGGCAGAGCAGATGCAGTTAACCCCGTGGGAGAGTTGTGTAACTTGCGACACACGGGAACAGTGGACGAGTATTGTAATCAGTTTGAAGAATGCCTGGGAAGACAAACAAGGTTAACAGGAGACCAACAATTATGGCTATTTTGTGCGGGACTAACAGATAATTTACGAAAGGAAGTGGAGTACTTGCGGCCTTAGACAATTTTCGAAGCTATGGAGTACGCAAGGGACCATGGGAGACCAAGGACTTTTGAGTGGAAAAGAGAAAGAAAAAGACTCTCCACAAACGAGACATAAACCGCAGCCGAAGGTTTGGAAAAAATTAACGGTCTCGGAAATGGCGGAAAGGAAAGCACAAGGGCTTTGTTTCAATTGTGATGAACCCTTCGCCCCAGGACATAAGTGTCAACCAGTATTGTTCCATATCAAAGCTGTCTGGGAAGGTGAGGATCAGGAGGATGAACCTTTCGACGAAGAGGATTTAGAAATCTCCTTGAATGCAATGAAAGGAGAACAAAATGACGACACTTTTCAGGTAAAAGCAGAAATTGCTAATGGGACGGGATGGATCTTGTTAGATACAGGGAGTACTCATAATTTTATCAAGAGTAGTGTGGCTGAAAAATTGGGAATTACGATGCAGAAAAGACCCGGGCGAGTAGTTTCATTAGCTGACGGCGGCAAGTGTCAAGTTGATGGGTTTTGTAAGGACCTTCCAATGCAGATTCAAGGGCATCAATTTGTTGCGGACTGTTTCGCAATACCGTTAGGTGGTTTTGATGTTGTATTAGGTATACGTTGGTTAAATGCTCTTGGACGGGTTATGTGGGATGGTCCGGAGCGAACCATAGAATTTTGTCACGAGGGAACAATGGTTCAGTGGCAAGGAGAGGCTGATACTCGAATAGAGCAAGGGGCGAATTTAAACAACATTGGTAGCAACAACACGCTTGAGGAGTGGTTTGAAGAAGAAGAGATTTTTTTAACTTGTGGGACAAGTAAGATCAAAACGGGAAAAAAACAAATAAAGGGTGCCGAGGATTTAAGCTCATCATTGCTACAAACAAAATCTGGAGGATTTAGCAAATTATTAATGGAGTTTGAAGATTTATTTTCCGTACCACAGGGACTTCCACCACCAAGGGCGTGTGATCATAGAATCAGTCTTTTACTAGGCACCAATCCTATTGCAGTTCGACCCTATCGTTACCCACATTTGTTAAAAGATGAAATTGAAAAACAATGTGTGGACATGCTGAGAAGAGGAGTTATACGACCTAGTTCTTCACCCTTTTTCTTCACCGGTGTTGCTGGTAAAAAAATCTGATGGGTCGTGGCGATTTTGTATTGACTTCCGAGAATTGAACAAGGTGACGGTCAAAGATAAGTTTCCAATTCCAATCGTAGACGAACTCTTGGATGAGTTGCATGGAGCGCGTTTCTTTACAAAACTATATTTCACATCAGGATACCACCAAGTCAGAATGTCGGAAGCTGACATCGAAAAAACAGCATTCCGAACACATCAAGGGCATTATGAGTTTTTGGTTATGCCTTTTGGACTATCAAACGCACCATCGACTTTTCAAATCCTTATGAATTCGGTGTTTCAAGGAGTACTGCGGAAATTTGTCCTTGTCTTTTTTTATGATATTCTTATCTACAGCGCGACATCGAAGGAGCACTTGCAACATGTACGCGCGGTATTTGAGCTGTTACAGAGACATAATCTATTCTTGAAGCATTCAAAATGTTTATTTGAAAAAACGGAAGTGGGGTATCTGGGACATGTGATTTCTCATGGGGGAGTTAAAGTCGATGGAGCCAAAGTAACGGCTGTTCGGGAATGGCCGAGACCAACGTCAACCAAGGCAGTGCGTGGATTCTTAGGCTTGTCGGGTTATTACAAGAAGTTCATACGAGACTATGGGATTGTGGCAACCCCGTCGACAAATATTCTTCGAAAAACAGGGTTTACTTGGAACGAGGAGGCAGAACAAGCATTTATATCATTGAAGAAAGCTTTATCTGAAGCACCAGTGTTGGCATTGCCCGACTTTACCAAGAATTTTGTTATCGAATGTGATGCCTCGGGAAGTGGAATTGGAGCCGTACTTCATCAGCAGGAGCACCCGATAGCATTTTTAGCCAGAAACTTGCAGAACGTCACAACAAGCTAGCTGCTTATGAAAGAGAGCTCATCGGCCTTGCCAAGGCAGTGATTCATTGGAGACCATATTTATGGGGGAGACAGTTCCTGATACGAACTGATCACTACAGTCTTACGTTCATACTAGAACAACGCCTCTCAACGACACCACAAATTCATTGGATTAGCAAGCTACTGGGGTTTAATTTCATGGTCGAGTTTCGCTCCGGTAAAACAAATAAGGTGGCAGATGCGTTATCTCGACGAGATAAGAATTAATTGGAGGAAGGAGGTAGGGTTTGTACAATTCAAGGACCCGACTTGAGTATTTTCGCCAGACTGAAAGCGGAAGTCGAAAGCCAACCTCACCTTGCTGAGATCCGCAATAAGATAATCCAGGGAGAGATGGCTCGAGAATGGGAAGTTCAGGACGGGTTGATTTTTTTTAAGGGGAAAGCTTATATCCCAACCGAATCAGCTTTGGTACGCGAAGTGGTGTCAGGTTTTCACAATTTTGGCCATAAGGGAGTTCAAAAGACCATGGATCGGATTAGGCGGGATTTTTATTGGAAAGGGTGGAAGAAGACGGTTCAAGAGTATGTGAGGGAATGCCAGGTTTGCCAGCGTAACAAGTGGGAAACATTACAACCAGGGGGTTTGCTTCAGCCACTTCAGGTTCCTACTCAAATTTGGTTGGATATCTCTATGGACTTCGTGGAAGTGTTACCTAAGGTTTCGGAGAAGACAGTGATCTTAGTAGTGGTGGATCGTTTTTCGAAGTACGCTCACTTCATTGCCTTGAGTCACCCGTATACCGCTAGTTCCGTGGCCCAAGCATTTTTTTGTGAGATTGTACGCCTGCATGGCGTTCCTGAGACCATTGTGACGGATCGAGACAAAGTGTTTCGAAGCAAATTTTGGCGTGAGTTGTGGAAGTTGATGGGAACAGAATTATGTTTCACTACGACATATCGGCCACAATCTGATGGGCAAACAAAGATTGTTAATCGGACTTTAGAAATGTATCTTCGGTGTTTGACGGGAGATGCTCCGCGGAAGTGGCTTACTTGGCTTCCGTGGTTGAGTACTGCTACAATACGTCGTTTCATACTGGGCTGAAATCAACACCGTTTTGGGTAGTCTATGGAAGGGAGCCTCCTCGTCTCTTAGATTATGTGGGAGGAGTTACGAGGGTGGAAGCTGTCGATGTAGCATTGGAGCAGCGTGATGAGTTTCTAGCGACAGCAAGGGACCGCCTACTTGAAGCTCAACAACGAATGAAGCTTGTGTATGATAGCCATCATCGGTTTGTTGAATTCGAGGTGGGGGATTGGGTATGGCTTAAATTACAACCATATCGACAGTTGACAGTGGCAAAGAAAGCTTACACAAAACTGTCACCAAAGTTTTATGGTCCATTTGAGAAAGGTTTCATATCGTCTTAAACTTCCAGAGGGATCGAAAATCCATGATGTGTTTCATGTATCACTACTTAAAGGTCATAAAGGGGAGCAGCCCAATGTTATCACTACATTACCACCAATGTTGCAGGGGAGACTAGCACCAACAAGACCATTGGCACTGGTCAAGGCCCGTTTGAGGGGAGGAATCCGACAAGTATTGGTCAGATGGTCTACAAATGAAGAAGATGAGTCAACTTGGGAAGACGCAGACAAGCTCCTGGAAGCATATCCAGAGTTGGAGCTTGAGGACAAGCTCCTAGTCGAGGAGGAGAGTAATGATACGAGATACGGTATTACATACCAAAGAAGGAAGTCAAAGACTTAAGAACCGACTTATGTCTACTTCTCTATATTTCCTTTTTAGTTTTATTTGGTTTAATGGTTTTCCTTTTAATATTAGATTAAGGTTTTTGATAATTTTCCTTTTAATTATGGGGTCAAGTCGGTTGTAAAGAGGTCTATAAAAAGAATCTCTAAACATGAATAAGAATTTATCTTCCAAACATTAACCTTATTCTCTATAGAGGCTAGGGTTAAGGGAAGCTTGAGCTTTAAGCTATTCAGTTTTCTTTGATCAATCACGGCACCAGTTACAAGATCTCAATCGAAAGCTTTGGCTCATAACATATAATTTTTAAAACTCTCTCTTCATATAAGTACTATTTCCTTTCTAAAGCAGCAACTTTATTAAGGTTTCTATATTATTATCAAAAACATGAGACTATCTTTGCTATGTTTCTGTTATTATGCTATATTATGAAATCCTCTATTAAGACTTCATAATGTATTATGTTTGTTTCGTTAATTATTGATCTTTGTGTTATGATCAAACTCAGTTAAACAAGTTGCAATGAATCTAAACAATTAAATTTCTATAAGTATTCAAACAAAAACTAAGTGTTTATGAGTACTACAGAGTTACAGACCTTTCAAACTCCTGACTTCGTCTTCCCTCCGTATCTTAAACAGAAAGACAAATATAATAAATAAAATTGGTCAAAATGAATCAAAACCAGCTTAAAGACACAGCTATATATTCTTTCGAAGCGAATAATTCTTCAATATGAAGATCTTCATTGTCGAAAAATCTATCAATTGTAGCCAATAATGTTACTTGATAGAATTTTAAATTAGCATTTGTCAACATGAGTACAAACAATAAAAACTTTGCATGACCAACCAACATAGAAAACGAAACTAAAATATATATTCAAACACTTTTCAAAACTCAAATCATCTTTAATTGATAATGAAAGGAGAATTACCAATTGAATTTTTTTTTTTACTTAAATCTTAAAAATTGAAAAAATTAAGGAATCGACTCACTTATCTTTTAACCAATCCAATCAACCACCACATCATCGCCGATTCGGCTCTCCGAAACCCTCTTCCTTAAGATTCCGTTGTTGATATCTAATTGATTTGAATTTGATCAGATCGAAGAACCTTGATTATGTTCAGCGATCGCAAGAGTCAATTGCTCCCAATTATGTTTCTCAAATGGGTCTAATTTAACAACACCAAACCCAACAATATTTTATATTGCTAAGTACTCTTTTGAAAACAATAAGTTATGGACAAACCCAACATTAAAATGCATAATAAAACAATAAACTTTTTACTAGGCCCAATTTGAAGTGTTAATCCAGAAAAATCTTTGGTTTAGATTAAAAAATATACTACACTTTTAACTTAATTTATTCGAAATAACAAATTTCCTCTACAAACAATAAATTTTATGTTAAAAATCTTAAATACTACTACTGAGAAATATAAGTTATAAAAACAAATCTAAACATATACAAAAACCAAAAAAAATCAAATAACATATGTCAAACAAAACATATATGACCAATAACAAGAAAATATAAAAACAAATTATACTTTCAAGATAAAATTATCTCCCGCCCAATGCTCGGGTCAAATGTAGTATATATATATAGTTAAAAACGTTTTTGGATCTCTAAAAAAATTGGGGCTCATTCAAATGGTTTTAGTATTGTTATTGGGCTCATTATTTTTTATCTGTTTAGTGTTTATGGAAATATTGTTACGAACAAAAATTTATGATACAATTTTAAATATTTTATGACCCCAGTAAAATTAATTGTTGGGTCTACGACTATCTAAATCTGATATTTAAAAAGAAAGTAAAGATATATTTGACTAAAATCTCAATTAAAACTGAAACCAAAACCATACTAAACTATTCATAAAGTTAGTTTCCAAATTATGCATACCCCAAAAATCCAAAAAAAAAACAATAAACCAAAATTAGGATTAAACTCCCCTTAGGACATTGACTTGGAAAAAAAAATTTATTTTTTTAATCTATTAAAACTTGAAAGAACCAAAAGGGTTGGTTGGTTTGAGCTTCCACCTACCCCCACCTACTACATGATTCACGTCAGGTAGCAGCAAAACAAATCAACTCTAAACTCTTTTTCTATTTTCCTCTTCCCTCACAACTCAAAGACTTGAAAAAGTTTTAGATTTCAAGAAAAAATGGCTTTGCAAATGCAGAGCTCAACAGCCTTCACAATCTCCACACCATCCAATGCACGCACCACACTCTCCCCTTTCAAAACCATTGCAATTCCCCGAACGGTGATTCAAGGCGGTGTCAGATGCAGCAGCGGTGGAGTAGAAGACGACGCCGGAAACAAAAAATCAGTTCCAAATTCAAACTATGTTGTACCAATGGACAAATTCTCATCTTCCACATCTATCACTCGACCTTTGATTGAGATACTTCGTGATCTTAACAAGAAGATCCCTGACAATATTGTTAGGAGTCATCAAGATCCTCGAGTTACTAATGCTTCTTCTGGCTTTATTCCTTGGTACTATGTCTTGTTTTGGATCTCTTTTTAGGTAAAGATTGATTCTTGTTGGGTTCTTGATCTGATTTTGTGTGAAATTTTACTTGTTAGGTACCATGCAAATCGGATGCTTAGCTTTTATGCTCCTGGTTGGTGTGGTGAAGTTAGAGATGTTATTTTCGCTGAGAATGGTAATGTTACTGTTGTGTATCGTCTCACCATTCGTGGCTCTGATGGTGAGGTAAGCCTGAGATTCACTTCCCTCTCTTTTTTTCTTCTTATTATTACTCAGTTTCTTACAGTCTCTGTGACTAAGTTAGGTAAGCAAAGTAGTCAATCTCTAGATGTGCTTGTTTGTCTAATTTTATACAAACAAATCTTGTGTTGCATTTCTTGTTTGTCTCTTTCTAGAGGAAAAACACTGATGGTAGTTTTCAAGAGTTTATTAATGATTAAGGGAAAGATCCTAGTTCATGTATTGATGTTTGCTTGACTTGGTTTGTTCAAAATTAAACCTTGTTTCTCTCTTGTTGAATATTTCTAGAGGATATTAACCTAATGGTAGCTTTCAGTAGTGTATATAAAATCAATATCTAGATATCTATCTGCTTCTGAATCTGTTAGAATTATGAAGAACTAAGTGTTTGTGTTGGACTTATCAGTGGTCTTCCTTGTCACATCTCATATTACCGATATTTTAGCAACAAATCAAAAAAAATTTTAAGTGTTTGTGCTGCACTGATCAAGAGATTTTTAACTTTTTCCTGACTTGTCCAAAGCAAATAAAGAACTGGCTTCAAAGCATAGTAGATTGACGGATATTGGGATGATTAGCATTTGCTTTTGGTGGATTGATTAAACCAAAGATAATGTGATTTTGGTAGTCCTTAACCCTAATGACCTTGGTCATTCATGGCAATGCCTAAACCAGATAAAATCTTACTTTTTAAAGACTGAGATAATACAAGGCTGTTTTATAGTGTGCAAGTTGAATGTTTTGCTATTAGTAAACCAGCATATATAAACCTTGATTACATAACTAAGTTTATGGTCTTTGATTTTTGTGTCCATTAGTAAAAAGTTGAAGTTATATGTAATGCAGGCACACCGTGAATCGACTGGGACAGTAACAACAACTGATGATAACATCGAAGATCCAGTTACTGCAGCTGAGGAAATAGCATTCTGCAGAGCATGTGCTCGATTTGGTCTTGGCTTGTATCTGTATCACGAACAGTAAGTCAATAATCTCAAATGTTCTTACCGGTTTTCCGCGAGCGACCTATCCGTCTTCTATTCAGCAGATCCTTCCTTCTGTGAGTAGTGTTTGCAAAATATGCAAATGACAACTTTGTCGTTGACAGGAGTTTTTATGTATAACCAGACTTTTCCTGTTTGGATCTTGATATATATAAATTACATTACATTAAATATTAATGCATCACCCTATGTTATTAGATTACAATGCATCACCCTATGTTATTAGATTACTTTATATGTTTTGTGTACATGAGTAAACATTATGGTCTCAGAAATTTTTGACCCATATTTGAAGCCATCCAAGAAGTGATTGCATCGACTAGTAGGGCAAGATCTTTGGCCATATCAGCACGAAGGATTTTCGAGTCCTTTCCCAATGTACCTCCAACTTCTTTAGCCATAGCTTCCCATGGAGTCCCAACAGCAATATTCGCCAAAAACTCACTTCCTCGATTCACCGCTTCTGCCATTCCTGGTGGAACATCCGGAAGAGCCTGTCCAGACAGCAATCTAAATCACTTTCAAGTTTAAACATTACCACCTCATCGGGAACCAAGAGGAAAAATGTTTCTATATTGATTCCGACTATGGATGGGTGTTCAAACAGTTTCGGCTGTGAGTTTCTTGGATAGTTCAGTTTCGAAAAAATAATAACTAATGCAAAACCAAATCTATGATAGAAAGGTTTGTATGGTTTCGGGTTTGCAGACTGTCATTATGATGTTTCAAATTTCTAAAAATAAACCACATTAGCCGAGCTACGACTTATTTGAGCTTTTAAATCGGATCAGTTGGGTCTACGGATTGAACACTCTTCGTTTTAACCAGTTCATGTTCTTGCTGTATTACCATGGTGATGACTCAAATCTCTGCTTCAGAATAATTTCCGTTAAACTGAACTCAGTACCTGTTGCAGAGGGAGACCATGATCCCCTGGCAGTGTACGGATAGACATGTCTAGTTTTGAGCTTATGGATGATTCCGCGCCAAGCACCTGAGCTAGGATTGATGTTTCATCTATTGAATCATCCTCGAACTTTATCAACAGATTCCTAGAGATTCCATAGTAGGATCTTATCTGAACATGATTAGCAAGAATCTCAGTTAGTATGATGTAACATGATAAAGCATAAATTCAATAACATTATAAGTTTCACCTACAAGGCGTCTTGTTTCTTCTGGTTTTGGAATAAAATCTTCTCTTCCCTTTACTAAGTCCATGTACAAAGGAGGGAGCTGTTCCACTAATGGTAGAATTTGCTTCATGATGGGAGGGCTAAGTGTTTCTAATTGCTTTCGGGTCATCTCTGCCTGCAAGTAGTTTTTGTTTTCAGTGATTTGAGAACACCATTGACAAAGGATAAAAGAGGATGGACAAGGCATAAAGAATTACGACTTGATGTGTCAGATCAAGTAACATTAACTGAAATTTTTAAACAAAAGGAGAGAACAAAATCACAAGGAGTTAGTGCACTCATGATAGAACTTCTTAAGTTAGCATACAAATTGATCAAACATAATCACCAAAAGTAAGAAGTTGGACTATCACTTAAGAAAGAGCTGGGCATCTTAAAGAAAGCAGAGCAAAGGAATCAGAACCTTACCCCAAGGCGGACTGTTGGAGATGTCGCTACCTGTGATAACAGTGGTCCAAGGCTTTGAGCCATCGGCACAAGAACTGGGGAGAACAAAGGAATAGCTAAGCTTGCTTCCTGTAAAATTAGGGATTACGGAAAGATATCAAATTACAAGTTTTGTGACGTCATAACGGACTCGCAATATCTTCCCACTATAAAATGTATTACTTTAAAGAGGAAAGGCTAGTGTAGAAAGTCTGTGATACACCAGAAAGGTCTGTCTACATGTATGCAGAATGGTTTCGAAGAGTATATTGTATTATCTAAGTGAATGAGGGACAGCCCTGGAGCTCAAATAATATTGGGAGTGTTATATTTTTTGATGTACAGAGGTAATATACAGAAATTGGGTATGACCAACGTTTTGGGGAAACAAAGGAAGCAACTCTATAGAATCAACCGTTTCCAACATACATATTTGTTTTATGAATGTTTAGCCTCAAACTCCTACGTTTCTCTCTTTGTTCTAATAAATTTTCCCCAAACAATTCTCTTTTTATGGCAACTCTCATTCCCTTTGGTAAGATAGATAAACTCATTTACCTTGTTGTTGAATGCCATAAATACATTCCCACTTCGCTGAACGGCATACCTTGAACCTGAATGACTAGCTTAATCTAACTCAATAAAAAACTAATAAGCTGAATTAGTTTTATACATTCACAACCATTTAAACCTAGTTACCAATTAGAAGGTGAATGACGGATCCCAGTGAATGACCAATTCCAAAAGATGGAAGATCTTGCACCTGTTGAGAGAAAAGGAACTAGTATTCAATTCTTATGAACTTATATACAGACACCAATTTAGTTTCTTCCTCGGGCAAAGAACACGCTAGACCAAAAGAGATCACTTCTTTCTCCAGGATCACTAAAAGATACTCACTAATTCTTGTAGAGATCGGCAGCATCTGTCAAACTTAAATTGTACTTCATCTGCAATAAAGAAGTGGTCAAAACCACTAGCATAGGGTGTCGCAATAACCAAAACATCCCTGCAAGAAATAGCACAACATTATCATATATTCATGACACAACATAGAGTTAAATTAGCCAGAATCATTAATATACATCCTCTGAGTTTCACTTTATTGTTTGATCATTTATCTTGTTGAAATTGTCCGCAGAAGAGTAGCCAGATACATAGTTAACGTAAGTGATCAATGAATGCCTCATTCTAATAAATCAATACTAAACCATAACATCCTAAAGACTTACTTCTCAGCTAATCTCTCAAGAAACAATCGATAGGTAAGCTGAGGTGCTGCACCAACAAATATGCCGCCAATGAAATGAACAACCATCTTTGGTTTAGAGTTCCTCGGTTTAAGTACCCATGCTCCCTAGAACAGTTCATGGAATTGTTGAGAACAAAACCAAAAAAAATCAATCTGAATCAGCCAATTGGCCTATTCTCCTAAATATGACTTAAAATCCTACGAATCATCCATTACATCATAATCAACAACGCCAAATGCTAATTATAAACATACAAATCAATATTTCAGTTAAGCTCTTCAAATGTTCATATGCAAGAACACATAAACAAAACCTCGATTTCTGACCAATCAGAGGATCCACCGGAACGACTTTGAGATTGTTTAACAGTCTCCGTTAATAACCTGAAAAATCAAATTGATTTAGCCATAGTAGGAAGCAGTGAGGTTAAAGATGAAGATATGGCTTACCTCTCGATCTCACCGTAGACTTGAATTCCAGAAGATTGAGGTTGATCTCTGCCGTTCTCTTTGTAGCTACAGAAGATTCTTCTTCTTCGTGAGATACGCTCTTTGTTAAAGCTGAACATTGAGGATAGAGAACGGCGATTGTGAGAGAGGTTACAGAATCGCCAGCGGGGAGAGATAGACGGCGACGCATAGAGGCTACAGGTAGACATTTTCGACCGGAAAGTTCTCGGAGGATTGGCGATTCGAAGTTTGTTACGTTTTGATTTTGATGAGTTTTTAAAATCTCTCAGTCGTGTACGCATAAGATTTCTATGACTGTAACAGTATCTTGTCTGCAGCTAACGCAAAAATTGTGATCATCCAAATTTTAATAAAATCTGGACATATGTTACTTGTTGATTAAATTTAGATACGTATTTAAAAATAAAAATTATTCTTTTATTTTTATATGAATTGAATATAATTCTTTTAGAGCGCACGTCCCATATGCCACATTTGTAGAATTCTTAATCCCATATATCACTATTTTATTTTTTAGTTTTCTAAGTATTTTTTTATTTGGAAAAATGTTTAATGTCGACAATCTTCATAGTTATTAAAAAAATTACACAACCAACCTAAGTTGACCCGACCTATCGTGCCCGACCCACGGATCCGACCAGACTCACTCAATTCAATTTTTAATATTCCAAATTGAAAGGAAAATCAAAATTTGATCCTCCAAAAAATTCGACGAAAGGGAATGAACTGTAAATTGGGTTTTCGGAGACCAATTCGGTCGAGGTGCTCTCTTCTCCGACGACCGACGAGAGGCTACTCTGAATAACGGAGATCTAGTTGAGGTGCTCTCTTCTCCGATGAGCGACGAGCGGTTACTCCAAAGAACGGAGATCCACGACGAACGGCTTCGACGATGGCTATTGTGAGAGATAGTAGAGGTGCATATGAATCAACTAGAAATCGAACAAGGATGAATCAACTAGAAGAAAACGAAGAAGGGAACTTAAATGGTGATGAAAAAAACGTAGAAGAGGAGGAATTAGAGAATGAAGAAGAAGATGAACAATAGGAACAAGAGAAGGAAGAGGAGGAAGAGCAAGAAGAAGAAGAGAAAGAAATTGATGGGGAGGAAGACGACGAAGAGAAGACAAAGTCACTTGAAAATGTTAGGGAGGATGAGGGAGAAGATGAAAATACGGATGGAGAAAACGTAGAAGAAGAGGAATTAGAGAATGAAGAAGACGATGAACAAGAGGAACAAGAGAAGGAAGATGAGGAAGAACAAGAAGAAGAAGAGAAAGAAATTGATGGGGAGGAAGACGAAGAGAATACAAAGTCACTTGAAAATGTTCGGGAGGATAATGGAGAAGATGAAAATACGGATGAAGATTCAAACTTTTATGTTAATGTTCGTGATGGAACATCTACAACTTTAGAGGTATGCACATTGATTAAAAATGGTTAAGGAGCTCGAACTAGTTAGGTATTTAGGATTGGATTTGGATCATTTGGTGTGTTCATTGGAATGGAATGGTTTAGTAGTGGAATTGAGGTGTGTTCATGTAGAATATACATTGGTTGAGAAAGATTTCTTGAACATTTATTGAGAATTGTTTCAGAGTATATTGACAGTTAATGGTTTCTGGATTATTGGGACATATAGAACAACTGAGGATCATTTTTGTTTTAGGATAATTGGGACAACTAGAACAACTGGAGATCATTTTGATTCTCGGATAACTGGGATAACTAGTATAACTATTATTATTTAGTTAATAATTTGTGTTTGAAAATTTCAGGATGATGATGAGGACACACAACAAGTGAAGCCAAAGAAACTGTTCTTTGGTAAAAGTGAGTACAACAAGACGTGCAAGATGTCAACTCAATATAGTGTGACACAAGTTGTGAAGAAAATTGAGGATGATTTTCATATAGCTTTGGAATGGTTCAAGAGACACGATCAGTTCAAGCATGTATTTCATATGTACAGGGAGCCAAATCACATGCTTCAAGCAATGTGGATGCTTCTCCTCCGAACTGCACATACGGAGCAAGAAAATGAGTGTTTGTTTGTTGTGAATGGAGTACCCGTTAGATATTCTATTAGGGAGCATGCGTTGCTGACAGGTTTGAACGATCATAATTATCCTCCAAATTGGAAGAAGCTTTGGGGATATAAAGTTTGTTGAGAAGATATTTAAGAAGAAAAAGGGGATCAAAATCTCGGATGTGAAAAAGAAGTTGAATGAGCTGAAGGATAAGGGGAATATTGAGAGGAAAAAGGGTCTTGAAGCTCACTATCTTGTATTTCTTAAGCAAGGTAGTGAGACCTAAATCAAAGAGTGGTGCAAAAATCGATGAGTTCCTTCTTCGGATTGTAAATGATGTGCATTTGTGTGAGAGTTTTCCTTGGGGGCGTCTCACATTTGATGATAATCTAAAAGAGATTAGTCGGTTTCTCAAGAATTTCAAAGGCGTAGTAAAACCAAATCGTCAAACTGCCTTTAATTCATTCATTATTCCGCTTGAGGTAACTCTTTATTGTTATTAATCCATTTAATAAAGTAACATTTTGTTGAATGTTGTAATATAATGTGTAGGTT
This sequence comes from Cardamine occulta, assembly GCA_028015245.1. Taxonomy (NCBI): domain Eukaryota; kingdom Viridiplantae; phylum Streptophyta; class Magnoliopsida; order Brassicales; family Brassicaceae; genus Cardamine; species Cardamine occulta. The sequence continues at coordinate 14,688,346 of CM051385.1, forward strand.
CTTGCATTTGAGTGCATTTCACATATTGGACGCAAGTTTCGAGAAGTTGTTCCTGCTGAGAAAGATTGTCCCCAATTGTGCAAGCACAAGTTCTCTGATAGTTGTATGAAAGGTTTTCCATTGGAAGACATTAATGCAGAGCTTGGAAGCACAAAGGTTAGAGTTCGTGATATTATTAGTATTATTGTATTTGTTAAAAGCTTGAGTGAAGTTGAAAATATTGATATTGATAGGATATCATGAGCATCTTGGAAGCGGACATTGATGAGAAAGATATATTGGCAGAGATCATTCCTGATTCTGTTAATGATGGGACAGGTGTTAGAGATAGTCTTATTGATAGTTGGGTTCAACGTCTCATTTTAGATAGGAAGAAAATCTGGTGGAAAGATCTCTACGAGTTGGACTTGTCTGGTCGAAGTGAAGGAGTTCCTCAGAAGGTTAGTGGAGTTGGTGATGAGAGTGATGGAGTTCCTCAAAGAGATAATGGGGTTGCTGATAAGGTTATATTAGAATCCCTAACTGGCATGGTGCATGAACTACAAGAAATAATGGAGAAAAACTTTGAGGATGTGAAGCAGCAACTTGGTGTCATGGATAACAGATTAACTAAACTTGAAGAATTTATTGATGTTGTTGAGTTAGTTCCGGAAATACGTACGGGTGAGTAGTTTGATAAAATATAATGTCAATATCAGGTGTGGTTTTTTTTGTTTGTTTAGTTGTTTTTAGAATTAATGCAGGAGAGGAGACTGGTGTTGAGGATGTTGCTAAGGATGGTGGTGTTCAAGATGCTGTGGGGGAGACTGGTGCTAAGGGTGGCGTTCAGACAGAGAGGCAAGCAGAGAAAAAGAAGGGAAAGTAGCGAAAAAGGCATTACTAAAGATATGGTGAATGTTTAGGAAAACAAGTCATAATGTTAGTGCTAGATTTATTTTGGTGTTAGTACTAACTGGAAAAACTGGAACCATTTAGAGACAATGAGAAAACTGGAACAACTGATTTGGCATAACTGAGAAAATTGGAACAACTATTTTGGGACAATGCAACATACTAAGTCTTACAAAGCAACATAAAGTCTTAAAAGCAACATAATGGTCTTACAAACCAAAATCAACATTCAACATCTTACAAACAATTAAATTTACCGAATACCAAAATATTGCATTATCCTACTAATCTCATTTTTTTCTTGTAGTTGCTCCTTAAGATCCGCGATTTCAAGACGCATTTCATTCATCAACTATTTCATTGACTCCAAGACAGGATTATCACTTTCTCCATATCGGAAAGCGTTTAGAATCGATTGATCTTGTTGTGTGAGTCGGGATTCAATTTTAAAAAATTCTTCATCTACTGCGTGATCCCAAAACTTATTGATGTGCATTTCACCATCCTACACAAATCCTCATAAATTATCCCAAACATCGTAAGGAATTATGAAAAATTCATGAAGTCTAACATGACCTTACCCCACTGTTTGGACATTTGTAGAACTTTATGCCAAAATTTTGTGGATTAGAATCGACCTCAAGACGAACTCTTTCACCACAGAAACAATTAGTGGGACACCCCAATCACCGTCTGCCGATAAACATGGATCTATCCTATAATCACTTTCACTACTGTCATTGTTACTACCCGGACAGGTTGGAGACATTTTACAATCGCAATCAGAATCGCAAGAGAGAAGAAAATGTGAGAAGAGAGAGATAAAGGGAAAGTGGGATGCTCTGATTCGGAAAAGAGCAGAAAAAGAATGAATAGAGCAGAAAAAGAAGAGAAGAGAGAGATAAAGGGAAAGTGGGAAGCTTGGGAAAGTGTGAGAGAAGATAGATTTTTGGAATTAAATAAATGTGAGTGTTGACTAATAAATGCCAAAAATTGACCAAGAAAACTAATGTTGTGGACCCCAGCTGAAACAATTACTTATATGTCTTCACTAGTTGTTCAGTTGAACAATTGTCTATATAGTTGGATTAATGGGAGTTTTGATTATTTCTAATTGGACCTTATCATAAGATGCTCATTTCTAGTTAGACTTTTGATTTTTCTCATTACATTAACACGTTGGAGCTTTTCATATAACATAAAAATCAAATCTTCGTTTTCACATCATTTTCTTTAGAACTGTGACAATTTACTTGGAAAGATATAGTTTGTAAGAGTGTTTTGTGTTAAAACTATAATTTTTAAAAAGTAAATAACAAAATTAGTTTATAATGATATAAAATTAGTTTCTAATGATATACATTTAGTTTATGTAGTGTTCTTAGTTTTAAATTTGTTAATAAAAATATAAATTGTGAATGCTTGTAATTGGACATAGTTGGACATAGATGGACCATATAATACAATAAGAAATAGTTACAAATCCGAGAATACAAATATATATACAAAACAAACACACAAAACAAATCAAGTTCCCGCCTCTGGCTCCAACCACCTCTCCTAGTTTATGCCAAAAGTTCATATGTTCCTCCTCTTCTGAGGATATTCTCCTTTAGATGAAAACTGCTTTGCTTGGATTCTTCCCTGTTTCTTCTTGGTTTTTTTAGGCGGTAAACAACTAGTTCTTGAATATCAGCAGGAACACTCCAGTTAGACTCACGTGGCACCACATAAATTGTCTTGCAATATGCCAATACCCAATTCTCAATCAAGTAATATTTCGAGCATACATCATGGATATGGATATTCTCTGATCTATCTTCTTGCCTAGAGAGGAAGCTAACTGCAGAAATAGCATGGACACAAGGGATAAAAAATCAATGGAAAAAGATAGGGATGGAGCACCTACTCCAACACCGGGAGCACCTGCTCCAGATAATTCGACTAGTGGTTCTTGGAGCTAGCTGAAAGCTCCAAAACTCAAGTTAAAGACCCTCTCAGCTGGGCTCAGGTATGTATTTCATGGTCCTAACTCTACATACCCTGTGATAGTAAATGCGGATTTGAATAATGTTGAGATTACCTTGCTTTTGTGTGAATTGAGAAAGTATAAGAAAGCTTTAGGGTACTCACTAGATGATATCAATGGTATTTCTCCAGACTTAAGCATGCATAGAATACATCTAAAAGATGAGTCAATGACTTTTGTCGAGCATCAGAGACGGTTAAACCCGAATCTAAAAGATGTCATCAAGAAAGAGATAATAAAACTTCTAGAAGATGGTGTAATCTATGCTATTTATGACAGCAAATGGGTCAGTCCTGTGCATGTAGTACCTAAGAAGGGAGGCATCACGGTGATAAGATATTATAGGAATGAACTAATACCAACTAGGACAGTAACCGGACATAGGATGTGCATAGATTATCGAAAATTAAATGCTGCAACTCGCAAAGATCATTTTCCGCTTCTTTTTATTGGTCAGATGCTGGAACGTTTGGCTAATGATCCTTATTACTGTTTCTTAGATGGTTATTCAGGTTTTTTCCAGATCTCCATCCATCCGGACGACCAAGAGAAGACAATGTTCACTTGTCCTTGTGGCACTTTCACGTACCACATAATGACGTTCAGTTTGTGTAACGCCCTAGCAACTTTCCAACATTGCATGATGTCCACTTTTCTGGATGATTTTTCTGTGTATGGGAGTTTTTTCACTATTTGTTTATCGAATTTATGCAGGGTTTTGCAAAGGTGTGAGGAGAAACACCTTCTTCTGAATTAAGAGAAGAGTCACTTTATGGTGCGAAATAGAATAGTGCTAGGGCACAAAATATAAGAAAGAGGTATTGAAGTGGACAAGGCAAAAATCGAAGTGATGATGAGTTTACAACCGCCTAATTCGGTAAAAGGGATCCGCAGTTTTCTGGGGCATGCTAGGTTCTACTGTCGGTTTATCAAGGATTTTTCTAAGATTGCTAGACCTCTCACGAGACTGCTGTGTAAGGAAGTGAAGTTCGAGTTTGACGGTACCTGTTTGGAAGCCTTTCACATGATAAATGGAGCCGTGGTTAGTGCTCCTATTGTTCAGCCGTCAGATTGGGACCTACCTTTTGAGGTCATGACAGATGCTAGCAACTTTGCTGTAGGGGCAGTGTTAGGTCAGAGGAAAGACAAGAAGCTTCATGTTGTTTACTATGCAAGTTGGACTATGGATGATGCTCAGTGTAAATATGCCACGACTGAAAAGGAGCTGTTAGCAATTGTATTCGCATTCGAGAAGTTTCGATCATACCTTGTGGGATCGAAAGTGATTGTTCATATTGATCATGCTGCTTTGAAATACTTGCTAAAAAGAAAGATGCCAAGCCTAGACTCTTAAGATGGATTCTTTTGTTGCAAGAATTTGATTTGGAGATTAAAGATAAGAAGGGAACTGAAAACGGTGTTGCAGATCATTTATCCAGGATGAATATAGAAGAAGAAACACCTATGGATGATAGTCTCCCAGATGAGCAGGTTTATGCAATCAGTGTTTGTGAAGTCAACGAGCTCCCAGTTAGACCACCTGCTCCGGAGTGTTTTTTCGGTTCGGTAGAAATGGGACGCCATCCAGTTTCTCCTGGTTTGGAGAGATAGCAAATTTCTTGGCTGCTGAGAAAGAACCAGAAAACTTTGTGGGAAATAAAAGAAGAAAATTCCTTAGGGACATTAAGCAGTACTTTTGGGGCGAGCCTTACTCGTATAAGCATTGCTCGGATGGAATATTCAGAAGATGTGTGTCTGAAGAAGAGATACATGGGATCCTATTTCACTATCATGGTTCTTCATATTCTGGCCATTTTGCCACTTTCAAGACAGTTTCAAAGATTCTCCAATCTGGTTTTTGGTGGCCTACTATGTTTCGAGATGCTCAGTGGTTTGTATCTAGATGCGACGCCTGCCAAAGGCAAGGAAATATCAGCAAGCAAAATGAAATGCCCCATAACTTCATTCTGGAAGTGAAAGTTTTTGATGTGTGGGGGATAGATTTCGTGGGATCATTCCAATTCTCTTACGGATGAATGAATACATCTTGGTTGCAGTGGATTACGTGTCCAAATGGGTTGAAGTTTTGGCAAGCCCTACGAATGATGCTAGAGTGGTGGTTAAATTGTTTAAATCCATCATTTTCCCCAGGTTTGGTGTTCTGAGGGTAGTAATTAGTGAAGGAGGTTCCCACTTCATTAACAAGATTTTTAAAAACCTCCTAAGGAAAAATGGCGTGAGACATAAGGTCGCAACTCCCTACCACCCTCAAACAAACGGTCAGGTTGAAATCTCCAACTGGGAGATCAAGATTATACTGCATAAGACCGTGAGTATGACAAGAAAAGACTGGGCTAAAAAGCTGGACGATGCACTTTGGGCATATAAGACCTCATACAAGACTCCTTTGGGAACTACATTTTTTCATTTGGTGTACGGGAAGGCATGTCACCTTCCGGTAGAGCTTAAATAGAAGGCGGCCTGGGAGGTGAAAATGCTTAACTTTGATATCAAACCTGCGTTTGAAAGGAGAACCATGCAATTGCATGAGTTGGAGGAAATTAGGCATTTGGCCTATGATAACTCAAGGATTTACTAGGAGAGAACAAAGGCTTACCATGATAAAAGGATCCTCTCCAAGAGTTTTTCTCCAAACGATCAGGTAGTGTTGTTCAACTCAGGCTTAAGACTATTTCCAGGGAAACAATAATCGAGATGGTCCGGTCCGTTCACTATCAAAGAGGTTAGGCCGCATGGAGCCGTAGTGTTGCTGGACACTAGAGTAGGAGAATTTGTGGTAAATGGTCAGTGGCTCAAGCCGTACCTAGCTGAGCCATACACCGGAGAAGGTGGATCTGCCACTTTAATCGACCCTATCCAAGCCTAGATGGCTAACCAAGTCAAGCTAAAGACTTAAACCAAGCGCTTGGTGAGAGGCAACCCACCGGTAAGATTCGGTACATATTTTTTTCTAAATTTGCTTTTATACTAATTTTTATTCTCTGTTTTCATTGAAAAATAAAAACAGGAAAAATTAGCGAGCACCCCGCAATAGTTCGAGAGCACCTGCTCCGCCAGGGTGCTCCGCATGCAAGAACCGGAATAGAAGCTGAAATCCAATTTTTGAGTGAAATAACCGGTCCCATAAGACTAAACCAACAATGAATCCTTAATTTGGTAAAACCGGTCACCCCCTCCCCCTATTTAAACTAACAATCTACCTTTTTTTTTCCTTTTCTAGACAAATCTCGCCGCTTCAAACTCTTTCTCGCTGCCAATCGCTGCTTCTTTGCTCGCCTAGAAATCACCGAAGCCTCCTTGCTCACCACCATGCCTCCAAGACAAAGATTCTTGAGCGGGAAAGGCAAGGCCAAAGCCGGATCTTCCGTCGACCGACCCAACACGCACCCATGGCCATGCACAGAGAACGAAGCTTTTGCCTTGCCCGACAGTAGCCTCCCTCCATAATCGACCGCCCAATGGGACCAAAAAGCTGCTTCATTCTACTACAACCAATTGTTGAAGGTGAAAATAGAACCGACAAGGTTTATGTGCATCGAAACTCTACAATCGTTGGGCATTTATGAGGAGGTCCAAAAACTCCTCCACCATGTGCAGTGTATGACTTTCGCTTTGGAAGATAACGTTTTATTCGCAAATATCACTCGGCAGTGCCTAGCCACCGCACGCCTCACCTACGCGGATCCGGAGAAGCCAACTTTTACAAAGGCTACATTCTCTTTCTTTGCTGGAGGAAAGAGATATAGCATTGGCATGGAGGATTTTTGTATTGTTTTTGGATTTCACCACGAGTGAAGGAGCTCGCATTTCCAAAGAAGTTCCCGCAGCCCAATAGGTTTCGGGAGACCATAGCCTCGGGTCCATACCGGTCCAATTCGGCAAGCCAAACCCGCATCCATAACTAGTCTTTTCTAGTCCTTTCGTGTCTTTAGAGTCGTTTTTGAATCATATCAGGTCATCATGAAGCCTTTAAGCATGGATTAGAGCTGCTGGAGCTTTGGGAGCAAAAAGGAGTGAAATCACTGCAAAAGAGTACAATCCACACGCGGAACACCCGCTCCGATTTTGGGAGCACATGCTCCATCGCTCAGAAAAAAATAAGGGTTCCGACTTTACCTAAATTGGGCGTGAGGAAAATGGAATAAAAGAGGGCAAGCCGCCCTCAGAAGAAAAAAGAATCTCTCTCGTTTTCTCTCTCAATTTTCTTTGAATTATCTCTCTTGTTCCTTTGTTCCATCATTTATAACTTTCATTAGATCTTTTGCTACCTTCATCATCAAACTCTCATCATTGAGTATTCTTGCTTGTACGATCTGGAGAGGATCACCTACCACTTGGTTTTGAAAAGAATTCTGAACCTTATTCTATTTTTAATATCATTATGAATTCCTTTTCATCCATTGTTGTGTTTTATTCCTCCATGTCTGAGTAGTCTTTTAGCTAGATTAAATTTTTCAATGATATCCATGAGTTGATAAACTGAGCACAAATAGGATATATATATATATATTGTCTTCGCCATTTGTTGATCTTAATGCCTAGATTAAACTGATCACTTAGTCTATGATCTTAGGTTAACCTATTCATCAAAAGTGTTTTAGGTTGCTAGAAGAAACATTGGTGAGCAATCAGTCCCTAGCCAACGACAGTTGATGCTACGGCTGATTGTGAACATATTGAACCCATTCGCTAATGCTTGTCTGCATCTCTAGGTCCAAACAACAGTTTAGGTATTTAGGTTGCTAGATAAAGTTGTCGACACCACGATAGTGAGTCGATCTTATTTTTATGTTTGAGTTCTAGACTTGTGCTAAATTATATCCTGAATAGATGCTCAATTTTCATCTCTGAATTACCGGCGAAATACCTTAATCTAGTGCGTTGTTTTATTGATTTACATCGCTTTAAATATTTTTTACTTGTTACGAAAACCAATCATCAAAACTTGCTGTCTTAGCTTTATTTCTAAATCTAGTAGAATCATAGTGTAACCTTGGTCTCTGTGGATTCGATCCCATCTATACTACTGTGATTGTGTGTGCACTTGTAGTCTTATTTGGGTTAAAACATTGTGTATCAATACGAGAAGTTACAGAAGCAGAGATTCTAGGGGTTTTGTTTTATATGCCAAAAGGCAAAGCTCCTGGACCCAATGGATATACTGTGGAATTATTAAAAGAGACATGGTCAATAGTCAATAAGGATTTTGTTGTTGCGGTTCAATCTTTCAAAGGAGTGAACACAACTATACTAGTGCTCATACCAAAGAAGAAAGAGGTAAAAGAGATGAAGGATTCCCACCCAATATCATGTTGCAATGTCATCTATAAGGTCATATCGAAGCTCATTGCCAATAGACTCAAGCACATGCTCCCAAAATTTATTTTGGCAAATCAATCAGCTTTTGTTAAGGATCGCTTGTTGATGGAAAATGTTTTATTGGCTTCAGAGATAGTCAAAGATTATCACAAAGATACCATCTCCACTTGATGTGCAATTAAGATAAACATCTGAAAAGCTTTTGACTCAGTTCAATTGTCATTTCTCCTCTGCACGCTTTCTGCTCTGAACTATCCATCGCAATTCGTCAAATGGATTGAGCTGTGTGTCACCACGGCATAATTTTCAGTCCAAGTAAATGGTGAGTTGTCCGGTCTTTTTTGCAGTGCAAGGGGTCTTTGACAAGGCTGTTCATTATCTCCGTATTTGTTCATAATTTGCATGAATGTTCTGTCTAATATGCTTGAAAAGGCTGTGTTGGAAAGCAAAATAGGCTATCACCCGCTCTATAAAAAACTCCAACTCACGCACTGGTGTTTTGCGGATGATTTATTGGTGTTCACAGATGGGAAAAAAATTCAATAGAAGGTATTCTTCAAATCTTCAAAACCATTGCAGAATTTTCAGGTCTGAAAATAAGCCTTGAGCAGTCAACACTATATATGGCTGGTGTAAAAGAAAATGATATGGCAAGGATCCTTCAAAGTTTCCCGTTTGAGAATGGAGCACTACCCATAACATACCTTGGCCTAACGCTCTTGACGAAGAGAATGACATCAAGTGACTACACTCCATTCCTTGAAAAAATACGAGACAAGTTTAACAAATGGACAGTTTGACACCTCTCTTTTGCAGGTCGTTTATAACTCATAAACATGGAAATCTATAGTCTTACCAACTTTTGGATGTCAGCTTTTCGCTTGCCAAGAGCTTGTATAAAAGAGATTGACAGCTTATGTTCTGCCTTCCTATGGTTTGGCCCTAAACTAAACACAAAGAAAGTAAAACTGGCATGGAGTGATGTGTATAACAAAAAAGAAGAAGGAGGTTTAGGCATTCGATCATTAAAGGAAGTAAACAAGGGTAGCTGTTTAAAGCTTATATGGAGAATACTATCATCAAACTCTTTTTGGGTGCAATGGCTTCGGTTATACCTATTACAGAAGGGCTCATTTTGGTCAATCTCTGCAAACTTCTCCCAAGGCTCTTGGATGTGGAAGAAGCTCCTCAAATACAGAGAACTAGCCTCAGATTTTGTCAAAACAGAAATTAAGAATGGAAGAAGCACCTCTTTTTGGTATGAAAATTGGTCTTCTCTTGGAAACTTTATTGACCTCACGGGGCATAGGGGATGCACTACATGCCACTGTGGCTGAAGCTACAGCTCACACCAGAAGGCGACATAGGGCCGGAACCCTCAATCAGATGGAACCAGTGTTAGACAATATATGCTTTACCGGGTTGACCGAGACAGAGGACATAGTGCTATGGAAGGGAAAGAGAGACATGTTCACAACAACTTTCAGCTCAAATGAAACATGGGAAGCAACTTACCAAATAAAGCCTACGGTGGAGTGGTATAAAGGTATATGGTTTTCAGAAGCCACACCTAAATACTCAATTCTAGCTTGGCTATCGATGAAGATTCAGTTAACAACGTGAGATAGAATGCAAAGTTGGAATCTCGGTGTGGATCCTTCATTTGTTTTTTTGTCATGATCCTCTTGAAACTCGTAGTCACTTTTTTTTCACATGCACATACTCAGCAGAGGTTTGGTCGGGACTAACTTGCAAGTTACTATCTCGGCGGTTCTCAACAAATTGGGAAGATACCAAACTTCTCTTGGATACATCTCTTGGAAAGGATTGTTTGTTTCTGACGCGGTATACTTTTCAACTCATACTTCATTCATTGTCGAAGGAAAAGAACAGTAGAAGACATGGTGAGGCTGCAACTCCATCGAATCTATTGATTCGCTTTCTTGACAAGCAAGTACGAAACATAATATCCTCCATTAGCGAATAAGGGGATAGACGATATGATGGCTGTATGGCAAGATGGTTTGTAATAAGATAAGGAAGAAGAAGCCTTCCTCTCTGCTTTTATTTATATTTGTATTCAAAAACAAGATTAAACACCAGACGCACATGATGTAAAAAATGTTTTTTTCAAATATATTTTACATTTTTTCAAAAAAAGGTTGAAAATACAGAGATGCAAACACCCCCAGAAGGTCACAACCATTATTGGGATACGTTGATCGGTTCGAAGCATGCGAAAACAATCCAAGAAATAGTCAACTGGTTAAAAAGAGAGAAAAGAAAACGAGTTGAGAAAAAAATGCCTAGGTGGGGGAGATTGAGACTTGCTCTTATTGTTATAGTCGAAGGTTTTCTCATTTGTGGATCTCAGCCAGTCAGAGCATCTCTGGTAGTAGTTGAGATGGTGAGGAACTTGAAGTCATTCATGGCATATCCATGGGGGCGTGAGTCATTTAAATTGACTCTTTCTATGATAAAAGTTGGTAGCAAAGTGGAAAACCTTGAGATTTTTCCGAACAAACTCCTTTAGACCCACACTCTATGTCATGGATTCTGTTTAGCAATCCATCTTCGCATATTCCGCTCCTGCCCTCTCCTAGAACAATATCTTCCACATGGTGAAGAAGAAACTTTTGTTGAAATGGAGAAAGTGCAGCTCAACAAGTTGAATAGCTTCCACAACAATAACATTCTCCAAACAGAATTCGACCCAAATGTTATTTATTCTCTTCTATTTACCTAAACTATAAGTTAATAACAAAATGAATCGAGCTTAATAGTTTAAGTATTTTATTTAATAGGTTCAAGTTCAAATGATCCTTCAAACCGAGGAGCCAATTGATGAAGAGGAAATGTCTTGGCCTATCAATATTGAAGATCCTTCCGTGGACTATCTACATAGACTTATTGAGCAAGGTCACGAATTCAAGTTGAAGATTGGCATGGGGTTATACTGCATGAGCTCTAATGACTCCACCTCCACCAAAAAAGGCAGTACGTCAACTGAGACCTTGCAAAGGGCAGGGAAAGAAGATTTGAAGCATGAAATATTAGAGGAGTTGTTATTTTCTGGGAAAGGAACGCTGGAATTGAGGATGGTCTAGCCCCCGAGGTCAACATCGGTAATCATGTTGACCACAATGAAGAGATTGCGGAGAATGTAAAGAATGGCTTAGGACCCAAGGTAGACAATGATCCCATGGACATGTGTAACGACCTCGTAGACGAGGATGACAACCCCCTAGAAATGAAACGGTGGACTAAATTGTTGATATGTATATAAGTATTGTCTACGTTTAGCGCAAGGGACAAAATATTTTCTGTACTTGGAGACCTCAATGACTCAGGGTTTCTGATTGAAAAAGTAGTGGACAATTCTGAGCAGGTATAAGTGCCATATTAAATATATTTGCAAACCGATACCCGATAGTTGATATGTATATAAGTAGACCATAATTGCAGGGGACTAATCTAGGACTAATGAGGTCCTTTTTCAGTATACATTTCAAAATTTTCTTCCTATGCTTATATGATTACTCATTTGTAAGCTATTTTTTACTTTAGGAATCTTCCGAGAAAGAGGATGGTGTTGAAGAGGAAGTTGATGAAGAGGATGGTGATGAAGAGGATGTTGCTGAAGAGGACGAAGCCCGTAAAGAAGACAAAGTTCCCGAAACAAACCAGATAGAGAAAAATGATGTAATTATCCATATCCCATGTGGATATATCTCTCATGTTGTTTGTTGGTAACTAGCTTATATATATGATATGTATGTGTAGGGTGGTATTGATATATCATGGATTTTACTGATTTGTAGCCATGATATACGTAGTCTTTGTTAAGTCTTTTCAGTGTTTTCGAGTCTCTTAAAGTATTTGCAGGTTCTTGCATGAGTTAGACCATTATGGAACTTTTGGAGGCTTTTGGAGTCAAATGGATCAAAGCAGATTTAAGGTGGAATGATCGCAGAAGAATGGCCATGTTTTTACCTCTGTGTCAACCAACACACACCACTGTGTCGATCGACATAAACATCAGACATGTAAAAAGATTTAGTGAAGATTTCTTTTTCGCCCAAAAATGTCCAGAATCTTTTAGAACCACCTTGGCTCGTGTTTAGCTTTACATATAGGATTTTGGCCGCCTGTTTAGGCCACGTTGTTGAAGAGTTCGAACCTCTTTAGTCTCTTTATTAATTTCTTATACTCTTTCTATTCTATTCATTATGTTTGTTTCATTCACCATGTCTGAGTAGTTTGCTTGTTAGGTTTACGGATTTTCAAAGGTTTATGATAAATTGTTAAATTGTTAGAATGTTAGGATTGAATCAATAGAGTTCCTCATCTAGATTGTATTTATTGCTTATTCTAGCTTCGCGACCTAGAATATGATATTTTGTTGATTAATTGATACGAAAGTATAATTGATTGCCTGAACTATCTTATATGAGAAAAATAACTATTCGCAAAGAAATTTGGTTTAAGTATTTTGTGAACAATTGAACCTGATCATTAATGCTTGTCTGTATTGAGGAATTTAGCAAAGAAATTTGGAATTCTAGATTTAGACATAGATAATTTCCGCAGCAAAAGCTGGTTGATTTTACCATTGTGTTTCAAGTTCGTGAATATTTCTTAATAATAACTCTAACAATTTATTTGTTCTGCAATTCTGAATTACCTGAGAAATTCCCTAAGCCTAGCTCCTTTCCCAATTGTTTTACAACCTGCTTTAATTGCTTTGCTGTTTTTAATTATAATTTCTATTGTTTAGCTTAATGCATAAACTGATAATCTATTTTGTGAATGTGAGTTCTCTGTGGAATTGGATTCTTAAGTAGTACAATTGATCTCTTAATTTGAGAGAGTAGCTATATGAATATTTTGAGCATATTAAATTTTGGCACCTTTGTCGGAGAACTCTTCGATTCGCCCTTAGATTTAAGTTAGAATTTAGTCTAAACTTTTCTTTTTTTTTGTTACTTACGCGTTCTATCTTTTCTTTTTGTCTTGTGTGTTTCAGGTGTATGTATAAATGTATAACCAGGAGCAAAAATAATCTTCTGTTGGTGAATCTTTCTACTCAGGAATTAGCATAGTTAGAACGAGCAAACTGGAAAGCACAGCTGAGAGCAGGAATGATGAACCCACTAGTGCTGATAAGGGATGAGGCTGGAGTTTTACATGATCAAGAGGGCCAAGTGCGCAATGAGCAGGGTCAGGAACTTGATGCAGATGGAAATGTGATCGTAGAAATCATTGGTATCGAGCGACACTTGGGGATTACAACAGGCCTGAGCAGTTATATGCTACTCGGTCTTCTATTCGACCTCCTCCGTTTCAGAAAAATGACTTTGAACTGAAACCCGTGTACTACGCTCTTGTGGGTCAGAATCCTTTCCATGCTCTTTCTCATGAGCACCCCGTGGATCATGTTGAGAGGTTTAAGGATCTGGTGACAGCATCAAAGCAAATGGTGTATCCAATGACTACCTCTTCTACAAGCCCTTCCCATACTCTCTTGCTGGGGAAATAGCTTATTAGCTTAAGCAGTTGAAGCCGGGATCACTGACAACTTGGGAGGAGACCAAGATTGCTTTTCTAAACAATTTTTATGATGATGCATGGTTTGAAGAGTTGAGAACAAAAATTTCTGCATTTTCTCAAGGACCGACTAAAGCATTCAAGGCTGCTTGGGCGAGGTTCAGAGAGTATCAGAGGGATTGTCTGTATCATGGTTTCAGTGAGGTTCAGCTGTTGGGTACCTTCTTCCAAGGTGTTGATTAGAGGTACCAAATGGCTCTAGATGCTGTGAGCAATGGGAATTTCAACACCAGGTATCCTGAAGATGCTATTGTATTAATTGAGAACTTGGTTTCTAGAAATAGTACCAAGAATGCTAATTTTGAAAGGAAGAAGCAAGCAGAAAACTTGGAAGGGATTCAGATTGCTGAGGTAAAGGCTAAGTTGGACACAGTACACAATCTTCTTGTGGGTAAGAAACCTGTTCAGTTTGCTGTAGAGGTTGAGATTTTTGAACTAGTGGAAGATTTTGAGGAAAAGGATGTCAACTACGTCAATGGATATAGATATCAGGGTCAGAGATATGGTACATCATAGAGGAATGCATTCACAGGAAATCAAAATTCTTCTTGATCCACGACAGAGCCTGAATACCATAAGGCCTATCCAAACAGCATCTTTAGTAGGAACTATGGATCTTCATCTTACCAGACACCCCTTGTAAAAACTACAGAGAGTGAGATAAAGTCTATGTTGGAACAGATTCTGGAAGGTCAGCAGAAGATCACAATTGATTTTAATGGGAACATTGATGCTCTGTACACTAATTTGAATGGAAAATTTAAAGTTTTGAACACCCATGTTAAGAAGCTGGATATTTAGGTTGCACAGACTGCTAGGTCTGTCAAAAGACAAGAGGGATTCCTTCTTGGAAGGACTAAGAACAACCCTAACCATGCTTGCAATGCCATTTTGGTGGAAAGTAGAGCTGAATTCATGGAGTTAGAAGAAATTGAAGAAGACATTGCAGAGAAACTGCCTGTGTCGAACTTGCCTATTTCAGAGGAACAAGTTTACAACCTGAAGGTTCCATTCCCAAGAAATCCTAGGAAGTCGAAATAAGAGATGGAGGAAGGTAGATGCAAAGCAATGATGGATAAGGTGATGATAGAGCTCTCTCTAGTTGATGCCGACAAGCTTTCACCTCCACTCAAGATGAATGTTAAAAGAATGGTTAGTAATGGTATAAGTCCTGAGGAAGGAGATTTCCTTACCAAGGACATTAGTACAATTTTCTTGAACGAAACCCCATAAAAGAGGAAAGTAAAGCAGAAGGAAGTGATAGTCTCTGAACAAGTTAGTGCCATAATTAAGAGTTGGATTCCATAGAAGCTACCTGATTCAGGAAGTTTTGTGCTCGATTGCTCCATCGCCACAGGAAGATTTTCTCATCATCTTCGTGATCTTGGCTCAAATATCAACTTGATGCCTCTCTCTGTTGATGTTAGCCTTGGGATGACTGCTTTCAAGCCGATGAAGATCTATCTTATCTTGGCTGATCGATCCAAAAGGATTCGAAAAGGTGTCTTAGAAGATGTTCCAGTAAAAAATGGAGATTGCCTGATCCCACAGAATTTGTGGTTTTGAAATATGAGGAAGAACCTAACGATCCTCTCATTCTGGGAATACCTTTCTTGGCTACAGCTGGTGCCATGATTGATGTGAGGAAACGCAGGATAGGCTTGAATGTGGGTGATCTGGTCATGAACTTTGACATGGAGAAGATGAGAAAGACACTAATAACATCATATTTTTATCTATTTTTACGATCATTTTCATACAGTTTTATAAAGAGTGTGGTGTATTTTCTACGCTAAATAGCCTACTATCGAATATTTCTAGTGTCAAAGAGGTTTCACAGGTTTTAAGGGAAAATGGACAAAAAATAAGCAAAACCCGTTTTAAGGAAGTTTTAGACCATCAGAAGTTTGACATTCGTAGAAGACCTTCCCGTAGACCAAATTTAGAGATCCTTATATGCATGGAAAACTGGAAGAGTCAAGATTCACCTCAGATAAGAATCAAAGTAATCTATTCATTCGTTTGGAAGATACAAACCGAATAGTTACGACCTATCAACCTCGGTCACAAGGAGTGTGACCGAGGTCATGCCTCTTGGTGACTCCGGCCATAGGGCCCATGACCAGGGCCAGCCTTCATCACTACTCGGTCATAAAGCCCGTGACTGAGGCTGACTCCCCTGGCTCAACACTTATCAAAACGACGAGATTAGCATTCTAAACCCTAAAAATGACTTCTTGGACCTCAATACCTATAAATACTTAACCTTAGCATTAGGGTTTCATGTGCCTTAGAGAGTCTTAAAGGGCCTCACCCCAGAAACCCTAGGAGTTGACCAGACAAGTCGCGGCCTTCCTCTTGCTCGTTCAAGACCTTGAAGATCACCAACTCTTTTCCCTTTCACATCTCTTGTTACTTTCTGTAAACCTTTATCTTTTATTTATGCAATCTATGAATTAATTTTTTTTTTTCTTAACCTTGATTTAATGATTCCTTTAAGCATGATTGAGTAGTTTGCTTGTTGGTTTTAAAGGGTTGATCAAAGGGAGGAGATGATCTATGTAGATTAAGTGGGGAGTTCATCATCTATGCATATCCGTTTATACTATTTTTTCGTTCTGAGATTTCTCTTAATGCATGTAGCTAGCGCCATGAACTAGCCACTGATTCCAGGCATCTAGGTTTCACTATCCGCTTGCTTAGTTTGCTAGAACCTAGTTTGGATGAGTATCACATCATAATAAGCACATACCGCTTAGTTATGGAGTTTTATGGAGAATGATTGATCTTGATATTAATGCTTTCATATATATGTTGTTGCCTGCGAGAGTTGAGTACCAGGACATATTGAACTCAGCCGGTTTTCTCCATGAATTATGGGTTAATCGATCTTTCGTGTTTCATATTTCGAGACTTAGGAGTAGACATGCATTTACATGAATTTACCTTGAATGAATTGATCATCGAACCCCTGAGATCCCTTGAATGCCCAACGCTTTTTCCTTATTTTTTTACATTCGTTTTATGTTCTATTTAGTTTACTCGTTGCGTGACACAACAAAACCCCCACCTTTATATTTGAGTTCTAGTTTTACTTGTTCCTCTCGATTTGTAATACAACTTATCTCTCTGTGGGATCGATAACCTTAAGTACTACAATTGATTTGGCTGTGCACTTGCAGCTTTATCATTGTGTTGTTTGAGAAAAACTTGACTATGCATTACACCACACAACAAACATAGACACAATCAGACACCCACCATTGATGGTCGAGCATTCTCTATAGAAACCCCCACAGACATTACCGCTGGGTCTGTCAAGGAGTTGGTCCTAGTGAGCAAGTGAATAACCAAGCTTCTGAGCTTGAGGATTGGAGTGGTGATCATCTCTTCCGGACTAGTCTACAAGACAAGGTTCTACTCACTGACAAGTTGCTGGAGGAAGACATTTTTGTGATGGAGGCAAGGATTGCAGAGCTCAATAGCAAAAAGTGCAGATATCCGAGCTGCAGGCTTGGTGATAATCGACACCAGACTTGACGAGATGGACCAATGTCGACCACACCATGTTCGTCAACACCCTTTGCGGGTTGGCCCAGATTTGTCAGAAACAGCTGGTTTTCTGGACAGTCTCAATACTGCAAGTCAGAGAGCTGTTGTCAAACAAAAAGCTCCACATCCCACACACCATTCACCCCGAGAAAAGTAAAGGTACGTACTTTCTTGACCCAAACCATCTAAAATCATCAATAAGACTTTTCAAGGTACAAACACTGTTTTACAGTTAACCAAGCCACGAGATTATTGTAGAGCGCTTGTTTCTTCTTTTGATGATTTTACAAGGAAAAGAAGTGTCCCACCTACTCTAACATCCTGCTCGACTGATGTTCCTCACTTCCTTGGTCGTTCTCATGCACTGACTGCTTATAGTCCACCACGGATGAGGAAACAGTTTTCTGAGCGGCATTCATTGCTACTCTCCTTCACCAGGTGCCTGAGCTTCGGTACAGTCAAGCTACTCACTAAAAACAAGTGCTTGGTGGGAGGTAACACACCAGTAAGTCTGTAATATTTTAATGTTTTTATTGAGTCTTATGCCAGTCCTTGAACTTGAAAAACTTGATATTATGCTATGTGTTGTTTCTTTTGGTTTGCTTTTGAGTGTTCTTACTTACCTAACAAGCTGACGTTTGTATGAGAAACAAGTTAACCCTGTTTGCGAAAATCAATGTGACTGAACACGCAATGTGTCGATCGACACACATGCATGCATGGTCGACACAATTACTTATTCAGCACAAACTGTGTTGATTTAGGCTTGGTGTCGAACGACACCAGGCTGTGTGTCGGTCGACGTAGGTGCATCAAATAGGTATAGTCTATTTCATTTTCAACCAACTTATACTTCAATAACACTAGGGATAGTGTAGTTTAAGTCTGGGCAGGTGGTTACTGACATTATATTTTTTTTTTCTTTGAGTCAGTTGAGTCTGTTTTATCGAGTCAAAACTTTGGTGTAGGAAACTATGATTTTCCGAGGAAACCACCACATTTCTAGGAACTTATATAACCACTGATTCGAACTTGACTGGCATCCGAGACTAATAGAAAAACCAAAGGCTGGCCAGTTGACTTGAGACATCCATATTTCCAGCAGAAATCCACTAAAACCTGAACAATTTCTGATTTTTCCATTAATCTCATCGATGTGACTGATGTTCATAGGGCTTGAATCCTCGTTCATACTTGACAAAAGACAAGCTGTGTAAAAGAAATGGTACTCCTCTCCCTTATTCTAAATAAATAAATAAATAAATAATAATAACTGAAAGTATAAAATATGAGATGACTTTCTTTTGAGTAAAGGGATAGGAAAATTTCTAATGACTCCATTATTTTACTTTGAAAGAGATGATCACACGAAGGTTAGAAGTGAGGTTAGGAAAATGTTCCATGATGCCATTATTCGCGTACAGCTTTGGTAAAAAGAAGAATAACGAAATAATAAGTGTGGGGGAGAGAAAGAGTACCAAATGTTGTATGGTTGATTTGTCATGGTATTGTATGGAAATGAGTCTAGAAGGTTCTTGGCATTGAGATCAAAGATGAGACCCAGCGATGAAGGGCTTATGGCCTATGTTGCAAAATTTTGGGTTGAATCTGGAAAGCTACGAATGTCTACGGTGAAGTACATGGTGGTCTGGATCCTGTCATATAAGAATTTCTAGTAGTTTACAATGGTGAATGTGAGTGTGGTGCTCTTATGATGAAATGAGTTTCTGTGTTTTCAAACTTCTTTCTCTTGTTTAATTTTTCTGTTTGCCTAAGGGAAAGCAAAAGCTAAGTCAGGGGGACTTGATATATCATGGTTTTTACCGGTTTTTAGCCATGATATACGTAGTCTTTATCAAGTCTTTTCAGTGTTTTTTTTTGTTTGGAGGTTTCTTGCACGAGTTAGACCATTTTGGAGCGTTTGGAGGCTTTTGGAGTCAAATGGATCAAAGCAGATTTGAGGTGGAGTGATCGGAGAAGAATGGCCATATTTTTACCTCCATGGTGACCGACACACACCACTGTGTCGATCGACACACACATCAGACACGTAAAAGATTTATAGAAGATTTCCTTTCGCCCAAAAATCTCCAAAATCTTTTAGAACCACCTTTGCTCATGTTTAGATTTATATACAGGGGTTTGGCCGCTTATTTAGGCCACATTTTTCTTTACACTTTGATTCTATTCACTTGGAGGGCTTTTGGGGAGACAATTCTGAGACTTCGTTTGAGAGAAGAATTTGAACCACTTTAATCTTTTTATTAATTTCTTTTATGCTTTCTATTCTATTTATTATGTTTGTTTCATTCGCCATGTCTGAGTAGTTTGCTTGTTAGGTTAGGGATTTCAAAAGTTTATGATAAATGTTTAGATTGTTAGGATTGAATCAATAGTGTTCTTCATCTAGATTGTGTTTATTGCTTATTCTAACTTCGTGACCTAGAATCTGATCTTAAGTTGATTAGTTGACATGAAAGTGTAATTGATTACCTGGAATTTTTAGATGAACAAAATAACTATTCGAAAAAAAAAAATTTTATGTATTTTGTGAACAATCGAACTTGATCATTAATGCTTGTCTGAATTGAGGAATTTAGCAAAGAAATTTAGAATTCTAGATTTAGACTTAGATTATTTCCGCAGGGAAAGCTGGTTGATTTTACCATTGTGTTTCGAGTTCGTGAAAGGTTCTTAATAAAAACCATGACAATTTATTTGTTTTGCAGTTCTGAATTACCTGAGAAATTCTCTAAGCTTAGCTCTTTTTCCAATTGTTTTACGATCTAATTGCTTTGCTGTTTTTAATTACAATTTCTATTATTTACTTAATTCAAAAACTGATAATCTGTTATGTGAACGTGAGTTCTTTGTGAAATTTGACCTCTAAGTACTACAATCGATCTCTTAATTTGAGAGAGTAGCTCTAGGGATAATTTAGCATATCAGGTATCGATGTTGATGAGGAAGGGGAAGGAACAGATGGTTCAAACAAAGAATCAAATGAAGAAGAGGTACGGTTATTTAGCTTATATATACGATATGTATATGTAGGATGGTATATTGTTGATGGACATGTACTTAATGAGAGTAACTATGTCTCCGACTAATTGACATAGGAAAATGACTATACAATCAGAAATGATAGACAGGATGTTGCTGATATCAGAGGAATCTCAAAGCGTGGTGAGAAGCGGTCTAATGAGTCAGTTCAATCTGACAGTTCAAACGCTGATCCATCTAGGCCAAAAAAGGCACGGGTTCTCGCAAGAAGATTTCGTTCATTGACCCCAGCTAAGCAAAACAATGGACTACATGATACTACTGTATACACACCTTTTGGAGGGGTTGATGAACAAATATTGAAAAAAGTCTTAGCATCTATTGCTGCCAGCCGTAACAAGTATGTCTACAATATTAGTATTTTTCTTTACCTTTAAGCATTTTAAACTCTTTCACTCTTCCTAATTTACCCTTTTTGATTAACGCTTGTTATATTCAGGGAATTCATCATCGACGGCCACCCTGTCAAGAAATCATTCTTCAAAGGCATACATACTCCCAAAAAATGGGTAGATACCCCTGTAGGTTTTGAAATACCTTTCTTAATGTATTTGACCAGCTATCCCATTTTAGCGGCACTTAATTTGACCTAATCTCCATTTTTATACAGTAAATGGAAGCCATGTTGACCTTAGTTTGGCGTAAGCAAGGCTAGTCATTCCTTGAGTCAAGAGTTATCGAAGTTGACACTTGGTTCATTCACACACTGGTCTATGAATTCAGAGCTTTCTGGAAGCACAAACCAGGCAACCCATTCCCTTGGAACAACCTTATAAAGAAATGTGTTTGTGCGGTCAAACCAAGCCGTGCAACAAGGACGATGTGATATCGTGATGTTGATATTGTGTACGCTCCAATTAAATGTGGTAAGGGACATTGGGTGGCCCTACCAATAGAACTGAAGGTTGGTAAAATTTACATTCTAGACCCTCTCATAAAAGCGAATGTCGAGAAGAAAATGAAGAACGCAATGACACCCATTCTGTCAATGCTACCAGCTCTCATCACATACATATTATCTTTGGAGGGTATTGATGATACTTTCCTGATGTAGGCACCGAGGGTGATGTCTACAAAGGGGCGGAGGGATGGTGAATCTATAGCTGGTCGTACGACACTCTCTATGGACTCAAGTGGATGGATGAAGAATTGGATGGATCGAGAGACGCCACACAGAGGATGATAAGCTCTGTGATAAGTCTTGAACACTCAAGCTTCAGGGAATCACACACAAGAAGGCTGGAGTGGTTGCACTCTAACTTAGGTCGTTTCTCACGCAAAAGAAGAAAGGGGGCGGCTAGGGAATTCTGTGAAAGAAAACTAGGTATTTTTCATTTAAAAACGTCTACCTCTACTACAACTCGACCCTGGGGTTTTATAACAGAACCCTAGATGGAAAACAACATAAAGAAATAAAAACAGCAAGTAGTTTTAAAAGAAAACAGCAAGGCGTGCAAGAAAAGTCAATAATTCCAGATATGGAAAGTTTGGTGTGCCTGGATTCTTCTATTTCGTGCATATCCCTCAAACTGAAGTGTTTTTGAGATTGTGGAAGATATATTAAAATAGCAACAAGCTCAGGAATGCACACTAAGGGTGTTGCCTCGTTAAAACCTTTTTCGGAAAACCCAATAGGACAAAACCGAGATAAGGAAAGAGAGTACAATTCCTTAGAACGTCTTTGTGTCTCTTCAGCCCAAGTAAGTGGTGAAGACACTGCTCCTGGTCTCCAAACATGATTCTCCAATGATAGCCTTTGAGCTCTCCCTAGCGGAAATGACAAACAAAGAAGCTTTGGTGTAGCCGTGTAAAATTGGGAGTAGACGATATCTTGTTTCTTGGGCTGTAAGCAAGCAAATGTTATCTTGATCTTTGTTGAGTCTTTGGCAGTTCCTAAGCCTTCATATTGCCCTTGTAATATGTTTTTGGAGCTTCCTTGACACCGGGTACATGGTCTGGGTTTAAGTTCGATTTTATGGCCTCATCATACCCTTCCTCTTGACAATGTTTCGACCTCAAAACTTGATAATCTGCACCAAGAGAAAGCAAGTTAGCTTTCATGCGTCTTTTGGGAATTTAGAACATTACCTCGGTATGTTGGTGTTATGTTGATGAATGGGGCGTCTGGTGGCTCTCCTATGAGCTGTTCTGACATATATTCCATGGTTTTGATCACGTCCAAGCGTTAATGGTGTCATTTGCTTAGCTGTTTTTCGGGTGTGTGCTTGAACTTCCAAGTCTGGTGGCTCCTCTTTTATACCTGCCATATTATCAACTCCTTTGGAAAGAAACAAGTGTGTTATCACAGCCATGGAATTATTGTAAATAGGTACACAAGATTGATTCAATATAGAATTTTGCTCAGGTTTTACTTGTGTAATAAACCGATTATGTTGAACAAAATATCTCTGTGAAATACCAATGTTTTTATCAAGCTTTTCTAAACTTAAGTGGTCTGTTATAACCCTTTTAGAATCATTAGAAATGAATCTAATTAGGGGGTTACTTACCTGAGTATTGTCTCTTTTGTGTCCCGTATGCAGCACGGTACATGGGAGTGGTGTTGGATCTGGTGGTTTGTCTTTGATCATTTTGAAGCAACTGATGCTGTGGGGCTGTTGCTGGTCCATTACATGTGGCTTGAATCCTTTGTCTCCTATTCTAGTTTTCGGTCTTGTTGTATGCTTCATGTATTTTCTGAAATCTGGACTTGACACTTTTGACAAAGACAAGCATATTATATCCGTGTTATGAATAGAATGAGCTTTAGGAACAGAGATACTTAGTTTGGTGTGTACAAGTTCGATGTCTCTGGCTCTTACTAAAATTGCTAGTGGCCATTCTCGGTACAGAGTCTGATGTAGATCTTTAAGAACTTCTATGAACTGATGGTGTCCTACCAGATTCTCTTGTTTATCTTTCTGATGCCCTTGCTGGTTCTTGTAGTTTGGTTTGAACATAAGCAATGCATCTGTTGGTTCAACTTTGAAGAACAAAGAAGCTTTGGCAACTTTGACATGCTCCTGGTCCTTTGATTCGATTTGTAAAGATTTAGAGCTTCCTCGTTCTTGCTTCTGGCCAGACACTAAGATTTTTGTTACTCCATTGATCCATTGTTTCTCCTTAGTACCTAAACCTGTTTCGGCATATTCTAGACAAGACAAGTGCATCATTCTGATCATTGAATTATAAAGAACAAGATAAGTATTGTCAGAACTTATCTGTTTATCAACCGTTGTGTGAACAATTCTCTTCTCAGATTTTTCTTCTTTAGGTGCAGTGCTATATCCCTTAGTTCCTAGACATGATTCACTATCTCTTGGAAAGGACAAGTGCATCATACTAGTGGTAGATAAATTGGGGACCAATTTGTCTAAGGTAGAACTTATCTTAGCCTTTGATTGAATAGTTGTTTGTTTTGTTTGTGCTTTTAGTTTGCACAAGGTGACTTGGCTGAGGACGTTCTTCTTTTCCAAGGCTTTTGAGATGTCTCTCTTCTGGTCTGGACAATAGGCAGATGCATGCTTCTGGTTTTGCTGGAAGCCTGATAGTTGGAATAAGCCGCCTTGATTCTGCATTTGGTCTGAGAGCTCTCTCTCCTTTGTGGACACTTCTTTTTGTTCTATTAACTCCTCCTTTGCATCTGCAATTGTTTCAACACTTTTGACAGAAGACAAGTGCATTAAAAAAGTCATGGAATTATTTAAAGCAGATGGAGAAATTTTAGATCGAACCATGTCACTTCTCGGAGTGGAAACAAACTCTTGTTTCATGTTTCTTTCATTCTCAAAAATTTGAGCTTTGACTACGGCTGGATCTCCTTGAATTATGGTCTCTTTTATCTTCCCTGTTTCAAAAACCTTTGGCAAAGACAAATGCATGACACTAGAATTGGGAAATTCAAAATCTGATGGAACTAGCTATCTTTGGATAAGCCACGTTTTAGTCTTGGTGAAGGAGATGTTATTATTTGCTTCAATGGGCAGATTGCAGCAACATGACCTACTAAGTGACACTTACAACATTTCATATCAGAAGTTTTAGAGAACTTACCTTGACCTGGTGTTACTTGCGGTTCACGTAATTGCTTTGTAGTTCGCATAGGACTTTTAAATATCCTTTGTTAAACTTCCTTTGCTCTGACTGTTGGTGTCACCTCTAGTTGTTTCTTCAAAGCAATGGAAGACATTCTCTTGTGCTCTGTGAGGTAAGCACAATGGTTCTGATGGTTTAGGTTGCAGAAATGAGGATTCTCGGGAATACAAGGGGGTATGGTTCGAGGGTTGCTCGATTCGGGACGAGGTGATCAATGTGGATCAGGGTTATCGTGGTGTCGAGGGACTCAGGAAACAAACGGGTACAATGATGGTTGGGATGTGGATCAGTCGAGGAGCGTAATGATGATCGAATGTAGTTTGATGAGGTGAAGAGGATTCGACACGACGGGGTCATACTCGATGATCGGCCATGTGGTTTGAGACGTGGATCGGCAACGTGGAGGTGAAGCTACATGACGATGGAACACGATGGATCGGCTACGTGGTTTGATACGACGACACGATGATGGAACACGATGGATCGAAGGATACTTCCGAGGGTGGTGCGTGACCCTTGGACTATCAACTTGGTCGGAGGGGTTTAAACCCAACTTAGTGAACAAGCGGTGGATCGAGTGAAACTTCCTAAAGATGATGAAGAGATCCTTAAGACTTTCGAAGAACTTGCTAGTAGTGAGGATAAGGATCCGAACACAAAAATCAAGTGAAATGATCAAATAATGTAAAGAGAGATTTTGATAAAATGTTTGATAGATTGAAATGAGAATACACGCGGTTACATATAGGGTTCAATGCATGAATCTTAACACAATCAACTCTTGGAATTCTACAGTTATTAATTATAAACTTGACGCTTTGACTTGCTCTTGAATGTGTTTCCATTATAAGAAGAAGAAGAAGATGGGCTTGGGTTTTGTCAAGAGGCTTTGGTAAAGTGGTGAGGTCTTGTCTCATTAAAAACCTTGTTTGGGAAACCCATTGGAAAAAAACCAAACGAAGGGAAAAAGAGTACAAGTCCCACCACCTCTCTTGACAAATATTTAGATAGCTTGTATCACAACCAATGTGGTTGGATTAGCATTACCTAAATCGCCCGAGGTAGTGTTGAGGAGATGTTGCAAAGTGGTCTTAATCTTGGCTTGTTTGGACCGAGTGATGGGGCCAAGGGGAATATCCAAATCATCATGTCCTTCCTCAGGTACAAGCTGCTTTCATTGCTCCTCGTGGTTCCCCTCATCCTCGTGTAGTTCTGGTCCAAGTCCCTTGCTAGGCAAAATCTCATCATCCTCCCCCACTTGAAAATGTTTTGTCCTCAAATCGGTTTCATCTGCAATATAAGACACTGAATCAGTAATGTTGAAGCTTGAACTCACTTGGTACTTATCTTGGAGATCTAGTTGGTAGGCGTTATCGTTAAGCCTTTTGGTGATTTTGAACGGTCCATCTATCATTGGCATAAGCTTGGATTTCCTTTCACTAAGGAACCGGTCCTTCCTTAGATGAATCCACACCAAGTCTCCTTCTTTGAATGTTAGCTCCTTTCGGCCCTTGTTTGCATACTTGGTTTAAAGTTTGGTCTTGTGCTCGATATTGCTCCGCGCCTTTTCATGAATCTGTTTAATGAACTCAGCCTTTTTCTTTCCATCAAGGCTTGTTCTTTCACTCAAAGGTAAAGGAATTAGATCCAAAGGTGAGATGGGGTTGAACCCATAAACAATTTCAAACAGAGAATATTTAGATGCGGAATGCCTAGCATGATTATAAGCAAATTCTACATGAGGTAAACATTCTTCCCAAGTTATAAGGTTCTTTTTAATGAGGGCACGTAGCAATGCGGATAAGGTTCTATTGACTACTTAGAGTTTTACCATCACATGTTGTAGAAAAACAAAGTCTAGTCCCTAATTTTGACCAAAGTGTTCTCCAAAAATAACTAAGGAATTTAGTGTCGTTATCCGAAACAATGGTCTTAGGCATGCCATGAAGTCTAACAATTTCTTTAAAGAATAAACCAGCTACATGATTGGCATCATCGGTTTTATGACATGGTATAAAATGTGCCATCTTAGAAAATCTGTCTACTACCACAAATATTGAATCCTTACCTGTTTTGGTTTTAGGTAAACCAAGTACAAAATCCATGGAAATGCCATGCCAAGGATGCAAGGGAATAGGTAAAAGGAGATATAAACCGTGCTTTTGGATCGTGGATTTGGCTTGTTTACACGTGGTGCATCGTTCATACACTTTCTCCACATCATGCCTTATATGTGGCCAAAAGAAGTGATCTTGTAACACGGCTAAGGTTTTTGTTATGCCAAAATGTCCCATAAATTCACCTGCATGAGCTTCCTTGACAAACAAGTCTCGCAAGGAGGAGTTAGGTACACAAAGCCAATTCTCATAAAACAAGTATCCATCAGCCTTATAGAATTTTCCGGAACCGGATTTCTCACATGATGCAAAGATATCTTTAAAATCATCATCCATAGCATAGAGTTCTTTCATTTGCTCAAAACCAAGTAGTTTGACTTCTAAAGAGTTTAAGAGTACATACCTTCGAGAAAGAGCATCGGCTACTACATTCTCTTTACCTTTTTTGTATTTGATCACATATGGGAAGGTTTCAATGAACTCAACCCACTTGGAATGTCTCTTGTTGAGCTTATGTTGTCCTTTAAAATCCTTAAGAGACTCATTGTCCGTGTGGATGACAAATTCTTTGGGCCATAAGTAATGTTGCCATGTTTGTAAAGCCCGGATTAGTGCATAAAGCTCCTTATCATACGTTGGATAGTTGAGTGTGGCACCTCCAAGTTTTTCACTAAAGTAGGCTATGGGCCTTTGATCCTGCATAAGAACAGCACCAATACCAATACCTGAAGCATCACATTGAATTTCAAAGTTTTTATCGAAGTTAGGAAGAGATAAAACCGGAGCATGTGTGAGTTTGTCTTTCAATGCCTTGAACGCCTCTTCTTGTGCTTGTTCCCATTTGAACCCAACATTTTTCTTGTTGGCCTCAGTAAGTGGGGCGGCTATTGTGCTGAAGTCCTTGACAAACCTCCTATAGAACCCGGCAAGGCCATGGAAGCTTCTTACTTCACTTACATTGGTTGGACTTGGCCAATCTTTGATGGCTTGAATCTTTTCCTCGTCAACCTTAATGCCATCTGCACTTACCACAAAACCTAGAAACACAAGGTTATCCATTCCAAAGGTACATTTCTTAAGGTTGGCATACAAGGTTTCCTTCCGAAGCACTTCTAAAACTTTTCTAAGGTGTTCCATGTGGTCATCTAGGTTGCAGCTATAAACTAGGATATCATCGAAATAGACAACCACAAAACGACCTATGAATGCCCACACATGGTTCATTAACCTCATAAAAGTGCTAGGTGTGTTTGTTAACGCAAAATGCATGACTAACCATTCATATAATCCATGTTTAGTTTTAAATGCCGTTTTCCATTCATCCCCTTCTTTCATCCTAATTTGATGATACCCACTTTTAAGATCTATCTTTGAAAAGATACTAGAACCATGCAATTCATCAAGCATATCATCTAGTCTAGGTATAGGATGGCAATACTTTACAGTGATATTATTGATGGCTCGGCAATCAACACACATTCTCCAACTTCCATCTTTCTTAGGAACAAGTAGAACGGGTACGGCGCATGGACTCATGCTTTCATGGATATGTCCTTTTTCCATTAGGTCGGTGACTTGTTGCTGAAGCTCCTTGGTCTCTACAGGGTTGGTCCTATAGGCAGGTTTGTTTGGAAGGGAAGCGCCGGGCAAAAAGTCGATCTGGTGCTCTATTCCTTGGATCGGTGGTAATCAAGGTGGATTCTCTTCCGGGAACACGTCGCGGAACTTCTGCAAGAGAATTTGAATTTTTCTAGGAAAATCCTGCATGGTTTGGTTAGTATGAAGACAATCTTTAAATACGAAGAGTAAGGATGGTAGGTAACTCCCTCGTTGAGGCTTGAACATGAGGTTAACCGGCTGCTTCAGCTTAGAATCAGAAGAGGGTTTGTTTTTCTTCAAGGCAAGTTGATCTAGATGGACTTCTTGTGGGGTCAATGGTACTAGAATGTTTTTTCTGCCCTTAAACTCAAATGAATATCTGTTGGAGAAGCCATCATGCATTACTCTCCGATCGGATTGCCAAGGTCTTCCAAGGAGTATATGGCCGGCATCCATAGGTAGGATATCACATAGCACTTCATCCTTGTATTTCCCTATGGACAAAGGTACTAGAACCTGATTTTGCACTTCCAATTCTCCTTCATCATTAAGCCATTGTAGCTTATAGGGTTTAGCTCTTTTGATGACTTCTAATCCAAGTTTTTCAACCATGGATTCACTTGCCATGTTAGTGCAACTTCCCCCATCGATCACTAGGCTGCAAACTTTCTCCTGCACAAGGCAACATGTGTGAAATAAGTTCTCCCTTTGCTCGTTCTTCTCGGATTTAGAAAGCATATTCAAGGTCCGCCTTGTAACCAATAATTGACCCATCACAGCAACACGTTCTTCTTCATCCTCCAAAAGTTCCTCTTCAGATTCAAGTTCTCCATTGGCTTGGATCACCATGGTTCTCTTGTTGGAACATGCATTCGAATAGTGTCCAAACCCTTTACACTTGAAGCATTGGATTTCTCTGGTCTTGGTACTTGACCCTTTGTCAATACCCTTGAGTCGTTGCTCTTCTGGCTTGGGTTTAGAAAAGGATTTGTTATCCTTGTTCAGCTTGTCATCCCGGGTTTGGTGAAACTTCGAGGAAGTGTATCCGGGTCTGAGGTTTCTTCGCTTAAGTTATTTTTCAAACATTATGGCCTTATGAAGTAGTTACTCCATCTCAACATAGTGGTGAACCTCAAGCCTCTCTATTATTTCACGGTGAATTCCGCCCATGAATCTGGCCATAGTGGCTTCCGTATCTTCTTGTACATCTGCCCTAGCTAGCAAAGTTTCCATTTCCTTGTAGGATTCTTCTACGGATCGGCTCCCTTGAGATAGGTTTCTTAGCTTCAGATGGAGCTCTCGGTGATAATGACTTGGTAGAACCGCTTCCTCATAATGATCTTCATTTGGTTCCAAGTTTCTATTGGTAGGTCACCAGCCCTTCTTCTAGATGTAACCAACTGATCCCACCAACTTGAATGCGGTTGGAGCTATGCAAACGTAATGATCTTGTGTTAACTCCCTACAGTCAAAGACTATCTCCACTTTCTTTTCCCATTCTAGGTATTCTTCTGGATCATTGGTTCCATGGAAAGGTGGAACTTCGAGCTTAAGACCGGCTAAAGGATCTCGAGGTTTGGCTTGGTTGATTCTAAGGACTTGATCTTCCCTCGGTCATCTTCTTCTTGACTGATGAGACCTAGAAGATTGACTATAGTATTGCTCAGCATCAGAAGGCGGTGGTTGCCTCCTCATTCGGTCATTTATGGATCTTTCTAAATCCGCTCTCATGGTGGCAATGCTTTCATCCATCATGGCTCTAAAGGAATCAAGAAGCTGCTTGTTGGAGTTTTCGGATTCTCCATCATGGCTGGTTCCCACCATGGTACCTGTTTAAATTCAAAAAAGTAAACGAGTAAAGATGTCCAAAGATAACACAACACACACTTGATGATCTTGCTTGAATACCAAGCGACAGTTTGTTTTGATCAAGTTGAGAAAATTATCAAAATATGTTTGACAATTTTAGAAACAATTTTCTCAGATAGTAGATTCTTTTCAAAACAAATCCAACCGATCTTATGATTTTAGCAATTAAATCGAATTAATGAAAATCGAAACATGAAAATTCGCAGAAAACCCTTTCGCGCAAAAACGCTTGAAGTTGATCGGTCAGATTAAAATATCAGATCTAGTTCAAAAATTTTGAAACCAATTTTAAAAAATACTAGACTCGTAATAGGTTCTTTGAAAACTGAAATCACGATTTTATCTGTCACTAAATAATTTTGAAAATTCTGAGAATCGAAAGATATGATCGTTAAGAATGCAAAGAGGTAAAATGGATTGGTTGAGATACAACCTGAGGTGGAGTTAGCTCTGATACCACTTGATGAGATCTTGGGTAGGATCAAGGCCTAGGAAAGGCTCCAACAGGTTGCAAAAAGTCGAAATAGGGTTTAGGTTACGGAAATGAGGATTGTCGGAAATACGAGGGGGTATGGTTCGAGGGTTGCTCGATTCGGGACGAGGTGATCAACGTGGATTGGGGTTATCATGGTGTCGAGGGACTCGGGAAACAAATGGGTACAACGATGGCTGGGATGTGGATCGGTCAAGGAGCGTAGCGATGATCAGATGTAGTTTGACGACGTGAAGAGTATTCGACACGACGGGGTCAGACTCGATGATCGGCCATGTGGTTTGAAACATGGATCGGCAACGTGGAGGTGAAGCGAAACGATGATGGAACACGATGGATTGACTACATGGTTTGATACGATGACACGACGATGGAAAACGATGGATTGAAGGATACTTCCGAGGGTGATGCATGACCCTTGGACTATCAACTTGCTCGGAGGGGTTTAAACCCAACTTAGTGAACAAGCGGTGGATCGAGTGAAACTTCCTAAGGAAGATGAAGAGATCCTTAAGACTTTCGAAGAACTTGCTAGAAGTGAGGATAAGGATCCGAACACAATAAGAAAGCGAAATGATCAAACAATGTAAAGAGAGATTTTGATAAAAAGTTTGATAGATTGAAATGAGAATACACGCGGTTACATATAGGGTTCAATGCATGAATCTTAACAGATTCAACTCTTGGAATTCTACACTTATTAAATCATAAACTTGATGCTTTGACTTGCTCTTGAATGTGTTGCCACGGTAAGAAGAAGAAGATCGGCTTGGGTTTTGTCAAGAGGCTTTGGTAAAGTGGTGAGGCCTTGTCTCATTAAAAACCTTGTTTGGAAAACCCATTGGGACAAAACCAAACGAAGGGAAAAAGAGTACAAGTCCCACCACCTCTCTTGACAAATATTTAGATATTTTGTATCACAACCAATGTGGTTGGATTACCATTACCTAAATCACCCGAGGTAGTGATGAGAAGATGTTGCAATGTGGTCTTAAGCTTGGCTTGTTTGGACCGAGTGATGGGGGCAAGGGGAATGTACAAATCTTCATGTCCTTCCTCGGGTACAAGCTGCTTTCCTTGCTCCTTGTGGTTCTCCTCATCCTCGTGTAGTTCTGGTCCAAGGTCCTTGCTAGGCATAATCTCATCAGGTTCCCACGAGTAGACAACATTTTTGGTGTTGACTGTAAGCTCCGTGGTGCTTTTTGGTACATGGATGTTGTTATATTGTTGCTTTGAGTTTGGTGCTTCTTCACAAACTCTTGGTACATCCTTGCTTTGAGGTCTCTCCAGTCTAGCACTCGGCTTCTGTTGTAGAAAGTGGGCATATCTTCTTCTAGCCACCACTTATAAGCTTCCCCAACAAGACTATCAACAGCATATGATAGCTCTTCATCCTTCGGAATGTTGTTTGCTCGCAGCCAATTCTTCATATTGGTCTCCCATTGTAGATAATCCTTTGGTTCATTGCTAGAACCTGGAAAGATGAGGGGTTTTGACTTATTACCACGTCCTTTGTTGGATTAAATCTTGGACTTGGCTGGTGTGGTGTGGAATTGCACTCGGCATGAGGCACCTCCATAGTGTGGACTCCTGGGGTATTTATCTGGTGGTTCAGGCTCGACATATTCACCTTCTGGTGCATCTCCCAACCCATATCCTTCTCTTTGTGGTTGAATTCGTGTCAGTCTTTCTTCTAAGGTATGGATTTCGACAAGAATCTGCGCCATGTTAACTTGTTCAGCTTGCTTTCCCATGGCGATGCTCCTGTAGTACAATGGAAAAACAGATCAAGTGCAAAAGGAATTGAAAACAAAAACAGAAACAACACAAACTAGCAAATTTATATTTCCTTATATATATAATATGAACTGAATAAACAATGATGCAGAGCAGGACTGATGCAGAAACACGAATCAAAGATGCAAGCAAAAAGAATTCAACTAACAGTGATGACGGATGCAACAAGTAACTATGATTCGGTTTAAATAGAGACTAACAAGACAGGGAACTCTTTTTTTTTTTTTTTTTACGTAATTCAACTAACAGAGATGCATACACAATGACAATGAGGCTGTTCTAACAGAAACTAATGCAACAGAGAGTAGCGGATGCACAAGTACTACGAGTCTGTCATAACAGAGCTGTTTAAAACAGAGCTAATGCAACAACACGAAACTAATGATGCAGACAACAAAATTCAAAGATGCTAAACCCTAATTTTTTTTTTCTTTTAAACTGATGCAGTCACGAAACAAAGACCTACTAATATGCAATGAGAGAAGGAACAAACTCAATTTGCAGCAACAGAATCAAAGTAACAATGAAATAAATCAAACAGAAAACAATCAAACTATTTTTAGGGTTTTTTTTTTTGAATGAAAACGGACTAGATGCAGCAACAGAAACAAAAAGGGATAGATACACCTGATATTTTGAGCCTAATCTCTGATACCAAGATGATGTAGGCACCAAGGGTGATATCTACAAATGGGCGGAGGGATGGTGAATTTATAGCTGGTCGTACGACACTCTCTATGGACTCAAGTGGATGGATGATGAATTAGATGGATCGAGAGATGCCACACAGAAGAGGATAAGCTCTGTGCTAGGTCTTGAACACTCGAGCTTCAAGGAATCGCACCCAAGAAGGCTGGAGCGGTTGCACCCTAACTTTAGTCGTTTCTCATGCAAAAGAAGAAAGGGGGTGGCTGGGGAATTCTTTGAAAGAAAACTAGGTATTTTTCATCTAAAAATGTCTACCTCTATTACAACTCGAGCTTGGGGTTTTATATTAGAACCCTTGATGAAAAACAACATAAAGAAATAAAAACAGCAAGTAGTTTTAAAAGAAAACAGCAAGGCGTGCAAGAAAAGTCAATAATTCCAGATATGGAAAGTTTGATGTGCCTGGATTCTTCTATTTCGTGCGTATCCCTAATACTGAAGTGTTCTTGAGCTTGTGGAAGATATATTAAAATAGCAACAAGCTCGGGAATGCGCATTAAGGGTGTTGCCTCGGTAAAACCTTTCTCGAAAAACCTAATGGGACAAAACCGAGATAAGGAAAGAGAGTACAATTCCTTAGAACATCTTTGTGTGTCTTCAGCCCAAGGAAGTGGTGAAGACACTGCTCCTGATATCCAAACATGATTCTCCAATGATAGCCTTTGAGCTCTCCTTAGCCGAAATGACAAACAAAGAAGTTTCGGTGCAGCCGTGTACAATTGGCAGGTAGACGATATGTTGTTTCTTGGGCTGTAAGCAAATGTTATCTTGATATTGCCCTTGTAATATGTCTTTGGAGCTTCCTTGACACCGGGTACATGGTCTGGGTTTAAGTTTGATTTTATGGCCTCATCATTTCCCGACTACATTTGATTTTGAAAGGGTAGGTAATGTATCTCAGAATGAGCGAACTGGGGATTGCAGGCCACTGGTGGTCAAATTTATTGAGCTAGATGCACAAGGTTTTGGACTTGATAGTATAACGAATGAAATGGTGGATGAACTACGAATGAAGTATGCTGTGGACATTTTGATATGCTCGAAGTTTTAAATTCCTAGAGCTACACCGCAAGTGCACATAACGCAATTTTAGTATGTAGGGGTCGAATCCACAGAGACTCTGAAAGTTCACTCGAAATGAAAAGATCTATCGTCAACTTTCAGAGTCTTTGTGGACGGTGATCGATCCATGCCAAACACTTTTGTAATTATCTAATTTTCTCACTCTAGGTTCACTAAGACTATAAATCACACCGTCGCGTCAATTTAACAACCTATGATCTAGATTCTAGGTGACCAGGCCAGCACTAGCTTTAAGAACAATCTAGGTGAAGAACTATCAAGTTTTGAATCCTAACAAATCAATCATTCTACAATTTTATGAAAACCCTAATGAGAATCCCTAAACCTAACAAGAGATCTTCTCACACATGTCAATTGAAATCAGAGACATGATTAAAATAGATAACATATAAAATATAATAGAGAAATAGAAACAGGGGTTCAAAATCTTCTTTCAAAGTGTACAGAGTAATAGATAGGCCCCAAGCTCTCAATCTCTTCAATACTCTCTTGCAAAAGTCAACTCTCTTTCGAAAAAACGTAAAAATTCTAATTAATAGTCTAAAACACGATTTTGGCTCTTTTGTAAATACATAAAACTTTTGGGCAAGGTTGCGAATCTTCAAAAGAGTTAATTTTCACGTGTGGTGTAAAAATATTACCCGTGTTGATCGACACCCATAGGTGGTGTAGATCGACACAACTGGTCAAGAATGACAACAACTTCAACTTCTCAGCTAGCTCCAAAATGTCCAATGAATCCCAAATGTGTGTAAATCTGTAAAAGACTCTGACAGGGCTCAAAGGACACAAAAAAAACTTGATTATGTACATATATCATGGCTTAAAACCCATAAACCCATGATATATCAACTCCTCCAAACCCATAAGCAAACATAAAACTAAACTAGAGAAAGAAGTTTGAAAACACAGAACCTCATTTCGTCATAGGAGCACCACACTCACATTCACCATAGTAAGCCACAAGAAATTCTTACCTGACAGGATCCAGACCACCATGTACTTCACCATAGACATTCGCAACTTTCCAGATTCAACCCATAATTTAGCAACATAGTCCGTAAGCCTTTGATCGCTGGCTCTCATCTTTGATCTCAATGTCAAGAACCTTCTAGACTCATTCCCGTACAATATCATGACAAATCAACCATACTAAATTTTGGTACTCTTTCTCTCCCTAGACTTATTATTTTCTTATTCTTCTCTTTTTCTTTTTGACAAATGTGTAGGCGAATAATGGTATCACAAATTTTTTTCCTAACCTCGCTTCCAACCTTCATTTGATCATCTCTTTTAAAGTAAAATAATGGGGTTATTGGAAATTTTCGTATCCTTTTATTCTAAAGAAAGTCATCTCATCTTTCTTTATATATTTATTTTAAATAATGGAGAAGAGTACCATTTCTTTTTACACAGGTTGTCTGCTGTCAAGTATGAATGAGGAATCAAACCCTATGAACATCAGTCACATCAATGAGATAAAGAAAAAATCAGAAATTAGCTTAGGCTTTGGTAACTACCTCCCCCAGACTTGAACAAGATCACCCCAGTGTTATAACAGCATGAGTTCGGTTAAAAATTAAAAAGAACTTAGAGAACAAAAAGAAAATGAATGTTACCTAGTTAGTGTCCCTGTGTCGACCGACACAAAGCCTGGTGTCGATCGAGACAGGCTAAAGTTGGTTCATGGTGGTCAGATTGAGTGGTTGTGTTGACCGACACACAGTGGTGTCGATCAACACAACTCATATGTATCAACAAGGATTTTCGCAACTTGGTTAACTGTAACCTATAAGATAATAGAGAACACTCAAATACGACATTAGAAACAACAACATAACATCATAATCAAGTTCTAAAGTTCAAGAACTAACCTAAGATGCAACAAAAACATAAAAATGATTCAAGTTAAAGGAGAAACAAAGAAGAAAAATAAGAAAAAAGGAAAATAAAACTGGAAAATCTGAGGTAGGAAGAAATCCTCCTCGTGCTCATCATACGAATCCTCATCATGGGAGGCAGCAGCAATGGTAGCAGAAGGGGGAACATCATAGGGAGAAGAAGGAGCTGTGGCGTCGTGAGGCTGTGGCTCATCACAACCACAATAGGGTATAGCTGCAACAGAGCTCCAAATCTACAGTAAACTTGTAACCACGTACTGCCAAAAGGCTAAATCATAACCCAAATCATCTGGTACCTGAAGCATTGGTCTCTCAAAGGCAGATTCTGAAGCCAAAACAGAGTTTTATAGGGAAAAGGTGCCTTTGAACACAATAAAGGCTGCCTTGGAAACACAATGTATGAAAACAGAAAATACAAAGGATAAATCATAAAGTTTGAATTTTGAATTATCTTCTCCCCTCTTTGGACATGGATTATGTAGAAAAAGGCTTTGGCTTCTTATTTGGGCTGAATGTGATCCAAAGATGTCATGCTAAAGGATTTAAACAAATGGACATAGAAGTGATCATCTTATGCCTCATTAAAAACTTGGATGAGAAAACCCAGTGGGACAAAACTCATCAAGGGAAAAAGGGTACTAAGATAAACACTTTTCCCATTCATGTAAATCAAATAGCTTGGGTCAACATCAGAATACCTTCATGTATATGATCTGAGTCTTTATTCGAGAGCTCCTCTTATATGATTCTGCACTTGGAATGAGCATACTCCTCCTAGCTTTCTCCTTGCTTTCATCCACTGAATTTTCATCACCCACAACGCCATAATCCTCATATACCTCCCTTAGGTGATGTGAATATTCCTCCACGTTCTTATTATACACCCGAATATTTTCAGTGTAAACTACCATAAACGTTCCAGCAAAGTTGTGTAGTTTCTGATTCTTCAACCTCTTAAAATTACTTGGTGTATTAGACAAACCAAATATCATGACAATGCATTCAAAAGTTTACTCCTTTTCTTGAACGTTGTCTTCAATTCATAAGCCCTCTTCATCCGTTTATCTCCAAAATCCAGAAAATACTCAACATTCTTTCTCTTGAAATCTGCAAATTCCTTCCTTGCATTTGATCTCAAAACTCCAA
Source organism: Cardamine occulta (assembly GCA_028015245.1). Lineage (NCBI taxonomy): Eukaryota > Viridiplantae > Streptophyta > Magnoliopsida > Brassicales > Brassicaceae > Cardamine > Cardamine occulta. The sequence goes on from CM051385.1 coordinate 14,725,636, forward strand.
GATTAAGACCTTAGCACACTTCGCTGGCTTCTCAAATGCTGAATCTCCAAAAATAAATTCCACTTCTTCAGATTTCCTTGGATTAGAGAGTAATCTGAAATCAAAACCAGGATTTCCAAACTCTCAACAATTATACAACCACCTTCTTAGTTGTGCAATTGTTTTATCATCACTGTTTTTAACAGAAAATAAAGCCTCGATGTGTTTTGATACATCCTCTTGAATTATGCACTCAGACTGAATAATCTGCTCCTGCTGCACTTCTTCAACCATACGAACTAAATGTGAAGCATCTTGAATTTCCAATAATTCTCCTTTAGCAGGCAGCTCTAAATGCTCTGTGAACAAATCAGAATCAACTTCTTCTTCCTCTAAAATTATGTCTCCATTATCCGGATTTGTCACAGTCTTTTTATTTGCACACTCATCAGCATAATGACCCAAGCCCTTGTAATTAAAGTACTTCACATCTCTAACTATGGTTGTGACTTATTTGGCCTTGTTTTTGTTTTCAACAGAGATTGGTGCTTCCGAAGTTGCGGTTGTAGCTGGCTTATTCTCTCCCTTGTTCTTCTCTTCTTTTGAATAACTTGGCTGAGTTGTAACGGCTTCTGAACCATAACATCACCTTGAAGAGGTATTCCTTTTAACTTGTTGCTCGAAAAGAAGAGCTTTGTGTAGCATCTCTTCAATCTCTTGAATATCTACTTTAAAGTCTCCTTCAAGAGGATGCTTCTGCCGTACTCTTCTCTTTTTCTCTTGTTCCATGATAACCCCACAATCGAGATCTGAACAATGAGAAAAATGTCCACCTCTAGAAGAAGAATGGCCATCATTTACTCTTTGCCTCCTCAGCAGCTCACGGTGATAATGGCTAGGAACATATATCTTTCGCATAATGGCCTTCATTTCTCTCCATGTCTCTACAGGTTATTCTCCATTGTGCCTTCTTGAAATAACCAGTTGATCCCACCAGCTGAGAGCATAGTTGTAACATCCGTAACCCATTAACTGGGGGTTTTAATTAGAGAATTAGAAGTTTGGGGGCTAAATTGATTAAATCAATTGTGGTCAGCGGGTTTAATTGATAATTTTAGGAGTTGTGGGGCTGATTTGTAAAGCTGGAAAAGTTGAGGGACCATAGCCTCTTCTCGTTTTTTAAGCGCACGCCTCCTCATCACCCTTGTGGATCAGATCGTGAAAACGAGGGAGAGAGAGAGAGAGTTTAGTGGTGGTTCTGGTGAGATTAAGGGAGAGAAGAAATGTTTGGCGTGGATCGATCACCGTCGGGTTTGGGTTGACGCTGTTGGAGTGGTGTGGCAGACGTGAGTGAGAAGAAAAGGGCTTCTCTCATCGCCGGTCATCACAGTAAGGTTCTCTTCCTTCTTTGTAGTTGCTGCTGTTGATGTGATCGGCGTTGTTGGTGGTTTTGGGCGGCTGGAACCATCGCGTGATGGTGTCGTGGAGATACGGTGACGTGAAGTTTTACAATGGACTCGGTGGTGTTCGTTGATGGCAGTTGACGTGGAGCCATGATGAAGCATGGAAGTGGTGGTGGCGTTGAGGAAGGTCGTTGATGGTGTGGCGGAGAGTGGTTAAGAGTGGTGAGGTGGTTTGGTGGTGTGACGCACGCGGTAAGATCGTGAGGCCGTGACGGTGGTGGAGGCGATCATCGTTCGTTATGGTGGTGACAGCCATGAACTCCATGTTGGTGAAGTTTCCGCCGGCGGCCATGGCTTTGGGTCGTCGCATTCTTCACGAAGAAGACAACTTCGTTTGACAATAATTTTTTTGTTAATAATTAAATATGATTTTAATAATATTTTATTATTATTAGGTTGTGGGTTCGGGCTTTGAGGGTGTAAACATCGCGTAAAAGTTTCCGGAAGTCGCAAAAAAGTTGTGTCAGAAAGTGCTATTACTGGCTACGGTGAGTGCAGTACCGTGAACGGATGTTTTACGAAATTATTTCCAGGGATAATTCAGTGTTAGGATTTATTTCTGTGTTCGGTAATTATTCGCGGTGTTTTTATTGCTGAGATAAATTCCAGAAAAAATTGCTATTAATTGCCGTTAATTGTCAGATTATTTTCTGTGATTTTTTTTCCATGAATTATCGTTTAATTAATTGTTGAGAATTAATTGTTTTAGTCCAGTTTTCGTTGTTTTAAAATGTTGTTGATTGATTTAATCCATTATTTCATGGTGAATTAATTTTATTAAGTCATTGTTGCGCTGTTTGTCGAGTCCGGACATTTAGTTATGCCGGAGGGGTATTTTCATTATTTTGTCTTAATTGATCTAGTAGACGGGTTGATCACCTCCTCAGTATTTATTAAATACTGACTGCGTCTATTCGTAATGGCACATGTAAGGGAGAGGATAAAGCTAGCTGAAGCTCGTGAAACTGCGGTGACGGACCAGGATGACATACCGGGAGGGTTTTCATTTATTTATTTATATTGGATATTTGTGTATTCGGATTAGTGTTTATTGCCGATTTGCTTCCGCTAGGTTGTTAGAAACTTTTTTAATTATTAGGTTGGATTATATGAATTAATTGGTTAAGTGGTTAGAAAATTTTTAAAATTGCCGGTTTTGCGTGGTTTACGTGCTATTGAACTGGTCCCGGTTTAGTGGTTTCCGGGACGGGTCGTTTCAATAGTCATAAAATCCTGTAGCAGCAACTCTTACCCAGTTGATCTTGGTGTGGTGCTGATCATTGAAGACGAGTTCAATCTTTCTTTCCCATTCCAAATATACATCTGGATCATTTTCCCATGGAATGGTGGAATTTTTATTTTGAAGCCAAAGGGATCTGGTTGTCTATCTATTGCTTCTTGTGCAATATAGGTGTTCTTCGGCTGCCGTGAGAAGCACTACTTTTATTATTGCTGTTTCGCCTCTTCACCTCTTCGATGTCTTTGGAAATCTTGTGGACGTCTAGACAGTTGCGCGCTAGATTCACGATTTGTTCTTATCCTCATCTTTTGGCGGAGAGACTCTATTTTGGTGTTCATGATTTGTTCCATTTTGGCTGTCACGGCTTCGATAAGAAGTTTGTTGTTGCGGCTGTGGCTAGCTTCTTCATCTTCTGGTTCAGCCATCCTTCCTGAAATATCAACATACACAACACCAGTAAAAACGTCCTTGGAAAGAAAACACTTAAGAACAGATCTAATAAGTATTTTCTTCACACACACACACAAAGATTGGACAAACAGACAGGGGTGCAATTAAAATTCGATTTAAATTGTAGTTTAACTCCGAAAATTCTGATTCCAGTTTTAAAAACAAGTTAACTCATCCTAGAAACAGAATCAATGAACGAAACATCAAAACAAGTCACAAGCGTTTTTAGAAAATTCTAGCAATACAGAAGATGAACATACAGTTTTCACAAAAACAGTTCTTAATCGTTTTTCCTACAGATCCACAATTCGAACAGGTATAACTATTAGAGTACGACTTAGAACAAGATGATTCGACAGCTAATCTGAAAGATAAGACTCTGAATGAAAAGATACGATCGGTTTTATCCAGATTTAATGAACGAAACGAGAACGAAAACGAAAACGCTTAACTTCTAAGCGCTGCTCTGATACCACTTGATGAGCCCTTGACCGTCACTTAGAAGTAAGAATGTGTTGATGAACGTGAGTGGTGATTAATGAACAGTTCTGGAGAAGAATGTTGGATAGGCTTTGCTGGACAGCAAAGTGGTGGATCGAATGGTCACACAGAGGTTGCAAAAAGGCCTCCGATCTTCCTTTGGATATGACACACCAAAGGAAGAACAGGTTTTCTTTTGGATATGACACACCAGCAAGAGATGAGACTAACAAAAGGAGGTTTTGATAAAATGATAGTCTGAATTATTCTGAAGCCAAAACAGAGTTTTAAAGGAAAAAAGGAGCCTTTCAACACAATAAAGGCTGCCTTGGAAACATAATTCATGAAAACAGAAAATACAAAGCATAAATCATAAAGTTTCAATTTTGAATTATCTTCTCCCCTCCTTGGATGTGGCTTATGTAGAAAAAGGCTCTGGCTTCTTATTTGGGCTGAATGTGATCCAAAGATGTCATGCTAAAGGATTTAAACAAATGGACATACAAGTGATCATCTTATGCCTCATTAAAAACCTGGATGAGAAAACCCAGTGGGACAAAACTCATCAAGGGAAAAAGGGTACTAAGATAAACACTTTTCCCATTCATTTAAATCAAATAACTTGGATCAACATCAGTATACCTTCATGTCTATGATCTGAGTCTTGATTTGATTAAGCTCGACATGTAGACTCGATTTGTTGGTCGAGTGGAGGCAGCTTGGTATGAAGACTCGATCGAGTGAAGGCAGCTCAGTATGAAGACTCGATCTGTTGGTCGTCTAGGATCACATCATGGGTGGAACGACTGAGGACGTGGATCGCCTACACTTGCGAGAGGATGGTGCATCACTGAGGAGTGTGTAATCAGGCTGAAAGCTAAGAGCAGCCTGAGTGGATATGGAAATGAGGTTGGACTGAGGTAGCTGCATGTAATGGGTCCCCATGAAATCAGTGAAAACGTACAGCCAATTGCTGGTAATCATACCAGTATGCTTCACATAAGCTTCACCCAACATATCCTTCTTAGATTGATCCCACAATACTGAAATATTGTAGTAAGCAAACTCCCTATCGTCTATTTCTTCTTCTTATCCATAAACAGCTTCTGATGTAGTCCTAATGGTGTGCAAAAATAGCACCAAATTTAACGTCATGCTTAGCTGGGAAGGCTGTGGAGTATTCATGCTCAACCAAGTGACCCACGACATAAAGATAGTGCTACCGACGAGTTTGGAAAGGTAAGGTAACATAGGTGGCGTATATCAGAGTGCTTAGACATCCAGGCATCATAATCTCCGGATGCAAAGTTAACCCAGAAAACATGCTGATCAGGAAAATCGTTCGGAATTACCACGCCCGCAGTATAAGGTCATGAAGGGCATCTTGTAGTCCCTTCCACGAAGCATGAAAGTGATGGTGCCTCGCTAAGCAGTCTTGTTAGAGTCATCGGTGTAGTAAACTCACATCGTGGCTAAATATTGTCGAACCAAGTTCGGATAAAGCTTGTAATATGTGGTTCTCATTGTTCCCAAACCAATCCGCTGTAGACAAAGCTTGACCTCAGTATCAATCTCCATGCTTTTCAATGTATCCAAGAATGCAACACGAGTTGGTTGGATGTCCATAGGCAGCCAGGCATTGTAGAACAATGTGTCATACTCATCCCAAAGATTGAGAACCGGTCGATCGACACATTCGAAGGAAAGTGTCTCAACGGCCGGCTCATCATCCCAAATCTTAGCCGACTTGATCGGCTTACCCTCGATTCTTGGCTATGGATGATGATGTTGAACCTGTAGCTCTGATGCAGGTCTGGCGGTGTCTTGGTTAATGTGTTTTGACCGTCTAGCAGTAGACATCTGCAATAAGACAAGAAACAGGCAATCCCAAGAAATTAGGTCAAAAATTAACATAAGCCAATTGACAAAATTGGGTGCTAATCTTTAAAGACACCATTCCTCAACACCAAAAACAACAACAATCCATAGTACTTGCATGCCAATTTCATGCCCCAGGCCATATTTCAAGCAAACTCCACCATTAAACCCAAGGTTTTAGAAAACTTGTAAAATAGCTTAAGGTATCACATGCCCATGTTAAATTCTTTCTCTAAGAACCTAAATAGGTGTGATTTGGCCAATAAATTAAGCTAAAAGAGGCAAAAATTGAAGATTCAACCTTTGAGGCTCAAAATAAAAATTGGGAGATTTTAAGAAAATACCTTGAAATTCGATTAAATGATTGGTAAATATGGATTAGGCCTTGGAATCACCCAAATCGGTGAAGAAATAAGAACTTTCGAGATTTGGGGATGAGGATTTCCAATCGTTTTGAGAGAGTAAAAGTGGGGAAGAAGAAGAAGAAGAAGAAAGAAAGAAATTTATAACACTAACATCGTAGGAGCTGATGTCGACCGACACCAACACCTAGATACGGCTCATTCTTCTTTTTCTACTTGTGTCGACCGACACCAAGGGTGGTGTCAATTGACACCGACCCTTATGGTTGACAAGAAGTTCTGGTTTCTGCTTTTCATGACACAAAACATACCAAAACAAAAACAAAACAAAACACGACTCAAAATTAGCATATATACAGACTTACCAGTGGGTTGCCTCCCAATCAATGCTTGTTTAATGGCACAAGCTTGACTGAACTGTGGTCAGGCATCAGGTGCATCCTTTAAAGACACAACTTCATAGACGTTCTCCTCAGGTAGGAAATCATCAATCAAGACATTGTCGTCAACTCTGATCCTGAAAGATGATCAACCACTCTATTCTCAACTCTTTTCTTGTCCCGTACCTCAATATCAAACTCCTGAAGAAGTAAAATCCATCGAAGCAACCTTGGTTTTGCATCCTTTTTCTGCATGAAGTACTTCAGAACTGAATGAACAACTCCTTCTTGGTATTTGCATAATTCATCTGCCCGTCATCCAGTGTCCGACTAGCATAGTAAATTGCATGAAGTTTCTTGTCCTTCTTCTGTCCTGAACAGCTTCAATTGCAAAGTCGCTAGCATCACTTATCACTTCGAAAGGCAAATCTCATTCTGGTGATTGCACTATTGGAGCGTTCACTAATGTTTGCCTGATTTGCTCAAAAGGTTAATGGCATTCACCAGTGTACCCAAATTTCGCATCTTTACACAGCAAAGCAGTCAATGGTCTGGCAATTTTGCTGAAGTCTTTTATGAACCTCCTGTAGAAACCAACGTGTCCCAGAAATCTCCTAACAGCCTTAACAGAATCCGGTGCCCACAAAATCTCCATAACCTCGATTTTTGCCCAGTTAACCTCAATTCCGTCTTGCAAAACTCTATGCCCAAGGACAATACCATCTCTGGGAACCACATGCACCAGACTAACCTAATCACTATCCGAGATAAGCTAAACGATCCCAGCTTCCAAGACTTTCAGGATCTCCTTTTTATCAACATCTTTCAGATTTGGATTCAGCCGTCTCTGATCTCAATTGATAACTTTGTCTCATCCTCAAGATGGATCCCATGTACGCACAAGTCCGGAGAGATGCCTGAAATATCATCAAGAGAATAAATAAGAGTTTTTTGATACTTGCGCAACTTGCTTATAAATAAAGTGAGTTCTGCGTTGTTTAATGTAGCATTAACAAAGACGGGATAAGTAGAATTGGGTCCAAGTAATGCAGACCTTAGCCCGGCAAGGATCTGTTTCAGCTCAATCTTCTCAGCTCTTTCTTTGCTCCAAACAGTCAACTGCGACTAACCGCATCATGCTCACATTAGCGTCCATCATCTTGACACACCCAAAGTAATGTCATCTAGATGACGTAATGTCATCTAGATTCTCCATTCCCTGCGTGGAACTGAGCAAAGCTCTCTACAGAAGATCTTCAGGATGCATCTAGTGAAAGATTTCCTCTGTGAGATTACTGACAGTGTCCATGTAAAATTTATGTCCGTTGATGGCGGATCGCTTTACAAGCTTATCTATGTCAAAATTAAATCACTAGATCACCCACATTTAGAGCTATCTTGCTAGAAAGGTCTGCCCAGGATAAGAGTATCCTTGGCTTATCAGTATATCTCAGAACCACAAAGTATGTGGGAATCATGCAATCGCCAATACGCACAGGCACATCTTCCAAAAAATCTTCTGGAATCCTGTAAGCTAGAATCAAAGAGATCTTTGTAGGCGTGAAATCAGTAATTCCAAGGCCTACAGATACTAAGTAAGGCATCAGACTTACACTCGAACCCATATCACACAGCGAACCTTTGAACCTTTCTTTGAATATAGAAGAGTCCAAGAAAAAGCTTTCTGGATCCTTAAGCTTCTCTCGTATCCTGTTCTAAATGGCAACACTACACACTTCAAATATCATCATTACCCCTTCCTCTTCCCTCATATTTTGTATAAGCATCTTCTTTAAACATCTCTTAACCACAAGAGTAGTTTTGATATCATTAATCAAAGGAATCTCAATGCTGAGTTTCTCCATTATAGCTTTGCACTTTGCTTCATACAGCTCATGCTTTAACTTTCTAGGATTCCTGGGAAAAGGAACCTTTGGTTTGAAGATTCTTTCCTCTGAAATAGGTGGCTTCTCAAAACTTGGTTCTATAGATGGTCCCTTGTGTTAACCAACACCAAGGGTGTGTTGATCGACACTGCTTACATTAATCGTGTCCTTGGCTTGTGGTCACATGTGTCGATCGATACCAGGGTTGGTGTCGATCGACACGGGTGCTTCAATACTCGGAGTACCCTTATTTTGCTGCAGGTATCGATCGACACAGGCACCTCTTCTGCAGAATCTTCTTCAATTTCTTCCAACTCCATGAGTTCATTAACAGTTAGACCTTTTTCAGCATAAGATTGAGATTTTTACCATTTCACAATGTGACGGCACTGCATTGATACTTCCCAACAGTGTGTGCAATCTGAGTGTCCAACTGCTTACCATAAGTGTTCAAAACTTCAAACTTCCCATTCAAATTAGTGTACAAAGCATCAATTTTCCCATTAAAAATAACCGTGATCCTCTGCTAACCCTCTAGTGTCTGCTAAAGCATAGATTTTATATCACTCTGCTCAGTTGGTGTAGGAGGTATCTGGTAAGATGAGGATCCATAGTTCCAGCTGAAATTGTTGTTGCTCTGGAAAGGTTTATGGTACTGCGGTTTAGACACATAACCAGAAGAGTTTTGATTTCCTATAAAGGTACTCCTCTGACCATTCCCATTGTAACCACCTCTACCTTGTTAATTTCTGAATCTCTGACCCTGAAAATAAGTCCCACAATTATAGTTGACATCATCTTTGCCACATCCTTCTTCTTCTGGCTCAAATTTCTCATTTTCTACTGTAAACTGAACTGACTTATTATTCACTATAATGTTATGAACCGAATCCAACTTAGTCTTCAGCTGAGCAATATGTTTCCCATCAATGTTTCCAGCTTGCTTTTGTCTGTCAAAATCAGTATTCTTGGTGGTATTGCTAGACGCCAAGATTTCACTCAGCATATAAGCTTCTTCTAGAGACATTGTGTTGAAGTTTCCATTACTCATAGCATCTAGAACCATCGGATATCTCCAATCCACACCTCTAAAAAAAATACCCAATAGCTAAACCTCACTGAAACCATGATGCGGACAATCTCTCTGGTTAGCCTTGAATCGCACCCAGCAGCCTTGAATGCCTCAGTAGGTCTCTGTGTAAGCTGAGAGATGTTCTTCCTCAAGTCCTCTGATCTCGCATCATCATAGAAGTTTTGCAGGAATGCCATCTTGGTATCTTCCCAATTGGTGAGAGATCATGTCAGTAACTGCTTTAAACAATAAGCTGCTTCACCACTAAGAGAGTGTGGGAAGAGCTTACAAAAGATATGCTCATCAAAGAGACCATGGAAAGTCATGCTCATAGCTAACTTCATGCTAATCACCAAGTCCTCAAACCTCTCGATGTGTGGTCCATAGGATCCTCATGAAAGTTACCGTGGAAAGGATGTTGTCCAACCAAAGTGTAGAAGGATGGCTTCAGCTCAAACTCATTCTTATGGAACGTAGGAAGTCGAATCGCAGTCCTATTTGCATAAAACTCATTAGGCCCCTTGTCATCCCCAAGCGTTGATAACATCATATTTTTACCTATTTTTACTATCATTTTCATATGGTTTTATAAAGAGTTTTGTGTGTTTTCAAGGTTAAATAGGATATTATTGAATATTTCTAGTGTCAAAGAGGTTTTACAGGTTTTAAGGGGAAATGGACCTAAAAGAAGCAAAACCCGTTTTAAGGCTGCTTTAGAGCATCAAAAGATTGAGATTCGTTGAAGACCATTCTGTGGATTAAATTCAGAGATATTTATATCCATGGTAATCTAGAAGAGTCAAGATTCACCATGGACAAGAAGAAAAGTAATCAATTCAGCCGTTTGGAAGATAGAACCCAATGAGTGACGACCTGTCAACCCTAATCAAAAGGAGTGTGACCGACGTCAACCCTCTTGATGACCTTGGCCATAAGGCCCGTGACTGGGGCCAGCCTTCATCACCACCTCAGTCATAAGGTCTGTGACTGACGCTGACTCCCATGCCTCCATACTTGCCCAAACCGCCGTGTTTTGCCATAAAAACCCTAAAACCTACTTTCGTCACCCCAAGACCTATAAATTAGCATTTAACCTTATATTTTGGTGTGACTTCATGTGCCTTCACCAGCCCCAAGGAAGAACGCCCAGAGAGACACCAGTTCCCACATCGAAAGCTCTCTCACACCACCGATCTCCACCGCATAAATTATCATCTTGTTCTTTAGCCTATTCTCTTATATTTTTTATGTTTCCTACTTGTATAAGGGAAAGTTTCGTCTACATTGTATCACAGAGAACACCTCTAAACCCTTTTCTCATACTCGTAATCATTCGTGCAATCTATTATCCATATGGTTTTGCTTTGCTTGAGTATGTGTATGTAGTTTACTCGTTGGGCAAAAGGGTTTCAAAGGGATTCATGTCGTCGATTGTTAAGGTTGTTAGGTCTAGAATTATTCATCATTTTTCTTCGTTCTAGGTTTGTTCTTAATGCATATTGCTTAAGTAGCTAACTTGTGATTGATGTTTGGCGATTTACACATCACAAGTGTTGTAAATTCGGTTGCACTAGTCTGGATGAGTATTTTGTTATATCATGCATAAGTTGAGTTATAAGACTTTACGAACTATAATCGAACTCGTCTTTAATGCTTGGATACATGCGTCGTTGCCAGCGTAAGTTGAGTAACAGAGTATGTAGACTTTAGATGATTGATATTGTGATTTGCATATTCTTGTTCATCCGTGTTTTGTAGTTCCTGAACTTCACATCATTGATATTTCCTGTTTGATTTCCTATGCATAAATTCGACCTATGAAACCCTGAGAATTCCCTGCAGCCCAACATTCTGTTTACTGATAGCTACATTGTTTTATTTCACATCACAAGTGTTGTAAATTCGGTTGCACTAGCCTGGATGAGTATTTTGTTATATCATGCATAAGTTGAGTTATAAGACTTTACAAACTATAATCGAACTCGTCTTTAATGCTTGGATACATGCGTCGTTGCCAGCGTAAGTTGAGTAACAGAGTATGTAGACTTTAGATGATTGATATTGTGATTTGCATATTCTTGTTCATCCGTGTTTCGTAGTTCCTGAACTTCACATCATTGATATTTCCTGTTTGATTTCCTATGCATAAATTCGACCCATGAAACCCTGAGAATTCCCTGCAGCCCAACATTCTGTTTACTGATAGCTACATTGTTTTATTTCACATTTATTTAATGCTAGTTTCTCTGACAAAAACACAAACCAAACCCGTTTTTTATTGTTGTCTTAGCCATATCTCTCTCCAACAAATTTGTAATGTGATTTTTAAGTCTCTTTGGGATTTGATCCTTAAATACTACAACCGATTCACTATGCACTTGCAGTTATCGTGTGGTCTTTTGAGGTAAAATATTGAAATGAAAATCCACACACATCAAGTTTTTTGGTGCTGCTGTCGGGGACTTATTAAACTGCTTATGAGTTTAGGACTTGAATATAAGTCTATGACGTTTCACTTTTAAGTTTTGCTTTGATATTTTTATTTTTATTTTCAGGTACTTGATAACAAGTTTTTTTTTTGTGTTAAGTTCAATTCCTCAAGGCTATCATCTCATTGTAGGAGATGAGGTGTCAATCCAAATGAGTGTGTTGCTATGCAATCAGGATATGATCAAATACTCCTAATTCAAGCCAAATAGATAGTTCATCGATAACCTAATAAACTAAACAGGATGAGAAATCAAATAAAGCAGAAGCAGAATATCAATCAATAAGAAGAAAGGTCCTGAGGAATGGGTTCATAGATCTGTCAGTCCTCCTAATCTCTCCTACATATTTAATCAACTTCACAGAAACTATCCCTAGACGATGAACATCATAACAGGGTGAATCCACTCTCGTGTCAGACACACACAAGCCTATACAACTTCCTAATCATAATACCAATTCAAAGAGAATAGAGAGCATGTAACAATGAAACATAGTATAAGCAAGCCTTAAGAACCAGTTCATCAATGTCAAAATACAACTATAACTACCAATCTCTTGGTAAAAAGTTATAAATCTCTGACATTAGTTGATGAAGCATTTCATCAAACATATTTTGGGTGTGAAATGCGTGATATCTAATTCCAAGAGGATAGCAAAGAATAGCATTACAAACACCTAATCCAGAAGGGATCTATTCAGTTAGAGGCTTAAACATCTAAAGAGATTAGGATTCCTACTCAGAAATCATCCTAAATTTCTCAAACCCAAAAAATGAAATAATTAGCATATTCAGATTCAAGATGATGAGATTAGAAGGATTTTGAGGAAATCAAATGCAAAAAGATAAAGGAGAAGAGTAGATCTAGATTATAAAATCAATAGAGTTTTTTGGCGGCTATAGAGATAAAGCAAAAAGATAAGATCAGATCCCTTAGGGTTTTTACAGGGAGGGCTTTTTAAAGAAAGCCCTAAAACGTAAAAAGACAAAACAACTAAGTCTGATTACGACGGAGGTGGAGCTCAGTCTCGAAGTCGAGTAGTGAGGTCGAGTTGGTGAAATCTTCAGGCTTACACTCGGTCATGAAGTTGAGTGGTGGACTCTAGTTGCTAGATCGAGTGGCTTCATCAAGTTCACTCCATCATCCTCCCTTAACTCCAGTAAATCTTAGAAATGCATCCAATTGCCCTTACTACAACTCCAAAATGCAATATGTATTCAAGTGTAATGCAAAACCTAATATGAATGTTAAATGAGTGAAAAAGATAGTAAATGGAGTGAAACAAGTAAAGAAACTATATCTAAATGATGAGAAATACATGCTAAAATGGGGTAAAATACATAGACATCAACTCTCCCAAACTTAGTCTTTGCTTGCCCTCAAGCAAACAAGTCATAAGTAGGGGAAGAGGTGTGAAAATAGGACCTCGGAACCTAAGAAATGCCACTAGAAAAGATACAATCAACATCACAGGTAGTTATTCTAAATGCAATGCCAAAGAGCTTTACCTGTAAATGCTGAAGGTATGGGTCCAACTTATGCATACGAGGACAGATCCTCATTTACCCAAACACACACAAAGATCACACCCAAACCCTAAATCTAAACCCAGAAGATGATCCTACCTCTACCCTTTGGCACTTTTCTACCTTGAATCCCTTTTTGATAAAACCATTCTTTCTTTTTCTTTCTTTTTACATTCTAAGGAGAGGTTATTTTCAGGCTTTCGCCTTTTTTCTTTTTTTGATTTTCAGAGCCTATTCTTTTTCTTTTCAAACCCCCAAATCCTTTACTAGAGCAATGACTTAACATATCCCTCTTCTCAGAACTCTCTTTCCTTCTCTTCCTTTCCTTTTCAACTCATCCATAGTGAAAAATTAACATTCGGTTGCATGATTAGATCTAGCAAACCGAGTCTATCCCATCGAGTTCTCTAACCGAGTTAAAATCCCTTTTCTATTCCCACCCAGGATCAAGTTCCCACCTAGTCCTATCTAGTCCAAAGTTCGTGCACCAGAATACATGAGAAACTATCCTTATCGCCTCCAACCTAACACGTTCTACCAAGCTCAATACACAAAATAGGCCTCACACACAGAGAACAATGATGGCTTGAAAGAAAGGTTTAACTAAAGGGTAAAGGGAATCTAATTGGATTAACGAAGGGTGGTAAAATGAGAAAGAAAATCCAAGTATGTATAAATCGTATCCATGAGTTCAGATCAAAACCATAAACTTGATAATTACAAATCAATATTAGGTTCTAATAATTAGAGAATTATTTCAAATCACAGTATACTTCAGCCAAAACTAAATGTCAAGCAATGCCTTCAAAGTATGGTTCTACCTTATGCTTCAAGCTCATATGATATTCATCACAAAACTACTAACCAGGTCATGGACTTTATTGATTTAAGCAGCATTCTAGCAAGGTTATGATCATCATTATCTCCTATTTAAAAGTTCTATATGATATGCAACTAGACTCAATCCTAAAATGCGAATGCAACTACATGAACATTCTGTTTTTTTGGAATGATTTTCGAAAAAATTTCAAATTTTTATGGGTTTTTATATGTAATAGATGATGACCTAAAGTATGCAAAATTTGAAATAAGAAAACAGAAAACAATGTTAAATACATCTTGAACCCTCCCTCAAACTTAAATTACACAGTCCCTTGTGTAATAAAAATTCAAAGAAGAATTCAAGAATCAAAAGAAATCTAAACTAAATGCGATGGTATTTACAATGAATTGTTGGAGTTGTTACCTCAACCGTTGTTGAAGAACTGGTTAGTGTACGCGTCAATGCTCTCCCTGGTGTAATCGGGAATAGAGGTCAAGTTGGTGGGTTTTTTAGTGTAGAACTCGGTCTGGCCAACTCGATGTGGCATTGAGTCTGGCCTCCTGACGTTGAACTCAGTCTGGTGACTGAGTCTTCTACCCGAGTCCTTTCCTTGATCTGCTGGAACTGCTCTCCTTTTTCTCTGCCTTGGGTCTCCGGCTGATTTCTTGGGAGGCTCTACTAGGACACTTCTTGGTCTTAAGCTGAAGGATCCACTTCTTCTCAATGAGGTCTTGGAGGATGGACTTCTAATCTTCCCTTGAAGCCCCTTAATATGGCTCTTCATCCCTTTGAAAGAGTCCTTAAGCTCCTTAATTGTGCTCTTTAGGGCTTTCACTGTCTTATCCTGCCATTTGGTCCATTTCTTGAGTGGGCTGATCCGATGGTTCGCTTCCTTGAGGGTTTTGGCTGGAGGCTCATCATCGAACATGTAGCACTCAGGTTACTGTTCATCTTCAGCCTCATGCTCACCGGGGTCTTCTTGGATAGGCATTGCCCTAGCGTCATCTAGAGACTCCACTAGTGGGCAAATGTCTATGTTCTCAGCGAGCCTGATCTTTGTGAGTGGGGAGTTCAGAAGGACAAGCTTGGCTTCTCCTACCATTCGGTGGGTGAATCTGTATATGTAACCTTGGTTCAACCTCTTGCTGTCTAGGAGGTGCTGCTTTGTGAGGTTGCTCAGGTTTAACCACTTGGCTTTGTGTGGTCTAGACACCAACTCCACATTGGCAGCATGAAGTAATTGAGTGATGATTCTGCCTACTGTGAGCTTTCCTTTTTTCTCGTTCCTGTGCAACTTCGCTGCCCAATCCCGGTACCACATGAATTGATCAATGAGAACCATGGTGAGGTATGTTTCTACTCTGTCTCCCTTGAAGACCCTGTCATTCCCCGTATAGTTTAAAAGGTCCAACAATACTAGATCCAGCATCTGCAGCTCTCCCTCATTCACGTTTCCGTTCACCTTCCTTGCAAAGAACGTACTTGCAAGCGATTTGTGGAAGTACCTGATGGCCGGGTTCATGATTTGGGCGCTTTTGGAACACACTGAGCTGTAGGTGTACTTCCCGGCTATGCATCTTCACAAGGCTTGAGCTCAACTTTGTCAAATTCTTGCAGCATGCCTGGCCCTGAAGGAAAACCAAACAACTTGTCGATCTGGCTGATTTGGAAGAGATAACACTTTTCATTCACTTCAAAGGTGATGAAGCCTAATTCCTCAGCATTCTACCCCTCCTCCAATGCCTCTTGCTCATAGTCGTAGAGGTGGACATTCAAGGTAACGAGGAACTGGCATGTCTCTTCCTTGAACCCAGTAAAAGATCGACTCACTAAGGTGCTTAGATGGCACATCACGAATACGTACCCCACATCTCTAAGAATCCCAAGTTGATGTGAGCATGGATAGCAAGGAACTTGAACCGGAAGCACATATGATCAAGGAAAGCAATGAGGATCAAGGGACGCAGCATGTACCGGAGCAAAGACATAAAGATGAAGATTTGGACCTCACCCTTCGCTCTATTACTCGGTCCAAACAAGCTAAGGTCAAGACAACGTTGCAACATCTCCTTAACACCATACCAGGCCATTTAGGAATTGCTAATCCAACCACATTGGTTGTGATACAAGCATCCTAAAAGGGAAAAAGAGTACAAGCTCATCACCTCTCTTCATCCCTTGTTATAAAACTGATGATGCCATTCATGTAGCTGGTTTGTTCTTTAAAGAAATTGTTAAGCTTCATGGCATGCCTAGGACAATTGTTTCGGATAGAGATACTAAGTTCCTTAGTCATTTTTAGAAACGCTTTAGTCGAAACTAGGAACTAAACTTTGTTTCTCTACAACTTGTCATCCGCAATCCGATGGGCAAACTGAAGTAGTCAATAGGACTTTGTCTACATTGTTACGTGCTATCATTAAAAAGAATCTTAGAACTTGGGAGGATTGTTTGCCTCATGTAGAATTCGCTTATAACCATGCTAGGCATTCTGCATCTAAGTATTCACCCTTTGAAATTGTTTACGGGTTCATGGATCTGTGAGTCCTCCTAATCTCTTCTTGATACTTAATCAACTTCACAGAAGCTATCCCTAGATGATGAACATCATAACAAGGCAAATCTACTCTCGTGAAAGACACCAACTAGCCTATACCACTTCCTAATCTTAATACCTGTTCAAGTGGGGGAGGATGATGTGAGAATGGATAGCAAGGAACTTAAACCGGAAGCACATATGGACAAGGAAAGCAATGAGGATCAAGGGACGCAACATGTACCGGAGCAAGGACATAAAGATGAAGATTTGGACCTGACCCTTGGCCTTATTACTCGGCCCAAGCAAGCTAAGCTCAAGACAATGTTGCAACACCTCCTTAACACCATACCAGGCCATTTAGGAATTGCTAATCCAACCACATTAGTAGTGATACAAGCATACTAAAATGTTTATCAAGAGAGGTGATGAGCTTGTACTCTTTTTCCCTTCGTTTGGTTTTGTCCCAATGGGTTTTCCAAACAAGGTTTTTAATGAGACAAGGCCTCATCACTCGTACCCAAGCCTCTTGGTAAACCAGGCCCATTTCTCTACTTCTCCATCCGTGGCAATGCATTCAAGGGATCGGTCAAGATATTTCAAATTATGTTTTATTGAGTGTAGAATTCCAAGAGTTGTAATTTGTTAAGTTTCATGCACCAAAAACCCTATATGTATCCGCCTATCTTCTTCTTTTCATTTCATCAAACATTTTAATAAAATCATTTCTTCTAACTTGTTTGATCACAACTTCGCTTGCTTAAAGTTATTGGGTCTTTATTCCTTCACGCCTAGCAAGTTCCGATAGTCTTAGGGATTCTTCATCATCCTTAGGAAGTATCACTCGCCTTTCCACCTCTTGTTCGAAGTATTGGGTCTTTATTCCTCTCATGAACAAGCTTGATAGTCTAAGAGTCTTTCACCACCTTTGGAAATATCGCATCACTCCACCCTTGAGTTTCACCATCATCCGCGTCGCCATTCCTCGCACCCGCTCAACCTCTCCCCGTACCAATCCTCGTGATCGTTCCTCGTCCTGCATAGTCGAACCCCGTCATCTCCCGTGTACCCGATCCACGTCTCCCTGTCCTGATCCTCGTCACCAGACCACGTCGCCAACCATAGTCACCACAACCCGATCCCTGTAGTCGATCCCCGAAGTCGATTCCCGAACCAATGCGAGTTCCTTTCGCGTGTACCCTCTCGACTTCCCGAGGATTCCCCATTTCCGCACACCGATTCATCATCTCGATCCCATGGAACCTGTTGGAGCATTTCCTAGGCCTTGATCCTACCCAGGATCACATCACAAGTGCAGCCATGGTCTCGGGATATGGATATCGGGTTCCACTAAAATACATGCTGGAGAGGGCTGCATACAAATGTTTTCAGTTTGTGGCTCTTTCTGTGGTTTATTGGCTTGCCTCTTGACCACTTTGGGGATTTCAGCTTCCTTGGGTTCAGTGCCTAGGTTATCCAAATCCTCATCATCAAACTCAAGCCTTTTTCCCCTCCAGATGTCTCCTATGTCCCTGGAATATTGCCTAGCTGTCTACCCTTCACCGTGTTCCACAAATTGGTTCCTCTGGTATGACTCTCTTCTTTCTGTGAAACCTCGTGTCAATGCCTTAGCTAACAGCCTCAGCAGTGGTTGCTTCTGCAATGGGTACCTGAAATATGTAAAGCATTGAAAGAATTACTCACATGTTATAACTCGATGTCTATGACTTTGTCTACTTGATCGAGTCAAGTGAAAACTTTTCACCCGAGCTCTGACTCGATCAGATCAACCAAGTCCACTAACTCGGTTTGAAAAACTGAGTGGTCTGGTTGAGTCAAAGGTTCTACGAATCAAAACTTTCAAAAACCCTATAGCCACATTCATTCAACCCAATAGCATGCGATCATCAATATATAAACCATATTCATAAAATTTTAACCACATTAGAACGGATTAAATATGCTTCGACATCAAAATTTACCAAGAACAACATTTCCAGAATTTTCATAGACATTTCAAATTTCATCAATCCCAAGCAATGAGTGTTTAGTACTAACATAATTTTCATAGACATTCCGAATTCGAAAGGAATCTTAAATTTAGCTAAGAATTGAGTTAGTAATTTAGTTTTAGACTCAAGAACATTCAAACCCTAAATCCAGAAAATCCTAGAAATTTCCTGAATTAATTACAGATTTGACCATTTTAACTTATTCGAAAAGCATATTCATTCAATTCAAGCTTCAATCAAGTGGATTTAAGAGGTTTTAAACACACAAAAAAACCTTGATTCGATCAGCATCTAAACCTAGAAAATTCTCAAAAACCCAGAAATTTGTAAAAATTTGAGTGTGAGATTCTTACTTGGGGCTCACGGATTTTAGCTCGCTAAATATGGTGCTAGATCGATTTGGTTGATCGAGTGTAGAAACCGAGAATTTTTTAAATTATTGAAAACCTCGAATTTTAGAAAGAGATGTCTTCGAAATCGCATATAAGTGTGAGAATGAAGAGGAGGGCGTATAAAGCTCATTTAAAGAGATGAAGAATTTCTAAAAACCAAAACGCTAGGCCACACTCGGGCTAGAAAACCGAGTTCTGACAAAGTTTGAATTTGAATTTGAAATTTAACCTCAAATATACGCAGCTTAAGAGAGAAAGTTGACTCGGTTAACTGACTCGGTCTAATTGACTCGGTTGAATTAGATCGAGTTAGCTCGTTGACTGAGCTTTAGGACTCGGTCTGCTTGACCGAGTTCTGTCAACCGAGTGGTTACCTAGATAATAAGCAGTGGTTGGCTCGAGTTCCTTGATCGAGTCTTATAGATCAAGTCCTTCTTGTGCTTTTCTAACACATACTCCTTACTCTACCTTGCGTGAACTTGAAGCTTAAGTCCTGTTAATCAAAATAACTTGAAAACATATCAAAAATAATAAGAAGTTTAAAACGAAAGTATATACAAGGATAGTCATGGGACTTCCTCCCAAATGAGCTTGTTTTAAGTCATTGTGTTTGACTTCTTACACTTCTCATGCTCAAGGTGGTGAGTTGAGAGGCACTGAGGTACCCTCTTTACTGGCAAGAGTGGTAGCTTCTTGAGATAGAGGTTCTTCTTCTTCCTTAATAAACGGATCATCAAACTCTGCATTCCTCCTAGACCAATCTGAAACTGAGTTCTCAATGGCTTCTTCATCTAGGTAAGCTTCCCATTGATCTGGTGGGACCTCCACATGACCGATCTGAATATATAAGTCTTCTAAGAGACCACGAGGTAGTCTAATGAAGCTATCTGCTAGTATCAAGGAGATCGTGCTTGGCTTGTACTTATCGTAACCTACGTTCTAAGCCACTGAGAGCGGCATCAAACTCACCGACTCTCTGAGGTTGCAGAGGCTGTTCTTGAAAACTAAAAGGCCTAATGAGCATGGCAAGTAAATGCACCGGGATCGCCAAGCTTTTCTTGGACCACTTTCTTTTGTATCATGGCACTGCATTTGTGGCACTCTGATTTTAAAATCTCATACTCCTTAATCTTTTCCAACACTGCATTCTTCAAGGACTGGTGATTAGGAGGTATAAGCTTGAGGGCTTCTAAAAGAGGCATAACGTTCTCCATTTTCTTCACCTGCTCCTCAAAGAGAGCTATATACTTCTCCACTAACTCTTTCTTGAATCTCCCAGGAAAGGAGAGTTTTGGGATGTAGGGGATTTTCTTCTCCTCTGGGATAGCTAGGTTCATGGACTCAGTGAAGATGGCTCGGTCGGCTGATCGAGTGATCTCGTCGAGTGTAACTCGGTCAGCTGATCGAGTGGTAGCATCGAGTTCAGCTTCTGGATTCTCAAACTGAACTTCTTTGTGGTTGAAAGCCTCCCCATATTGAACCTCGCTTGATTCAGTGAGGGGTGTACCCTCTTCCCTAGCTGGGACGATTTTGCCACTGTAGAGTATGATAGCGTTGATATGTGCGTAGTCCTTGGGGTTCTCAATAGCTTTCCCAAGAATTTTTTCTGGAGTCTGGGATGTTGAAGTACATGCTACTTTGTTTTCCAAGTACTGAAATCTGGGGCTGATGGCCTCAATCTTGTTATTGAGATCATTGTACGAGCAGTCAATGTGATTCTTCATTTGGGCTTTTGTTTTAGCTGCCTCCAATATACTATTGGCTTGTCCCTGAAAGAGCTACTGTAACACGGTCTTCAGATCAAAATCTTGTATGTTGAACGGCTATAGTTGCTGATTTGCAAAACCTGGTGGTGCATTGATTGTTGGTTGCTATTGATATCCTCCTTGGAAGTGTTGCTTGGGGGCATATCCCTGATTCTGATTATAAGGAACATAGTTCTGAGCTTACTGCTGCTCTGGATAAACCTGGTCTTGTGGGTTGGCCACATTGGTGCTCCAATAAGACAGATTGGGGTTTGCCATATAGTTCATTAACCCTTTGGTGTATCCACTTTGATTCTGGACATAGCTGACCTCTTATAGCTGCTCACCCTCCCCATCTTGAACTGGAATCAACTCTTCCTCAGAAACAAAATGTACATGTTTTTGATGTGCTAAAAGGAGTTTGTCAAGCTTCTCAATCAGGACCTTCATCTCCTTTTTGTATCTATCATCTGCATCAGAAGTTCTTCGTATGGTTGAATCATACTCCTCATTATAGGTGCCATCAGATTGGGCTAGATTCTCTACTAACTCCCAACCATCAATGACATCCTTATTTAAGAAATTGCCATTGCTGGCTATATCCAGCGGCATTCGAAACTTAGGCAGCACGCCATGGTAGAGGGTACTCAGTAGGGATTTGATGCCAAAGCCATGGTGGGGGTACTTACAGATGGAGCTTTTGAATCATTCCCAGGCTTCAGAAAAAGCTTTGCCACTCTTCTGTGTGAATCTCGAAATCTCGTTGCAGAGTCGGGCTGTTCTTGTGTTTAAGAAGAATTTCGCAAGGAAGGCGTGCTTACATTCATCCCAAGTTGTGATGAATCCTTGAGGCAAGCTTTTTTCCTAGATGTGAGCCTTATCCCTAACAGAAAAAGGGAATAGGCGGGGCTTGAAACCATCCTCACTGACACCGTTGATCTTTGTGAGGCTACAGAGCCTTTCGAATTCATCAAGGTGGTCGAGAGGATCCTCCATTGGAAGTCCATGGAAGTGGTGTCCTTGTACCATGGAGATCAAGCTGCTCTTGATTTCGAAAATACTATTCTAGACGATAGGAGGGACGATTCCTTATCGCTGTTTATGCGTACTACGTGCATCACCCACTCCTATACACCTAGTGCTTCATTCTGTCCCTGTGGGTTTTTCATAGGCCTTTGCTCTTCTGTATCCTCTCTGATTCTGTCTCTCTATTCTCTGAGATCATGAGGTAGCCAGTGGATGTTGTCGAGGTAACGGAGGAGATTACGGTTGCCTTGTAATCGTGTTTACATAGAGGAGAGGTAGACTCGATGTGATGTACTCGATGAAGTAGATCGAGAGGTGCAGGAAGCTGAGGTAGAACTCAGTGAGAAGACTCGTTTGAACCAGGTCGAGTTGCAGTACTTGATGTGGTGACCAAGTGGCATAAACGAGTTCAATTCCTCAATGTTATCAAGTCATTGCAGGAGATAAGGTGTCAATCCAAATGAGTGTCTTGTTATGCAATCAGGATATGATCAAATACTCCTAATTCAAGCCAAATAGATAGTTCGTCGATAACCTAACAAATTCTAAATGAAAAAGGTAAATATAAACTAAACAAGATAAGAAATCAAACAAAGCAGAAGCAGAACAACAATCAATAAGAAGAAAGGTCCTGAGGA
This sequence comes from Cardamine occulta, assembly GCA_028015245.1. Lineage (NCBI taxonomy): Eukaryota > Viridiplantae > Streptophyta > Magnoliopsida > Brassicales > Brassicaceae > Cardamine > Cardamine occulta. The sequence goes on from CM051385.1 coordinate 14,748,013, forward strand.
ATGGGTTCATGGATCTGTGAGTCCTCCTAATCTCTTCTTGATACTTAATCAACTTCACTGAAGCTATCCCTAGACGATGAACATCATAACAAGGTAAATCCACTCTCGTGAAAGACACCAACTAGCCTATCTTCCTAATCTTAATACCTGTTCAAAGATAACAGAGAGCAGGTATCAATGAAATATAGTATAAGCAAGCATTAAAAACATGTTCATCAATGTCAAAATACAACTATAACTATGAATCTCTTGGTGAAAAGTTATAAATCTCTGGCATTAGTTGATCAGGCATTTCATCAAATACCTTCCCGGTGTGAAATGCTTGGGATCTAATTCCAAGGGATAGCATTACTAACACCTAATCCAAAAGGGATATATTCAATTATAGGCTTAAACATCTAAGGAGATTAGGATTCCAACACAGATCTAACCATTCCTCAAGATTCCTAGTTCACTACTCAGAAATCTTCCTAAATTGCTCAAAACCAGAAAATGAAATAATTAGCATATTCAAATTCAGGATGATGAGATTAGAAGGATTTTGAGCAAATCAAATGCAAAATGATTAAAGAGAAGAGTAGATATAGATTATAAAATCAATAGTCTTTTTGGTGGCTACAGAGATAAAGCAAAAAGATAAGATCAGATCCCCTAGGGTTTTTACAGGGAGAGCTTTTTAAAATAAGCCCTAAAACGCAAAAAGGCAAAACAACTAAGTCTGATTATGACGGAGATGGAGATCGGTCTACAAGTCGATTAGTGAGGTCAAGTTGGTGAAATCTTCAGGCTTCAAGTCGGTCATGAAGTAGAGTTCTCTAGTTGAGTGGTGGTCTCTGGTTGCTAGATCGAATTGCTTCATCGAGTTCACTCCACCATCCTCCCTAAACTCCAGTAAATCTCCGAAAAGCATCCATGTGCCCTGAAAACAACTCCAAAATGCAATATGTATGCAAGACTAATGCAAAACCTAATATGAATGTTAAATGAGTGTAAAAGACAGTAAATGGGGTGAAACAAGTGATGAAACTATATCTAAACGATGAGAAAGGCATGCTAAAATTAGGTAAAATTCAAAGGCATCAGTAGTCTTGAGCCTAGCTTAAATGAAGGACCAAAACCGTGTTCTAGGAGATCTTGACGATCCACCTCCTCGGAGGAACAATCAAGAATTTGCGGGAAACGATGGAGCACATGAGCAGGATAACTTGGATCCACTAGCTAAAAAATTGCTGAGTTTGACATTCCCGACCATCACTTTCAAAGCAGATCCACGCTTCAGCCTATGAGACTGTAGCATGAAGATTTCAAGATTAGCCCTCAAGTCATCATTTTGGTGAAGGAAAACTAGTACCATGGTTTTGCTACAGAGCACCCAATGGACCATATACAAATTTTCAAGGAGGTATGTGATGCCGCTAGTCCGAATGAGGAGTCTAAAAACAACTAGAAGTGCACACTATTCTCATTTTCTCTTGGAGACAAGGCGAGTAAATGGTTGAAGTCATTATCTAAATCATCAATATCGACTTGGGAAGATTGTAAGGCTGCCTTCTTTAGCCACTTTTACACCAAATCTCAATCCAACCTCTTAAGGGACAAGATAAAAGGATTTCAACAAGGAGCCGAAGAATCAATTCTTGGAGCATGGGAGCGATTTCAGGACTATGAAAGGGACTGTCCCCATCATGGTTTTACCAACAGTAATATGATGAGTACATTCTACCGAGGAATTCATTGTAAGTACTAGGAATTGCTTGACGTTGCAAGCAATGGATATTTTTCTATAAAAACTATCAAAGATGCCTGTACCTTGATTTCCAACCTTGCTGGGAGCGACAGCTACCGTTCCAACCACCAAAACCTCAAACTTGGACAAGGAGTCAGTCAGATCTACAGAGATGAAGGAACTTACAAGCGCAGTAAATTCAATGGCAAAAAATCTTCAAAGCTATTTCGGTACCTATGACCTAGAAGAAGAATTTGATGATCAAGAAGAAGGTATGAATTACGTTGGACTGAGGAGAAACCACCAAGGAAGATTTGCCAATCGTAACTTCAGATATCAAATTCGTGATTTCAACCGAGGAAATTTCTGCCAAAAGGCCCACATTCACCGATGTTCAAGGATTTCAAAGAGGATTTCATAATCCTAACCTGACGAATCAGCATTTAGTCTTTGGAGACTTAATGAAACTTAAAGCTATTTTTCAAACATTTTCAGAAGATATCCACAGGAAGGTTGATAACATCTACAAAGAACTCAACGGTAAAACTGAGTCTCTTTTAGCCAAATTGGAGTGCATTGACACGCAAGATAAAGAGACAGCATTTGTTGTTGAAAAATCTGTGGAAAATGTTCTTGAGGAACCTAAGCAGCCTTTGAAAGTTGCTCACGTGAAAGCCATTACCCTAAGGAGTGGAACACCTTACGAAGAACCAGAGTTCCCAAAGGAAGTTCACTCCCACTGATAGATTGGTTTTTGTAAACCGGGTTATCAAATAACCCTTATACCGTTATAGTATAAAGGGTATCAAAATCCTCGGAAAACGAGTTTATAACACACCAAAAATCTAAATCTCATTCTAATCTAAGCAAACAAAGGTTTAAGAGGTTTAAAACAAACTTTGAATGTAAATAAAGTGGTAAAAGCGGTTTAAAATCAAATAATAAAAGGCGATGAGTCTCGGGAATGGTTGTGATTAAGATGAGATGATGAATGTTTGATGATGCAAGAACATCTGATGTGCAATATACTAGGCTTAAGGATCAACAAATAAGACTAATACACTCTCACGACAATAATCTCTTCAATAATCATTCAATCAACTATAGTTCTCATTAGCAATTTAAAATGATCATTAAGCATTAAGAATCTAGTCTAATACAGCCACAAATTATCCTATTCAACTACCACTCATAGGTAAGGAATGAAATGCACATTTAGGTTTCATTCAAGCATTTTAACAAACACCTTGTGAGCATGAAAATGAAAATGATCTAGATTAACAATCTCTTGCCTAATCAAGCATTACAAACAACCTAAATGATGAATCTAACAATAATCTAGTCCTAAACATCACCATCAATCCACCAAATCATCTCAATTACCAAACCCTAAACTCATCTAAAAGACTACTCACTCATAGTCATGAAAACACAAATCAATTGGTTTGATTGATGCATAATCTTGATTATAAGAAGAATAGTTGAAAGATTTAAGAAGATAAGAAGATTTGATACTTTGAATCAAAGAATACAAGATCCAAAAGAGGCTTAAGCCAAATCTCTTTAAAAACAAAGCATCCCTTAATTAGGTTTTTTCTTAGGCTATTTATAGTAAAATAAATGGGTTGGTAAACATGCAATAAAACAAGTCAAACCCGGAACAAACCGGTCAACATTTAGAAAATTCATAAGATTTCAGACTCCAGGAAATCCTCGGTAGCTGCATCGCGACCTACACTAACCCGCAACAGATAACGGCTGGAGGCCATCGACCAACACTATGCCGCTACAAAGAACCACTGCAGTTCATCGACTTGCACTAACCCGCTACAGACACCCGCTGGACTTTCTAGGAAATCTTTAGTAAATGCATCGTGACCTACACTAACCCGCTACAGACACCCGTTTGAGGCCATCGACCTACACTATGCCGCTACAAAGAACCTCTGTGATTCTCTTTCTTCAACAAGACTATAAGGATGGTAATATTAAAGAGGGTTAAATGCTGCAAGAACAAACATCTTACTCTTTAGTACTTCTCCGTGTTCATCTCAATGCAACTCCTAAACTCAAGCAAAGACTCACAATCAAACCGAATACATCTCTTTAACATTTATTAATGTGTCTATAGTGCGATCTCATTTATGGAAATTAAATCAATCTCAATCAGTTTTGGGTTAAAGCCTTTTGTTGTGGTTTCAAAAGAGTTTTTCTTTGGGTGGTTGCTCTAAAATCAAAATGCAAGTCACAGAGCATAAGCAATGAAGAGTTCGCAAAAAATGTTGGTACAAAAGATTTTTCCACTTCTCTACCCATTCTTATGCTTAAGCTCTAATGATCCAAGTGAAGATCTATGACTTGAATAGTCACATCCCAACCCCTTTTTAACACATGCTCAACTTCTTATTTTTACACTTTTCTTTTCTCTTTTTTTTTTTTGGTGCCTACACTCTTTTGGTTTTGATCTTTCTATTTATTTTTACTTAGAGCATAGGCACTATCTTTACTTTTTCTAATTTTCACTTGAGCAAACTCTTTTTACTTAAACACTATCTAGTAGCTTTTATTTCTTAATAGACTCTTTTGGTTATCACTTTATCTTTTCTTGACTTTAAACACCTTTTCTCTTATAACTACAGAACCCTAGGCTATTTGTTACAACCTTAACTCTAGTGGAAGAATACTCTTGTCGTTCAACCTCTCTAAGGCTTATTGTAAGGGGAATCACATAGAAAAGGCCTCACTCAAAGATTTAACATTGGTTGAAACAAAAACTTGGGTTATAGGTGTGCAATTACCCTAATGATGAGGATAGCTAATTGAGTTAAGAAAAGGTGGCAAAGTTAGATAAGTTAACTCAAGTAATTCTTTAAGACCATGAGAATGAATTTAAAAACACCCTAAGCGAGAAAATTAGATGTTCAATTAAGTTCAAATAAGATAGAGATGATTCAAAGATCATGCAAGCTTCACAAAAGTACAAGTTGAATTTTGAAAAATGCAACTATCAAAACGTGGACCTTAGGAGAGATATAAGGACTTGTTGAACTCCATGGAGCGGAAGGACTGGTGGAAAAAGCATTGGAGAAGGTTGTTCCACCTTTGATGTTGATGGTGAGGACCTCCTTCATTAAACCTTGAAGACCGCTCGAATCCTTTCCTTTAAGCTCTGGTGTGAGGATTGGTTTAACATGTCAAAGGGTTTTGACATTCCTTTGCGCTTCACCTTGTACTTAAGCTCTCCATCAACATATCTCCAAGGATGCAATGTTATAGAAGCGGTAGCCAATGGTGAATGGACAAATGTGGGAGGGTGGGCTTCTTTCATCCCCTTTTTGTTCTTTTCAAGCACCTTTTTAGTTTTCACAAACCTATTTTCTTTAACATTTCCTTCACCCTCATCGAATAAGGAGTGTACACATTTACCATCAAAGGTTTGCTCATCAAACTTTAGAGTTTCTAGGTTCTTCTCATTCGTAACTTTAAGCTCCTCCTTTCTTTCCAATTCTTCATTGCTGATAGTTACACAAAACATTGTGGATGAAAACATCATTGGATAAGAGACTTTGGAGTTAAAATAGTGGAGGATCACTCTTTTTGTTTGGAAGTCGATGCTTCCTCCCATGGTGTTGAGGAATGTGGTTCGAAGAATGAGAGGAAGCTTATCCGGTTGCCCTCTATCTACCACCATGAAGTCCTTTGGGACTAAGCAATCTCCAACCATAAGAGGGTAGTCTTCAACCACACCAAGTGGAAGTTTCGAAGAGGCATCCGCATAAGTGATTGAAGAGGAGTAGTTCTTTATCTATTTGATACCAATACTCTTCATCATCTCTAGTGATATAACATTCACACTAGCCCCAAAGTCACACAAAGCATTATCAACTTTCAAATCTCCAAGGGAGAAAGATATAATGAATGTAACGGGATCCATAAGCTTTGGAAGGGTCTTGGGTTCAAGCAGTGTCTCAATTGGTGGTTCATATAACCTCATCACTTCTTCTACCTTTGCTCGGTTATCAAGGATAGCTTGAATGAACTTCTTGTGGGTAGGCACTTGGTACAAGTTATCCATAGAAGGCAATGGAACTCCAATCTCATTCATACTTGCTTTGAAGCTTGAGAGCACCTTCTTTGGTGCTTTGGTATAGAATCTCCCGGGAAATGGTAATGGAGGCTGATAAGGAGAAGTCTCAACTCTCGATGCATTTTTCTTTTCAAACATGGGAGCCTTGTATTCTTCCTTAATGCTCAATTCTACCATAGCTTTGTTCCTATCAACCAAATTTTCACCATTCACACCATAGAGAAATCTAGAGATCTCTTCTACACCCCTTTCATGATCATCATTTCTCAATTCCTCTTCATAACCTACAAGGTACCAATGCATATACAAATGTGCAACTAAATCCCTATATGAGTTATGCAAATGACTCAAAAGTGAGGCAAAACAAGATTATAAGGATGGTAAAATTGATATATATTTCACCCACCGCACAGAAAAGGAAATAATAGAATCCAAAACCACATCTAATCAAGAAGGAGAGACCGAGAGGGAAGAAGAACCGAGTTGTGAAGAACTCAACAGAGGTACTCCACTTCCTCTTCCCCCTCTAGGACGTGTGTATCAACCTAAGGTACCTTATCCTAACACTAAAAAGAGTCTAAAAAGGAGAAAGAACAAGTTAAGCTCAAGGAGATTGTTGGATAACTATCGGTAAGACTGCCCTTTGTCGAAGCATGTGTAATGATTCCACCTCTTAGGAAGTACATGAAGTGCATCTTGACAAATAACATTTTCGTGGATGATGGAGTGATGATGATCACCCAGGAGTGTAGTGCAATACTACAGAACCAGAAACACGTCGATCCCGGCAGTTTTGTGCTATTATGTGAGATTAAATCAGAAATTTTAGAGCGTTCTCTTTGTGATTTGGGATCAAGTATCAATATGATGCCCCTTACAGTGGCAACCCGCCTGGGATACTTCACCTTCAAACCAACAAGGATCTCTTTAGTCCTCGCTGACTCTATTTGACATCTCATCGGAATTCTTGTCAATGTACTGATTGTTATTTGTGGATGAAAAATACCTACAGATTTTGTTGTCTAAGAATTCGAGAGGGAACCTAAGGGTCCTTTGATTCTTGGTCGTCCCTTCCTCTCTACAGTTGGAGCTATCATCAATGTTCCCAAAGGAGACTTTGAAGCATAAGATGTGTGATAGTCAAATCTTCTCAATTGATTACTTCGAAAGAATGACAGCTGGAGTATGTGAAGCACTCACTCTTGAAGATCCTATGGAGATTTTTTTGACAAGAGATGAAAGTGAATGTTGATTCTCTAGAAGAATCTGTAGAAGAGTGCACGAATATTCTAGATTCAGCAGAAAGTTACGAGAAATTTGGTGCATATCTCGGGTTAGACGAGAAGATTATCGTCCCTGTACCTCCTGAAGACACCCCAGCCGCCATAACAGACCCATGGAGCGGGATTAGAGTATCCAAGGTCAAGCTTATACAGCTTCCCATCGGTTAAAAGTACGCTTTTCTTGGACCTAACTCTACTTATCCTGTTATTATAAATTCTGGTTTAAATAAGGATGAGACATCCATGCTTCGCACGGAGTTGAGCATAGAAAAGCATTAGGGTATTCACTGGAAGACATTCGAGGGATCTCTCTAGACCTATGTATGCACAAAATTCATCTTGAAGAAGGTTCTAAGAATTATATCGAGCATCAAAGGAGACTAAACCCAAATCTGAAAGACGACGTCAAAAAAGATACTATGAAGCTTTTAGAAGCTGGGATAATATTCCCTATTTCGGACAGTACATGGGTTAGTCCTGTCCATGTCGTACCTAAGAAAGGAGGAGTGACAGTTGTCAAATGAGAGAGCGACGAGCTCATTGCGACAAGGACGATCACCGGCCACCGAATGTGTATCGAATACCGGAAGCTCAATACCTCCACAAGAAATTATCACTTTCCTTTACCCTTTCTCGACCAGATGCTGGAAAGGTTAGCCAATCACAAATACTATTGCTTTCTAGATGGCTATTCAGGTTTCTTCAAGATTCCAATCCATCCCGATGACCAAGAGAAGACGACGTTCATATGCCCCTACGGTACTTTTGCTTATCGTATAATGCCTTTTGGTTTATGCAACACTCCAGCCACTTATCCACATTGCATGATTTCCATCTTTACGGAGTATATTGACGATTTTATGGAAGTATTGATGGACAATTTCTCAGTCTATCGTCTGTCGTTTGAAGCATGTTTATCAAACCTCGGAAAAGTTCTGCAAAGATGTGAAGATAAGCATCTAGTTCTTAATTGGGAGAAATGTTATTTCATGATGAGAGATAACATACTACTTGGGCATAGAGACTCAGATAAAGGAATAGAAGTTGACAAAGCAAATATCAAAGTTATGATGAGCCTACAGCCGCCCACAAACGTGAGAGGGATAAGGAGTTTCCTCGGACATGCTGGCTTTCTATAAGCGATTTATACAAGATTTTTCGAAGACCGCAAGGTCCCTTATATGGCTGCTATATAAAGATGTCGCTTTTGATTTTGATAAAGATTTTCTTGTTGCTTTTCATAAGATCAAAGACGCACTAGCCTCAGCCCCCATCGTTCAACCGCCGGATTGGGAGCTACCTTTTGAGATTATGTGTGACGCTAGTGATTATGTAGTAGGATCAGTGCTTGGAAAAAGGAAAGATAAGAAGTTGAATGTGATCTACTATGCGAGCAGGAACCTAGACGACGCTCAATACAACTACGCAACCACGGAGAAGGAGCTTCTCGCCATTGTCTTCGCATTTGAGAAGTTCAGATCGTACCTTGTGGGCACCAAGGTAATTGTTCATACTGACCATTCCGCCATTAGATATCTAATTTCGAAGAAGGATGCCAGGCCATGCTTCATAAGGTAGATTCTCTTGCTGCAAGAATTTGATATAGAAGTTAGAGATAGGAAAGGTACCGGCAATGGAGTTGCGGACCACCTCTCACGGAAGAGAATTGAAGAATCTATTCCCTTCGACGATAGTCTACCTGAGGAAAACATTTTTATCATTGAAGCCGTACCGAATACGGAAGTTACAGCCCCACGGAAACCTCAAATGACAAGACCTTCTAGTCAAAGATACACGTCCAAGATGCCTAGAAAATAGTCATAGGATCTACTCACACTCTTTTTCCCTTCTCTTTGGTTTTTTCCAAGTGGTTTTCTGGAGAAAGGTTTTTAATGAGGTTTGTGGATCTCGTGTACCCCTATGCCATTTGCTAAGCCTGATCCATTGAGGCCCATCATCATCTTTAGGGTGGCCCATATCACATTTATCTCTTTTCTTTTATCTCATTTTGAATTTGAAAACTCCGTTTTTAATGCATGCATGATCCGAGTGTTGATTTTCAAGGCATGTCTCGTAAATCACCTACTCTTTAATTATTCCCTTCTCTCTATCTCGCCTCCTTCTCTATATATTAAGCTGAGACTCATTGTAATCTTCATCTTTTATTTTATTCTTAAACTCTTTTAGATAAAGATCATTGATCCTTTTTTGTGGGTCGAATCTCAATCCCTAAGACTTATCAAAGAGTCTTTCGCAACCTTTTGTGGCGTCTATCAATCCAGTTCACCTCTTTCTTTGCTTGTGTGTCGAGCCTAGATTGAGATCATTGTCCATAACTTCATGGTGTCGAAATTGGGGCGTGATTCCTAACCAGAATCACATCAGTTATGGACAACAAACTCGAACTAAGCTCGACACACAAGCAAAAGAGAAGGTGAAATGGATTGATCGAGTTTTAACACACGAAAAATGATCAATAACCTTTATTTAGAAAAGAGTTTGAGAATAAAATAAAAGATGAAGTTTTACAAGAGATCTCAGCCTTAATATAAAGAGAAGGAGGCGAGATAGAAAAGAGAGAAAGGGCGTGTTTACGAGACATGCCTCGGTAAACAACACATTTAAAACACTTGAAAACATAACAAAATTAAAAGAGAGTTTGATTTTGAAATGAGGATAAGAGATAGATGGCGCCCAAGAGATCTTGTAAATGGGCCTTAATGGATCGGACTAGGCAATGGCAAAGGGAAGCATATGAGCCACAAGCCTCATTAAAAACCTCACTCGGAAAACCACATGGGACAAAACAGAGAAAAGCGAAAAAGAGTGCGAGTGGATCATATGGCTATGCACTAGCCTTCTCGAGTATGTATCATGACCAAGGTGGCCTTGACACATCTACCAAAGCTTGAGTGATCCTCTTGAGTTATAGCTTCATGAGGCCAGACTCCAATATCTTTGGTTAGCTCAATGGTCCGGAAACAACTTTTGGGTCCAAAAAGGGCTCTCCATTCTTCTTTAGCTTCTTGCTCGTCCATTGTTTCATGTCCCTTCCATGCTCCATGCTCCAGGCCCTTAGACTCATACTCTTAGCCCTTAAATAATTAGAAACTAATTGACACAAAGAGAAACTTAGCTAAATAATTAGAAACTTGGTGCTCAAAAGTTTCTCAGTAAATGATAGTGTTGTTGGATCCGGGGCCTTTTCTTGGATCAAGGCATTTTTGGTGACTAACCTGTCCACTCTAGAGTTTAACTTACATAATAAGAGCTCTCCTGGTCGCCACTGATAATTTTGGAATCAACAAAATGAAGAAAGATCCATTTTAGGCTCCTCGGAAAACATGTGAAGTGAAGTGATCCAAATCTCGTGTGGTACAGGTCTTAGGGCCTCTAGATAGTCTCTTGATCTCCAAATGTGCCTTTCAGATGCATCTTGATGAAGACAAGAGATATTTTCTTCAAAGGGTAGCTTTGCTCGCAAATCAACATCTCCGGGAAGAAAATCTGTTTGTTGTTCAATACCACGTATGGGTGGTAGTCCTATGGGGTTATACTCCTGGAACATGTTCTTATAATCCTACAAAAGAGACATCATCCACTCGGCAGCACCGGTGCAAGTTTATTCAAGCTCATGAGAGCTTCCTTATAAACAAACAATAATAATGGTTGTTTTAAAAATATGTTTTGGTTAACCTCACCAACCCGCACAAATAAATTCGATTGCTTGCCTATGCTTTCTCCCTTTTGCTTTAGCCGAAGTTGATCTTGATAGTCTTTACAAGGATCTCTTGATTGACTCCGATGATGAGTGAATATTTCTTGATCATTAGTCTTCTTGATTTGCCTCAAAATGGTACAATCTGCACCAAGAGAAAGCAAGTTAGCTTTCATTCGTTTTTGGGAGTTAGATAGTTACCTCGGGTTTTAATTAGTGGTGTAGCATCAGGTGATTTCTCCTTGATCACAATGTTGTACGCAGCTCTAGGTAATTGATTATGGACCCGAACTGCTTCAGCGAGAGTGAATTCTCCTAATTCACGTGTTATTGCTTCTTTAGATGTTTCTCGGGTTTGATCAGGTGAAGTTGCTGACACCGAATGTTGATTCTTTTCTTTTGTGCTTCCTTCAGCTTTGTCATTCTCATGCTCCATAAGATGACATGAATCAAGATTTTTTTACGAGAACAAGTGCATCACGCAAGAACTGAAATTTTCTAAACCTTGATTAACTTCTTCACTACTTGAGTTTAGTGAGCTCAGTTTTGATCCTAATGAAGTGATATTCAGCTCGTATTTTTCAGGGAAAGTGGCAGAAAAATGTCCTTTCTTACAACAGTTATAACAAGTGACTTCCTTGGATTTTGAAAGATTACAGGACTTACATTGCTTAAGTTCACCGCTTGATTCAAGTGATGGATTTAGGCTTTGTTTGTGATCTACAACTACCTCAGTGGCCTTCTTTGGTTGAGATTTTGAAAAGGATCTGGTTGTGTCTTAGTCTCCATGGGTATTGGAGTTTTCTTTTGATCTGGGACTAAGGCTGGTTTCTTTTCTTGAACTGCTGACTCTTGGACTTTGGCATTGGTCTGTGGAGCACAGTTTGGTACTAAATCCTTTGGTGCATACTTATACTTCATTCGTTCCCTAAGATATTCCCACGTGGTAAGAGTTGGCTCCTTCTAATATCAGAAATCATCAACTTCTTGCAACTACCATTTATAAGCGTCTCCGGTGAGTTGGCTAATTGCAAAAGCTAATCTTTCTTTTCTTAGGATGCGATGGTGGTAGAACCAATTTTCCGTGTTACTTTCCCACTTAAGTAGTTTCCTTTTCTTGAAAATTTATTGAGTTGAAGCACATTCGTAGGTTGAAAATCCGAATCAAAATATAACTTAGATTTGGGGGCGTGAGAGGTTTTTTGTGGGCTGTTCTGTGTTGATCTCAGTGTATTGTCTGGTGGCTTGGGATTAAGCTCTTGTTCCCTCCTTTGTCGTGCTCTGTTCTGCTTTTGACAAAGTGCATCCATTTTGCTATCCCACACTTTCTCCATTTTTGTTGAAATCGCTTCATTGAGGAGTTTGTTGCGGTTGTTGATTGTTTCCTCTTTAAGATCGGATATCTCTACCTGAAAATCAACACAACAAGACATCAGTAAAGAGTTATTTGAAAATAAATCACGATCTAACACACAAAAAACGAAAATGACTCCTCAACTACTGAAGAGCCCTAATCGCGACTGTTGAAGGTGAGGGGACACTTAAAAATATCAAATCGACTCTAAATATTCCAGAATCAATTTTAAAAAATACTAGGTTCACCCTAGGTTCCAAAACAGTTTATTTAGTAATTTTATCACCAACCAATATTTTATGCAAATTTGAACAATATAGAATAGAAAGTGACTTAACTTCTCGATGTTGCTCTGATACAACTTGATGCGACTCCAGTGAGGAATCACGCCCCAATTTTGACAACTGAACTTATGGACAACAAACTCAAACTAAGCTTGACATACAACCAAAGAAAGAGGTGAAGTGGATTGATAGACGCCACGACGGGTTGTAGAAGACCCTTTGATAAGCCTTAAGAGATCGAGTTTTCGACACACGAAAAATGATCAATGATATTTATTTAGAAAAGAGTTTGAGAATAAAATAAAAGATGAAGTTTTACAAGAGATCTCAGCCTCAATATAAAGAGAAAGAGGCAAGATAGAGAAGAGAGAAAAGGCGTGTTTATGAGGCATGCATCGGTAAACTACTCATTTAAAACACTTGAAAACATAACAAAATTACAAGAGAGTTTGAATTTAAAATGAGGATAAGAGATAGATGGCGCCCAAGAGATCTTGTAAATGGGCCTTGATGGATCGGACTAGGCAAAGGCAAAGGGAATCATATGAGCCATAAGTCTCATTAAAAAGCTTACTAAGAAAACCACATGGGACAAAACCGAGACAAGGGAAAAAGAGTGCAAGTGGATCATATGGTCATGCACTAGCCTTCTCAAGCATGTATCATGACCAAAGGTAACCTTGGCACATCTACCAAAGCTCGAGTGATCCTATTGAATCATATCTTGATGAGGCCAGACTCCAATATCTTTGGGTAGCTCAATGATCCGGAGACATATTTTGGGTCCGAAAAGGGCTCTCCATGCTTCTTTATCTCTTTGCTCCTCCATTGCTTCGTGTCCCTTCCATGCTCCATCATCAAAAACGAAGAGTTTTTCCGACAATGAATTAGCGGAGGAAAGAGAGGTAGATGATAAAGCAGAAAACAAAAAGAAAGAGAAATAAAAGAGAGAAGGGGAAGAGTGTACCTATAAACCAAAGGAGGAAACCGCCTAGGGAGTAGTGGGGGAGTGGAAAAGTTTTTCCGCGTTTTAATAAGGGCACGTGTCAAGATCATCACGACAGCCAAAATCTGGGATCTAAGGGATATGATGGCAAGATATAGGGCGAATTAAGGAATAAGAATTAAAAGGATATGTCTGCATTAATTACTTAAGTCCCCCGAGCTGAGCAATAGCTCGCAAGACTTAGGGGCAATTGCTGGTACCAGATCCCGAACCGAAGATCCATCATCTAGAGAGAACAGACACGTATCCGTCACATCACCATAATAAAGGAGAGACAGTTCGGACTGAAGTGATTGAGTTGAGTGCACCACCAAGGATTTTGGAAGAACGAGGTGAAGAGTTCGCAGAGAAGAAGGCACTAGGCGGACTAGAGATAAAAGCCCAAAGAAAGCCCCAAGAAAGACTAACTAGGTTCAAAAGCAAAGATGTTACAATAATTGAAACAGAATCGAAACCTACACATTTAATAAGAATCATGAAGTTAAAAAGCAGAAATTAATTCCTTATTTTGTATAAATACAGTCTCCTAATACCATGTAAAAGGGGCTGATTTTTAATCATTCGAAGCAATAATACACAATTTTTGTTTGCAACACATTTCCTTTTATAAGTTTGGTTCTATATTTTTAGTGTTGGATCCAGTATCCACATTCACAAAGTTATATTTAGCCCTAGGTAATTGATTGTGGACCAGAACTGCTTCAGCATGAGTGAATTCTGCTAATTCACATGTCGTTGCTTCTTTAGGTCATTCTCGGATTTGAACTTGTGAAGTTGCTGACACCCAATGTTGATTCTTTTCTTTTCTGCTTCCTTTAGCTTTGTCATTCTCATGCTCCATAATATGACCATGAATAAAAATCCTTTGACAAGAACAAGTGCATCACACAAGAACTGAAATTTTCTAAACTTTGATTAACTTCTTCACTACTTGAGTTTGGTGTGCTCAGTTTTGATCCTAATGAAGTGATATTCAGGGCAGGTTACAGCACATTATCCTTTCTTACGACAGTTATAACAAGTGTCTTCCTTGCATTTTGAAAGATTAGAGGACTTACATTGCTTAAGTTCACCGGTTGATTCAAGTGATGGATTTAGGCTTTGCTTGTGAACGACGACTAACTTAGTGGCCTTCTTTGGTTGAGATGTTGACTTAGCCTCCATTTTCTCACTTACAACGAGCTTAGGGAATTTCTTTGGTAACTTCTCAAAAGGATTAACTCTTGTTCCCTCCTTTGCTGTGCTCTTTTCTGCTCTTGACAAAATCCTTGACGAAGTGCATCCATTTTGCTATCCCACACTTGCTCCATTTTTGCTGAAATCGCTTCAACGTGGAGCTTGTCACGGTTTTTATTGTTTCCACATTATGCTCATTCATCTTGGCCTGAAAAACAACACAATACTAACCCAGTAACAAGTTCCTTGATAGAGAAATTGATCACGCACACTATAACAAAAGTGACCATTTGTATGACATGAAGATTTGCCTAGAACCCTAATTGCGACAGGTGAAGTTGATCGGTCACTAAAATTTATCAAAAAACTCCAAAAGTATTAGAAATAATTTTAACAAATACTAGAACACTTCGATATTCAGAATAAATCAGTTTCGCAATTTTATCACACAATAATATTTTATGAAAATCCAAACAAAATCACGGACGGAAACACTTAACTTCTTGGTGGTGCTCTGATACCACCTGATGCAATTCCTGTGAGGAATCATGCCCCAATTTCGCAACAGAGAAGTTGCGGATGAAAAACGTGATCTAGACTCGACACACAAGTAAAGAACAAGGGGAAATTGATTGATAGACGTCACAAAGTGTTGCGGAATACCCTTTAATAAGCCTTAAGAGATCAAAATTTGACAAAAGAAAAAATGATCAATGATATATTCTTAAAAGAGTTTGAGAATAAAAAGATAGATAAGTTCTTACAATGAAATACATGAGATTATAAAGAGAAGGAAGAAGAGAACTAAAAGAAGGTCGTGTTTACGAGATGATGAGATTATGCCCAGCGAGGAACTTGAACCGGAACTACTCGAGGATGAAGAGGACCATGAGGATCAAGGGAGGCAGCTTGTACCCGAGCAAGGACATGAAGATTTGCACATTCCCCTTGTCCCCATCACTCGGTCCAAACAAGCCAAGCTTAAGACCACTTTGCAACATCTCCTCAACACTATACCGGGCAATTTAGGAAATGCTAATCCAACAACATTGGTTGTGATACAAGCTACCTAAATGTTTATAAAGAGAGGTGGTGGGACTTGTACTCTTTTTTCCTTCGTTTGGTTTTGTCCCAATGGGTTTTCCAAACAAGTTTTTTAATGAGACAAGGCCTCATCACTTTTCACAAGCCTCTTGATAAACCCAAGCCCATCTTCTTCTTCTTCAAGCCGCGGCAATGCATTCAAGGGATCAGTCAAAGCGTTCAAATTATGGTTTAATGATTGTAGAATTCCAAGAGTTGATTGTTGTTAAGTTTCATGCATTGAACCCTATATGTATCCGCGAGTTTTCTTCATATCGATCTATCAAACTTCTAATAAAAATGTCTTCTACATTGTTTGATCATTCCGCTTGCTTATTGTGTTCGGCTCTTTATCCTCACGCCTAGCAAGTCCATCGAAAGTCTTAAGGATCCCTTCATGATCCTTAGGAAGTTTCACTCGATCCACCTCTTGTTCACTAGTCGGGTTTAACCCTTCCCCGAACAAGTTTAATAGTCCAAAGGTTATCCCTAACCCTTGGAAGTGTCACTTTGAACCATCGCCGTTCCTCGTGTCTTCCATCGTCGTGTCGTTTCCCCTCCACGTTGCCGAACCGCGTCCTAAACCACGTAGTCGATCATCGCTCATTCTCCGCGTCAATGATCATCGTGTCGTTTCCCCTCCACGTCGCCGATCCTCATCCGATCATCGTTCCATCCCATGACTTTACCCACGTACCAATCATCTCTGCTTCCCTGTTCGTTCTTCGTGTCCATCTTCATTGTGTCGTTTCCCCTCCACGTCGATAAACCACGTCCCCCCTCGAGTCTTTCCCGAGTCGGACCCCCTCGTATTCTCGAGAATTCTTATTTCCGCAACCTAAACCCCATTCCTACTTCTTGCAACCGGTTGGAGATTTTCCTAAAACTTGATCCTACCCAGGATCACATCAAGTGGTATCAGAGCATACTCCACCTCAGGTTGTGTCTAAACCAATCTCTTTTCACCTCTTTACATTCTTAACGATTCTGTCTGTCAATTGTCAGAATTTTCGAAATTAATTGGTGATTGATAAAATGTTGAAATCAGTTTCTAAAGAAACTATTACGAGTCTAGTTTTGTTTAAAATTGATTTCGGAATTTTTGGACTCATGTTGATATTTTAATCTGACCGATCAACTTCAAGCATTTTTTTGAAAAAGAGTCTACTATTTGAGAAAATTGTTTCTAAAATTTTCAAACGTATTTTGATAATTTTCTCAGCTCGAACAAAACAAACTGTCGCTTGGGATTCAAGCAAGTTTGCCGAGGGTTTATGGTAATAATATTTTGGGCAGTTTTACTTGTTACTTGTTTGCATTTGGACAGGTACCATGGTGGAAACCAGCCATGATGAAGAAGAATCCACAAACTCCAACAAGCAACTTCTTGATTCTTTTAGAGCCATGATGGATGAAAGCATGGCGACCATGAGAGCTGAACTAGAAAGATCCATCAAGGACCGATTTAGGAGGCAACCACCACCTTCTGATGCTGAGCAATTGATGTGATCATGGATAGCTCACAGAAGCAGCTTGAACCCGAGGATGCTTTGGCCGTACCAAGTGGACCAATGACAAGATCGAGAGCCAAAGAGTTTCAGAACGCCATCACCGCATTACTCACTCAAGTTCAACCGATTGAAGCTCAGTTCGAGAACATGGAAAATCAAACCGTCTTGGTTGCTCGATTGAACTAATAAACGGTGATTCGTTTGTACTCTTTTTCCTAGCCTTTGGTTTTTTTCCCAATGGGTTTTCCAAAGGAAGGTTTTAATGAGGCAAATGGGTCACTCTAATCCATCTTAGTCCACAAGAGTTAAACAAGTTTGGTCCAGGTCCAAGTCTAATAATTTTTGGATTTATCTTTTGAAGTCTCAAGCCCAAAGAAGAGATTAAATCAGCCCAGCTCAATAATCACCTGATTAAAATCGGCCAAGGGAGTGGAAGAGGTGGCTTGGGAGACTCCAAGAGATATTCCAAACTAGTTAATGTTTTCTTAATTTTCTATGAATTAATTCTAGCTTTTTCTTTACTCCATCTTTCTTTAAAACTCTTTTCTTGTACTCATTTTCGCATCATCCAAGTTTTTTTATTAAAAATTGAGAGTGATTTCTCTTGTGTTCTTTGAAGAACAAACCTGATTGTTGGTGAGTAATATCCTTCAATCAATCCGAATCAAGGTGTGTCATATCCGTGATTCAAACCTTGGCGTTTTCAAGTGTGTCATATCTTGGAAAAGTCATTGAGTAAATATCCAAGGTCTTCCGCAACCTTGGTGCGATCCATTCACTCCACCCCTATCTATCTATCCACTCCTTTTATTCTACCCCTCGAAAGTGCCGATTCTAGGAGGATCATATCAAGTGGTATCAGAGCACACTTTCAGGTTTGGTATTTGTCTTATCATCTTCTCACCTTTTCCATCTTCTTACATCCTCTATCTTTTCATTTTCAATTTCTTTTATCTTCTCTAGTCTTTCTTTTCTATTTGATCGGATCAATAGTTTGGGGGATTAGTCAATTTATTTTTATTTTGATCATAATTTTCTTTTTGATCTCTATTTAGTTCTAGTTTTAATTCTGAGTTGTTTTAAAAAAAAAAAAAAAAGAAGTTGATCGGACCAAAAAAAAAAAAAAGAGAAAAAAAAAAAAAATTTAATTAGTCCGAAATTAATTAGCTTAGGGGGGGTTTTATTTTTCTAATTTTATCTCCTTAATTTTCTGATCCTTGATCTGTTCATTAAAAAAAAAAAAAAAAAATACTAAACTTTTTTTTTTCTCTTTTCTTTCTATCTCAAATCCATTGTTTCAAATTTGTGTTGTTGGAGTTGTTCATCCGATTTGATCAGTTTTGTTCCATACGAACCATTGAGAAAATCGCTGAGAGAGATCATTTTGAGTGCTGAGTGATTGAGTGAATAAAAAGGAGAGAAACACTTGTGAGGATCGACTTTTTATTACTAACGTTTGTTAAGTGTGCAGGGAAAACAAAATCAATATGTCTAATCATTCCAGCGAAGAAGTTGAGAGCACCAACCGAGCTCAAAGAAGAAGAAAAAACACTCTGGACATGAAGACCTTAGTGGTAGAAATGAGGCGGATGGTGAGAGAAGAGATGGGTGCAGTCAATGCAAGGATCGATACGATTCAAGAGTCCGTTAATCAAGGATTATTGCCGAATACTGCTGCTAGAAGAAGAAGAGCACGACCTCAAGAAGAAGCTGATGGGGATGACTTGAATTATTACAGCAGAGGGAGCCAAGCTTCTAATCAAAGTGAAAGAAGGCCGAGACGAGTAAGAGAAGCTAGGGGTCGAAATGAAGACAATCTCAGTGGACTTAAGTTGAAGATACCACCGTTCCATGGAAAAAATGATCCGGATGTCTACTTGGAGTGGGAGAAAAAAATAGAGCTCGTGTTTGATTGTCAATTGTGACGAGTCGAAGACGTAACCAAGAACCGCCCGTAGTCACTTGGGAAGAGTTGAAAAATCTGATGAGAAAAAGATTTGTTCCAAGCCATTATCATAGGGAGCTGCATCTAAAGCTTAAGCGTCTAACTCAAGGAAATAAGAGTGTGGAGGATTATTATCAAGAGATGGAGTCTCTAATGCTTAAAGCTGATATAGATGAAGATGCTGAGGCGACAATGGCCAGGTATTTGAGTGGTTTAGCTCGGGATATTCAAGATAGAATGGAGCTTCAAAATTATAAAGATTTGGAAGAAATGCTTCATAAGGCTGTGTTGGTTGAACAGCAAATTAAGAGGAGAGGTACTTCTAGACTGTCCTATGGAGCTGGAGCGGCTAACGCTAGGACGAGCTACGGCTGAGAGGATAGGACCGTTGCCAAGCCAAAACCGGATCCTAAGCCCTACGCCATTGCTGAAGATGTCAAGGGTAAGGCTGTAGCTACTGCCTAGAAATCGGGACGTTAAGTGTTTCAAGTGTCAAGGGAGAGGACACTACGCCAACGAGTGCACCAACAAGAGAACTATGATTTTATTGGATAATGGCGAGATTGAAACTGAGGAGGAAAGGCTTGAAAGTGATGGTGAAACTGAGGATGAGGGCATAGAGTTACCAGCCACTGGAGAATTATTGGTAACAAGACGTTCTTTGAGTATTCAAGTTAAAGATACTGTCCAAGAGCAGCGGGAGAACTTGTTTCACACAAGATGTTTGGTACAAGGTAAGGTCTGCAGCCTTATTATTGATGGTGGAAGTTGTACTAATGTGGCTAGTGAAACAATGGTGAAGAAGTTAGGGCTGGAAGTTAAGAAGCATCCGAAACCTTTTAAGCTTCAATGGCTTAATGATGCTGGTGAAATGACCGTGAGCCGCCAAGTATTGGTTTCTTTAACCATAGGCAAGTATGAGGACGAAATTTTATGTGATGTCTTACCTATGGAGGCCGGCCATATACTACTTGGAAGACCATGGCAGTTCGATAGAAGGGTCTTACATGACGGTTTTACTAATCGTTACTCTTTTGAGTTCAATGGCCGAAAGACGATACTTGCTCCTTTGGCGCCACATGAGGTTCATCAAGACCAACTTCAGCTGCAACAACAAGAAAAAACCATTGTGAGTGAACCCCTAAACACGCCACCCCAAAATAAAAACGAGAGTTTGAGAAAAACCAAGAAAAAGGCTTGTGAGAGTAAACCCGTGAGGCATTCAAATTTCTTTGTGAGGTCTAATGTGGTTAAGAGAGCTTTATTCTCTCAACAACCCGTTCTTTTATTTATTTACAAGGAAACTTTGCTGAACCATACTAACCTTGTACCGGAGTTGCCGAGTAAAATCTCTTCTATTTTGCAGAATTTTGAAGACGTCTTTCCGGAGGAAAACCCTAAGGGATTGCCACCCATCCGTGGGATTGAACACCAGATCGATTTTGTGCCGGGAGCCTCACTTCCCAACAGGCCAGCATACAGAACCAATCCGGTAGAGACTAAGGAGCTTCAAAAGCAAGTGAGTGAGCTGATGGACAAAGGATACATACGAGAGAGCATGAGCCCTTGTGCTGTGCCGGTGCTGCTTGTTCCGAAGAAGGATGGGACTTGGAAGATGTGTATTGATTGTCGAGCCATCAACAATATCACTGTAAAGTATCGCCACCCTATCCCTCGTTTAGATGATATATTAGATGAGCTGCATGGTTCTAGCATATTTTCGAAAATAGATCTTAAGAGTGGATACCACCAGATTAGGATGAAAGAGGGTGACGAATGGAAAACTGCGTTTAAAACGAAACATGGCTTGTATGAATGGTTAGTTATGCCATTTGGATTAACCAACGCACCTAGTACTTTTATGAGGTTGATGAATCATGTTTTAAGGAGCTTCCTTGGAATTTTTGTTGTTGTTTACTTTGATGATATCTTAGTTTACAGCAAAAATTTAGAAGAGCATGTTAATCATCTAGAAGCGGTTTTGATGGTACTTAGGAAAGAGGAACTTTATGCTAATCTAAAGAAATGCACCTTTTGTACGGATAACCTTGTGTTTCTAGGTTTTCTCATAAGTGCAGATGGCATCAAAGTGGACGAAGAAAAGGTTCGAGCTGTCCGAGAATGGCCCAGTCCGAAAACCGTAGGCGAAGTGAGAAGTTTCCATGGACTTGCGGGATTCTATCGGAGATTTGTGAAGGACTTCAGTACCATAGCTGCTCCTCTCACTGAAGTGATCAAGAAAAATGTCGGATTTAAATGGGAAGAGGCACAAGAAGAAGCATTCCAAGTGTTAAAGGATAAACTCACCAATGCACCACTTTTATCTTTACCGAACTTTCTTAAAACTTTTGAAATTGAGTGTGATGCATCTGGTGTAGGTATTGGAGCTGTCTTGATGCAAGAGAAGAAGCCCATTGCCTTTTTCAGTGAGAAGCTTGGAGGAGCTACATTGAACTATCCAACCTACGACAAGGAGTTGTACGCGCTTGTCCGAGCATTGCAAACATGGCAGCACTACCTCTGGCCAAAGGAGTTTGTCATTCATACTGACCACGAGTCTTTAAAGCATTTAAAGGGTCAGCAAAAGCTCAATAAAAGGCATGCTAGGTGGGTAGAATTCATTGAAACATTTCCCTATGTGATCAAGTACAAACAAGGTAACGAAAATATAGTTGCTGATGCCTTATCTCGAAGGTACGCCTTGATTTCTACTTTGGATGCTAAACTTCTGGGATTTGAACACCTTAAAGATCTTTATCAAGCTGATTCTGATTTTCAAGAGATTTTTAAGTCGTGTGATAAGTTTGCTTTTGGGAAATATTTTAGGCATGACGGATTTCTTTTCTATGAAAATCGGTTATGTGTGCCTAATTGTTCCGTGAGAGATTTGTTAGTTAGGGAAGCGCATGGAGGAGGCTTGGTGGGGCATTTTGGGATCTCCAAAACTTTAAAAGTGATGCAAGAACACTTCTACTGGCCGCAAATGAAGAGAGACATCGAAAGAATTTGTGGGCGATGTGTCACGTGCAAACAAGCCAAATCGAAGGTACAGTCCCAAGGTATGTTCGAGAACATGGAAAATCAAACCGTCTTGGTTGCTCGATTGAACTAATAAACGGTGATTCGTTTGTACTCTTTTTCCTAGCCTTTGGTTTTTTTCCCAATGGGTTTTCCAAAGGAAGGTTTTAATGAGGCAAATGGGTCACTCTAATCCATCTTAGTCCACAAGAGTTAAACAAGTTTGGTCCAGGTCCAAGTCTAATAATTTTTGGATTTATCTTTTGAAGTCTCAAGCCCAAAGAAGAGATTAAATCAGCCCAGCTCAATAATCACCTGATTAAAATCGGCCAAGGGAGTGGAAGAGGTGGCTTGGGAGACTCCAAGAGATATTCCAAACTAGTTAATGTTTTCTTAATTTTCTATGAATTAATTCTAGCTTTTTCTTTACTCCATCTTTCTTTAAAACTCTTTTCTTGTACTCATTTTTGCATCATCCAAGTTTTTTTATTAAAAATTGAGAGTGATTTCTCTTGTGTTCTTTGAAGAACAACCTGATTGTTGGTGAGTAATATCCTTCAATCAATCCGAATCAAGGTGTGTCATATCCGCGATTCAAACCTTGGCGTTTTCAAGTGTGTCATATCTTGGAAAAGTCATTAAGGAAATATCCAAGGTCTTCCGCAACCTTGGTGCGATCCATTCACTCCACCCCTATCTATCTATCCACTCCTTTCATTCTACCCCTCGAAAGTACCGATTCTAGGAGGATCATATCAGCAATACTATAGCCAATCCTCTAGATCACATCATTCAAGGAGAAGATGACCAAGAGAAGATCAACCCCTTAGAAATAACCAAGCCAATCCTCGAGACCCCTTAGCGGTCTTAAGCTCGAGATTCCACCTTTCCATGGAACCAATGATCCGGAAGAATACCTAGAATGGGAAAAGAAAGTGGAGATAGTCTTTGACTGTAGGAAGTTCACACAAGACTATAAAGTTTGCATAGCTCCAACCGCATTTAAGCATTATGCTCTAAGTTGGTGGGATCAGTTGGTAACTTCTAGAAGAGGGCTGGGGATCTTCCTATAGAAACATGGAACCAAATGAGGATCATGATGAGGAAGCGGTTCGTACCAAGTCATTAACACCGAGAACTACACATAAAGCTAAGGAACCTATCTCAAGGAAACCAATCAGTAGAAGAATATTACAAGGAGATGGAGACCTTACTAACTAGAGCTGATGTGCAAGAGGATACGGAAGCCACTATGGCCAGATTTATGGGCGGACTTCACCGAGAAATAATAGAGCGGCTTGAGGTTCACCACTATGTGGAAATGGAAGAGCTACTCCATAAGGCCATCATGTTCGAAAAACAACTTAAGCGAAGGAACCCTAAGCCCGGGTACACTTCCACGAGGTTTCACAAAAACCGAGATGACAAGCCGAGCAAGGAATACAAACCCTTTCCTAAACCCAAGCAAGAAGAGCCGCGACTTAAGGGTATTGACAAGGGGTCAAGTACCAAAACAAGAGAAATCCAATGTTTCAAGTGTAAGGGTTTTGGTCACTATTCAAATGCATGCTCCAATAAGAGAATCATGGTGATCCAAGCCAGTGGAGAACTAGAATCCGAAGAAGACCATTTCGAGGAAGAATCTATAGAAGAACATGTAGCCATGCAACCGGTGGGGCAACTTTTGGTCATTAGGAGAACTTTGAATCTACATACTAAGTTCGAGAAAAATGAGCAAAGGGAAAATCTATTCCATACTCGTTGCTTAGTGAAGGAAAAGGTTTGCATTTTAGTGATCGATGGAGGCAGTTGCACCAATGTGGCGGATGAGTCCATGGTAGAAAAGCTAGGGCTAGCGATCATCAAAAGAGCTAAAACTTATAAGTTGCAATGGCTTAACGATGAGGGAGAATTGGAAGTCAAGAACCAGGTCCTAGTTCCTTTGTCTATAGGAAAATATTAAGATGAGGTTCTATGTGATATCTTACCAATGGATGCGGCCATATACTCACTGGAAGACCTTGGCAGTCCGATCGGAAGGTAACGCATGATGGCTTCTCGAATAGATATTCATTTGAGTTTAAGGGCAAAAGGTACATTCTAGTGCCATTATCCCAACAAGAAGTCCATCTAGACCAAATCGCCTTGAAGAAAAACAAACCCTCTTCCGACTCCATGCTGAAGCAACTGGCCAATCTCATGATCAAGCCTCAACAAGGGAGTTACTCTCCATCCTTACTCTTTGTATTTAAAGAATGCCTTCATACTAACCAAGTCATGCAGGATCTCCCTAGCTAAATTCAATTTCTTTTGCAGGAGTTCCGAGATATGTTCCCGGAGGATAATCCACATGGATTACCACCGATCCGAGGAATAGAGCACCAAATCGACTTTTTGCCCAGAGCTTCTCTTCCAAACAAACCCGCCTACTCGACCAACCCTCTAGAAACCAAGGAGCTTCAGCAACAAGTCACCAAACTAATGGAAAAAGGACATATCCGTGAGAGCATGAGTCCATGCGTCGTACCCGTTCTACTTGTCCCTAGGAAAGATGGAAGTTGGAGGATGTGTGTTGATTGCCGAGCCATCAACAATATCACTGTAAAGTATCGCCATCCTATACCTAGACTACATGATATGCTTGATGAATTGCATGGCTCTAGTATCTTTTCAAAGATAGATCTTAAAACTGGATATCATCAAATTAGGATGAAAGAAGGGGATGAATGGAAAATGGCATTTAAAACTAAACAAGGATTATATGAATGTTTAGTCATGCCTTCTGGATTAACAAACGCACCTAGCACTTTTATGAGGTTAATGAATCATGTCCTTAGGGCATTCATAGGTCGTTTTGTTGTTGTTTATTTTGATGACATCTTAGTTTATAGCCGCAATCTAGATGACCACGTGGATCACCTTAGGAAGTTTTAGAAGTGCTTAGAAAGAAAACTTTGTATGCCAACCTTAAGAAATTTACTTTTGGAACGGATAACCTTGTGTTTTTAGGTTTTGTGGTAAGTGCAGATGGCATTAAGGTTGATGAGGAAAAGATTCAAGCCATCAAAGATTGGCCAAGTCTGACGAATGTAAGCGAAGTAAGAAGCTTCCATGGCCTTGCCGGGTTCTATAGGAGGTTTGTCAAGGACTTCATCACAATAGCAGCTCCACTTACCGAGGTTATCAAGAAAAATGTTGGTTTCAAATGGGAGCAAGCCCAAGAAGAGGCGTTCCAAGCCTTGAAGAACAAACTCACACACGCTCCGGTTCTATCTCTTCCTAACTTTGATAAAAACTTTGAAATTGAATGTGATGCTTCAAGAATTGGTATTGGTGCTGTTCTTATGCAGGATCAAAAGCCCATAGCCTATTTCAGTGAAAAACTTGGAGGCGCCACACTCAACTATCCAACTTATGATAAGGATCTCTATGCACTTATTAGGGCATTACAAACAGGGCAGCATTACTTATGGCCCCAGGAATTTGTCATCCACATGGATCATGAGTCTCTTAAGCATCTGAAAGGACAAAATAAGCTCAACAAGAGAGATGCCAAGTGGGTTAAATCATTGAAACCTTCCCATACGTGATCAAGTACAAAAAAGGTAAGGAGAATGTAGTAGCCGATGCTCTTTCTCGGTGGTAGGTTCTCTTAAACTCTTTGGATGTCAAATTCCTTGGTTTTGAGTAAATGAAATAAGTCTTTGCTACTGATGAATATTTTAAAGACATTTATGCATCATGTGAGAAATCCGGTTCAGGAAACTTTTATAAAGCCGATGGATACTTGTTTTATGAAAACCGGCTTTGTGTACCTAACTCTTCTTTGCGAGACTTGTTTGTCAAGGAAGCTCATCTAGGTGGACTTATGGGACATTTTGGTATAACAAAAACCTTAGTCGTCTTACAAGCCAAATGAGGCATGATGAGGAGAAGACGTGTCAACGATGTACCACGTGTAAACAAGCCAAATCCACTATCCAAAACCACGGTTTGTATCTTCCTTTACCTATTCCATTGCATCCTTGGCATGATATTTCCATGGACTTTGTACTTGGTCTACCTAAGACCAAAACTGGTAAGGACTCAATCTTTGTGGTAGTTGACAGATTTTCTAAAATGGCACATTTCATACCATGTCATAAAACAGATGATGCCATTCATGTAGCTGGGTTATTCATTAAAAAAATTGTTAGACTTCATGGCATGCCTAGGACCATTGTTTCAGATAGGGACACTAAATTCCTTAGTTATTTTTGGAAAATGCTTTGGTCTAAACTAGGAACTAGACTTTGTTTTTCTACAAGATGTCATCCACAATCTGATGGTCAAATTGAAGTAGTTAATAGAACCTTATCCGCATTGCTATGTGCCCTCATTAAAAAGAACCTTAGGACTTGGGAAGAATGTTTGCCTCATGTAGAATTTGCTTATAATCATGCTAGGCATTCCACATCCAAATATTCTCTGTTTGAAATTGTTTATGGGTTCAATCCCATCTCACCTTTGGATCTAATGCCTTTACCTTTTAGTGAAAGGACAAGCCTTGATGGAAAGAAAAAGGCAGAGTTTGTTAAACAGATTCATGAAAAGACGCGGAGCAATATCGAACATAAGACCAAGCTTTACACCAAGTATGCAAACAAGGGCCGCAAGGAGTTGACATTCAAAGAAGGAGACTTGGTGTGGATTCATCTAAGAAAAGACCGGTTCCCTAATGAAAGAAAATCCAAGCTGGGGGAGGATGATGAGATTATGCCCAGCAAGGAACCTTGAACCGGAGCTACTCGAGGATCAATAGGACCATGAGGATCAAGGGAGGCAGCTTGTACCCGAGCAAGGACATGAAGATTTGTACATTCCCCTTAGCCCCATCACTCGGTCCAAACAAGCCAAGTTTAAGACAACTTTGCAACATCTCCTCAACACTATACTGGGCAATTTATGAAATGCTAATCCAACTACATTGATTGTGATACAAGCTACCTAAATGTTTATCAAGAGAGGTGGTGGGACTTGTACTTTTTTTCCCTTCGTTTGGTTTTGTCACAATGGGTTTTCCAAACAAAGTTTTTAATGAGATAAGGCCTCATCACTTTTCACAAGCCTCTTGATAAACCCAAGCCCATCTTCTTCTTCTCCAAGCCGCGGCAATGCATTCAAGGGATCAGTCAAAGCGTTCAAATTAGGGTTTAATGATTGTAGAATTCCAAGAGTTGATTGTTGTTAAGTTTCATGCATTGAACCCTATATGTATCCGCGAGTTTTCTTCTTTTCGATCTATCAAACTTCTAATAAAAATCTCTTCTACATTGTTTGATCATTTCGCTTGCTTATTGTGTTTGGATCTTTAACCTCACGCCTAGCAAGTCCATCGAAATTCTTAAGGATCCCTTCGTGATCCTTAGGAAGTTTCACTCGATCCACCTCTTGTTCACTAGTCGGGTTTAACCCTTCCCCGAACAAGTTTAATAGTCCAAAGGTTATCCCTAACCCTTGGAAGTGTCACTTTGAACCATCGTCGTTCCTCTTGTCTTCCATTGTCGTGTCGTTTCCCCTCCATGTTGTCGAACCACGTCCTAAACCACGTAGTCGATCATCGCTCATTCTCCGCGTCAACGATCTTCATGTCGTTTCCCCTCCACGTCGCCGATCCTCATCCGATCATCATTCCATCCCTTGACTTTACCCACGTACCGATCATCGCTCCTTCCCTGTTCGTTCCTCGTGTCCATCTTCATCATGTGTGCCCAAACCACGTCGATAAACCACGTCCCGCCTCAAATCATCCCCGCATCGGACCCCCTCGTATTCCTGAGAATTCTTATTTCCTCAACCTAAACCCCATTTCTACTTCTTGCAATCTGTTGGAGATTTTCCTAGGACTTGATCCTACCCAGGATCACATCACGAGAACACCTCAAAAAAATGCTACAAATTTACAACATAATAAAGACAAGTTTGAATTTTAAAATGGTCTCTTCCACTCTATAGGCCACGACTTTGATGTTGTTGGGCTTTGATCATGATCGACAAATGGAATAGATAAAATATATGAGCCAGATGACTTATTAAAAACCTTTCTCCACAAAACCCAATAGGAAAAACTGAAAACAAGGGAAAAAGAGTGCAAATGGATCACATATCAATTTGCTGATCGTTTTTGAGCATGTATCTGTGTAGCTTTGATACAACCTTCATTGCTCAAGTGATCTTCTTGGGTCATAACTTAGTGTAGTAAGACCCCAAAAGCATTGGTGAAAATCCTTGGTCTGGAAATGAGTCATAGGTCCATTAAGTACTTCTAGTGCATCTTTAGCTCCTTGCTCATCCTTATCTTCATGATCCATTTCAGCTTCATGTTCCAAATCCTTAGAGATATTCAGAATCGCATCACCTTATAACTATAAAAATAAAAGCAGATAACCAAAATTTCATAAAAAATTAAAAAATAAAAGCAGAGAAATTTTGTCCAAGAAAATATTTCATTGTGTTTTATGTTCTTAAGCTCATATTAAATCAAATTTTCATTCATCGTTATTAGACTACTTCATTTTTTTGTACTCCCCAAAAACATAATTATACTTTAGAAGCGAGCCACTGAAAGTAAGTGTTGAAATTTCAAAAAGTTGACCATAAAAATATTAGAATAGGAAAAAAAAATCATAATGAAAGTTAATAAGACTTGGTGTGCGATCACAGTTGACAATGATGTTGAGTGTTGGGGGCAAACGCAGTCGCCGCCAAGTGAAAAGTTCTCAGCAGTTGCGGTTGGTGAAAACCGTAGCTGCGGTATTAGATGGTCTAATGGAACAGTGCTATGTTGGGGTAACAATAACAATTTTAGTTTGCCTCAGATGCTTGAGGACAATTCTTTCACATCGATATACGCTAAAGGGCCAATCTTTTGCGGTATTGCTAAAAACAACTACACTTTGTATTGTTGGGGAAGTGAGGATTTTGAATCAGGTGTTTTCGTTCCGTTCCAAGGCCAAGATTCTCAAGTGGTAATGCCAGGACCGTGTCGAAAAGAATGTCCTTATGGTTCATTGTCTGGATCAGAGTTATTATGTAGCAATAAATTGATGATTTGCGATTCGAATCAAAACTATGGAGGAGTTCCCGGTATACGTCCACACAACTCTAAGAGAACAAGAAACATTGCATTTCTAGTAGTCGGATGCGTTGGAACGTGTTCCTTACTCCTTGTCATAAGTTTCTTGGCCTATAAAATCCACTGTCGATGCCGTGTTCATGACTCTGGACGTCTCGATGATAATAGGATTATAGAAGAACCCAAGCTCGACAAGAGGCTGAGTAGTCTAGCCAGTTTAGGGAACACTAGCCAACTCATAGAGTTCTCAATCGAAGAACTAGCTCAAGCCACAGACTGTATCTCAGTCCGGTTTCGGCTCGGGATTGGTAGTTTCGGCTCTGTTTACCGAGACATTTTGTCAGACGGCCATCATGTAGCAATCAAACGAGCCGAGTTTACAAACCCTACGTACTCCGGTACAATTATGAGACATCGACGAGAAGACAAAGACTCAGCGTTCGTCAACGAGCTAGAATCTATGTCACGGCTCAACCACAAGAACCTTGTTCGACTTATGGGCTTCTAAGAAGATGCAGAAGAGAGGGTTTTAGTGTACGAGTACATGGAGAATGGTTCACTCTCCGATCACCTTCATAATCCTCGATTCAACCCTCTAACATGGCGGACACGTTTGAAAATCGCGCTTGACGCGGCTCGAGGGATTCAAACGAGTTTGTCGTTCCTCCGGTGATCCACCGTGACATAAAGTCGTCGAATATACTACTGGACGCCACGTGGACAGCCAGGGTTTCAGATTTTGGACTCTCCAAAATGGGTCCGACCGATGAAGAAGACATGTCTCATCTCTCTTTACGTGCAGCCGGTACGTTAGGCTATATCGACCCTGAGTACTACAGACTTCAACAGCTCACGACCAAGAGTGATGTTTATAGCTTCGGCGTCGTGTTGCTCGAGTTGTTGTCCGGTAACAAGGCGATCCATAAAAACGAGGACGAAAACCCTAGAAACGTTGTTGAATATGTAGTCCCTTACATTTTGAAGGGTGAGCTTCATAGGGTACTTGACCGGAGGATCCCACCGCCTACACCGTACGAAATCGAGGCCGTGGCGCAACTGGGGTACTTGGCCGTGCACTGTCTGATACCGTATGGTCGGGAAAGGCCGTCAATGGCGGAGGTACTGAGTAGCCTAGAGAAGACTTTGGCCGTGTGTTTGGCGGCTCCGAAGACCAAGACCGTGTCTCGATCAAACACTTATTAGCCACGTGTCGCTTTATCTTTGGGTCAACCTTAATTCTCTTTATTTTTTCAGGTATTATAATATGTACAGTATTTTCTTCGAAGCCATTCATTGCTTCTTTTTGTACGTATTACATAAGATTACAAGTCAATCGTTTGAAGACAAGAAATGTAAAGTATATTACACTCCATGGGAAAAGTCTATAAAGTCTTCCAATTCTAATATTATTTGGTAGGAAAAAGAGTCGCTCAATAATTAGTTTAATATTGTCAAATTGAATTTAGACGCCAATGGTCAAAATTTGACTGATACGAAATGAAATGACTAAAGAACATTTCAACAAGGTCCTAAAATGACTAAGTAACTCAGTGACAAGGTCAATAATTAGAACATTATTCATGACTGCAACCAGAGAATACAATGGGTTATTTCCCGTAAATCTACATTTTATAAGAAGAAATAATTCTGAGGTTTCGATACAAAAAGATTGTTACTGCGATACAAGTGATATCGATGGACTGATAAATGCAATAAAGGATATTTACGGCTGGTTGGGTCATTGCCACGAATGATTCAACTTAAAAGTGACCCTGGAGAAGTGTTCCTCCGTTGAAGCAATTTCCAAGAATATGATTCAACTTAGAAGTGAACTTGGAGCGCTGTTTTTTTGTTGAAGCAATTCGGACAGAGAAGAGTCGATCTGCGCAAACACTTCCTCCTTTGAACGGTTTCCCTTGATCTGGAGAATAATAATAAATAAAGTTTCATTTTGCTTCACCAAGCTTATTAAAGAAGAGATCGCAAAACTGAAATGGAAAGAGTGTAAATGAAAATCTCATGCCTTAATAGTTATATCATCGTACATAGAAAGCACGTCGCTCACATTTTGGTTATGAGTCTTCAGCCGCAGTTTTGCCTACAGCGTAAGGAAAAAAAAATCAAAGATAAATAGAATTGGACTAAGGGTGAGTCTACCAACAATTTCAAGAGACACAGAAATATATATAAGAAGTGTTGATTTGCCTTCTCTTCGGTATCATCAAAACGTTGGGTGAGTCTAGCAGCGATCTCTCCCGTCTCTGGAGGAGAATACTTTAAGTGATAGATCTTTCCTGTGACAGGATCCAATCTACGCCCAACAACTCTTTCAATTAGAATATCTTCAGGAACCTGTCCCAAAATCAGAGAAGGCATAAATCATATAAGCCCATCAACGTTAACTGGATAAAGAGTCAAAGTAATATGATTGAATCTAATTAATCACTGCTTTGAAGTTCCAAATATAGTTCTAGAGAAAGTATTTAGACGAGAAATAAGGAACATTAACAATAAGAAAAGTGCATACTTCAAGGAGAATAAATAGATCAGGTTGGAATCCAAATCCCTTAAGAGCTGTTGCCTGCGATGAGCTCCTAGGATATCCATCTAGAAGCCATCCATTTTGCTTTGAATCCGTCTGTGATAAACGATCTTTTACCATCATTACAACTATTTCATCGGGGACTAATTGTGCTTTCTCCATGTATTCTTTTGCACGTCTTCCATTTTCACTTCCAGAAGTGATTTCAGCCCTCAGCAGATCTCCAGCAGAGATATGCACCAAACCATACTGTATACCGGACAAAAGAGGAAAAATCTTAATCTTCTTCTGTTTTACGAGAGAATCAATATCATACAGCAAAAAAGGTAGTAGTTTATGTAATAATTAACCATTATGAAGAAGCATGGATTCTTCCATGGACACAGAACCTAAAAATCAAACTAAAATGAGTAGCAAGTTCCACATAAACACTCAAGAGCACTATTTTCTTTATTCAACAACATAAGCTTCTAGTCTCAACTAAACACCAAACACATTACTAAATCCATTACCACGTTCATCTCTTCACAAACGAGTATTCAATTGCAGTCATCCCGTTTTTTCTTTATCAAGAACACGATTTTCCTTACTTAATTCAACAACCTAAGCTCCAAGTCTCAACTAAACACCGAACAGATTACTAAATCCATGACCATGTTCACATCTTTACAAAAGAGTATTTAATCACAGTCATCCCATGATACAGCCAAAAATGGTTTGATAGCTAGCTTTTATCAAGAACACGATTTTCCTTACTTGATTCAATAATTCAATAACCTAAAGTTTGTCTCAACTAAAAAACCTAAATTACTACTAAATCTGTTTCCATGTTCACCTCTTTATAAAAATAGTATTAAATCGGAGTTATCCCATGATACAGGCAAAAACTGGTTTGATTGCTAGCAGAACACAGTTTTTTTTTAAATCAAGAACATGATTTTCCTTACTTAATTCAACAACCTAGGCTTCTATTCGCAACTAAACACCTAAAGCAATACTAAATTCACTGCCATGTTCACATCTTCACAAAAGAGTATTAAATCGGAGTCATCCCATGATACAACCAAAAACTGGTTTGATACTTGAAATGATTCCTAGAGAAAGAGCCATGTATCAGCCATGGTTGATTATTTTCAAACTCATCATCAAAACGATTACAATATGACAGAGAATTAGCGCCCATTGGACATCTAAAAATAAGACCTGGAAGCTTACTTTACTTTTTTACAAGATGAATAGAACAAAATAAAGAAAATTGGAATCTTGTTTTTACATTTTCCAATACAATGGTTAGCCTAAGTTTAGGTTCATTCCAAAATCGATCTGATTGTTCTCAAAAAGATTGTAAAATGATATCAAATCTAAAAGAGAATTGAAATCATTGTGATTGATATTATTATCCCAAAAAGACAAAAAAAAAAAAAAGCTTACTTTGTGAGTTATCAGGTCGCATTGTTATTTTACAATATGAATACAAGAAAAAGAAAAAAGAAAATTCGTAATCTTGGTTTTAGATATTCCAATGCTAGGTTGAGCTTCATTTACAAAATCGACCAGATTAATTTCAAATTCATCTTGAAAATATAAAATTATAATAAGAATCATTGTGATTTATAAGATTATTATACAATTAATATCTAAAAAGCACGAGTAAGAAGCTTACTTTGTGAGTAATCAGCTCGCATTGTGTACCTTTACCAGAAGCAGGAGCTCCTGATATCATAATTTTCAACGGCTCTGAATTTTTAGCCGCCACAATCTGTTTCTTCCATACAACAAATCCAAAATCTAAATCCAAACATATTCAAAATTGCAGCTCAATCATGAAATTTTACCTGAAATTTGGGGGAGACAGTTGACGGAGATCTAAAAACACGTCGGAGCCCGTAAAGCGAGTGTACGGCATCGCCGGAAAAAAAGAAGGATGACCGTGAAGCTGGAGATGGAGAGACACGTGGCGGGTATAGAGTCACTGGCGGAGAAATAGAATTCACACAGACCGCCATGTCTCTGTCTCTCGACGAGCTTGTGGTGGTGGACACGGAGCGACCAAAGGACTAGTGTGCAGATTTTTTCAGTCGAGGCCCAAACCTACATTGGCCTCATTTTTACTATTTTAATTGGTTTGTTTTTCATTCTTCTTGTTGTCGATTCTAAATACAACTACACTAAAAATCAATTGTTTAAATACCGCATATTAATTGATTTAATATAAATTTGTAGTTCTTTTTATTTCTTTCCCTTTCAAAAATATTTGTATTTTTTTATATAATCTTAAATTTAATATGATTTCAGCATCGAATTATAGTGTTTTCCATGTACCAACAACAATTTTTTGTTGTTTGATTCAAACATGCGTTTTCAAACTCCTCAAAACCCTTGATTGGACCGGTAAACCTGATAATAGATATTTCTATTTATCAGAGTTCAATTCCTAGAACTCAAGTCAAGTCATTGTAGTATGTAGGTGTTAATCCAATCAAGTGTGTTGTAGACAATCATGATGAAACATATGCAACTAAGTCAAGTCAATCAAAGGTGATTTGATAACCTAGCAGTTCTAAATACATAAAGAAATAAAAACTAAATAAATAAGATGACAGAGCAAAATAGTAAAACAGAGCAAAGCAGAAACAGAGTATCAATCAGATGAGATATAGTTTCAGGATGTGGGTATCGCGTTCCACCGAAGTCCATGCTTATGAGAGCATCATAGAACTCCTTTGTAGTCGGTTGTTGCTTCTGGGGTTTCTTAGCCTGCCTCTTAACTACCTTAGGCACCTCAACTTCCTCAGCTTCACTTTTGATATCTTCATCAACAAGCTCATGTTTCTTCCCTCTTTCAATGTTTCTTCTATCTTTAGAATACTGCCTGGCTAGCTCTTCCTCATCTTGATCCATTGGTTTATTTCCTCGATATGATCCTCTCCTTTCTAAGAATTCCCGTGTTAATGCTTCAGCTGATAGTCTTGGTATTGGTTTCTTTGGCATTGGGTACCTAAAATGCTTAAAACATTAAAAGCATTAGTCGTATGTCATAACTCGATGTGCATAACTCGATCTAACCCATCGAGTCAAGTGAAAAATTTTCATCCGATCTCAGACTCGATCAACTTGACCAAGTTCCTTACATCGAGTTCACTATCGGTTTGACAAACCGAGTGATTTGATCGAGTCAGTGATTAATGAATCAAAATTTTCAAAATCCTATCCCATCAACCCAATAGCAAGCAATCAACAACATATAAACCGTAATTATCAAGGATTAAACATAATAGCACGGATTAACCAAGATTTGAAATCTAACATTCAAACTCTAGCAAGAACAATTTTTTAGAATTTTTATAAACATTTTTAATCTCATCAATTCAAAACAGCGAATGATAAACACAAAAAGTATAAGCCGAATTCGAAGGAAATTTCAAGTTCTAGTGAGAAATGAGTGAGTAGTTTAAGTTCAAACTCAAGAATATTCAAACTCTAAACCCATAAAAACCTAGAAATTCCTTCAATTGATCAAAGATTCAACCATAAAAACTGATTCTAAAAGCATATTCATTCAGTTCTAGCACAAATTAAGCAGATTCAACAAGTTTTAAACACGAAAAACTCAGAATTTAACGATTTCAAAATCCCAGAAACTCAAGAACTATAAATTTTGAAAACCCATAAAATTTCAAAGATTTGAATGTAGAACTCTTACTTGGGTCTTCTTAACCTGAATTGACTGATCATTTTGAGAATTCGAGTTGATAAATCGAGTACAAACTGAAAATGCTTCTGAAAATGCTTAGAAAGCTTTGAATCTAAAGAGGAAATGTCTATTGAAATCGTAAATAAGTGAGTGAATAAAAAGGAGGAGCGTATGAGGTCTATTTAAAGAGAAAAGAATGAGCAAAAATCCAAAAACCTAGGCCCCCATTCGAGCTCCAAAACCGAGTTCAGTTTAAAATTCAAATTCAAATTCAAATTCAAACTCAAATAAGTGCATATATGAGGGAATTGGGACTCGGTTGGCTGACTCGGTTTGACTACTCGAGTTAGCTTGTTGACCGAGTCTGAGTAAGCACTCGATCAACTTGACTGAGTTCTGCTTACCGAGTCCATACCTGGACCAAAATTTTTGCCTAGCTCGGGTTCTTGATCGAGTTCTCTAGACTGAGTTCCATCTTGATCTCTTCCAATACTTTCTTCTTGACCTCCTTTGCATAAACCTAGAGCTTAAAACCTGACCAACAAAATCACTAGAAAACACATCAAAAATAACAAAAAATTTAAAGCAAATATATACAAGGATAGTCATGAGACTTTCTTCCAAGTAAGCTTGATTTAAGTCACTAGGTTTGACTTCCTTAATGATTCTATTGAGGTTTTAGGAGAGGAACCAAGGTCCTCTTGATTCCTTTTGCAAAATGATCCTCAAATTCAGCGTGTTCTTGCGACAGATCAGCAAACTGATTCTCTATAGCTTCTTCTTCCATATAGAACTTCTCTTGATTTGGTGGGTATTCAATCTCCCTTGATCACTCCATAGTTTTCTCAGCCTTGGTGATCACAGTGAAGTTTCCAGAAGGTGGAACCTCTTTGAAGCTTAGTTGTTTAGAAGAAGAACCATGAACTCTTTCTTTGATATATCATGGTTTTTACCAGTTTTTAGCCATGATATACGTAGTCTTTATCGAGTATTTTTGGTGTTTTTTGAGTCTTTTAGAGTCTTTGCAGGTTCTTGCATGATTAGACCATTATGTCGATCGACACCAGTGCCAAAAACGCAGAAGGGTGGTCGTGTCGACCGACACCAAGCACATAAAAATATTTATAGAAGATTTCCTTTTTGCCCAAAAAACTCTAGACTCTTCCAGAACCACATTGGCTCGTGTTTAGCTTTATATTTAGGGTTTTGGACACTTGTTTAGGCAAGGATTAACTCTACGCTTTGATTTTATTCACAGACTTTGAGAGATTTGTTTCTTTTATACTTTCTATTCTATTCATGATGTTTGTTTCACTCAACATGTCCAAGTAGTTTGTTTGTTAGGTTTAGGGATTTTCAAAGGTTTATGATGAATTGTTAGATTGTTAGATTTGTTAGGATTGATCAATAGAGTTCTTCATCTAGATTGTGTTTATTGCTTATTCTAGCTTCGAGACCTAGAATCTGATCTTAGGCTGATTAGTTGACACAAAAGTTTAATTGATTGCCTGAACTATCTTAGATGAGCAAAATAACTATTTTCAAAGGAATTTTGTTTAGGTATTTTGTGAACAATCGAACATAATCATTAATGCTTGTCTAAATTTAAGGAATTTAGCAAATAAATTTGGAATTCTAGATCTAGACATAGATAATTTCTACAGCGAAACCTAGTTGATTTTAGCATTGTGTTTTGAATTCGTTAACGGTTGTTAATAATAATCCTGACAATTTATTTGTTCTACAATTCTGAAATACCTGAAAAATTTTCCAAGTCTAGCTCTTTTTCCAATTGTTTTACAACCTGATTTAATTGCTTTGATGTTTTTAATTACAATTTATGTTATTTAATTTAATTCATAAACTGATAATTTATTATGTGAACGAGTTCTCTGACCCCTAATTACTACAATCGATCTTTTAATTTGAGAGAGTAGCTCTAGGGTTAATTTGAGCATATCATTCTTGCAGCTCTTTCAATTGATTATTTAACTCCACCATAGTGTCTTTTAGAGATCTTATAGTTTGATCCTGCCAATTAGACTTTTCCTTAAGTTTAATCTACTCATCTGACCCACCTTTTTCAGACTCGAAAAGCAAACCGAGTACCTCAATCGAGTTAGAGTTAATCAGAGGTTTTGGGGCAGGACTCAGTTTGTAGACCAAGCTCTCTGATCGAGCTTGTTCCAAACTTGTACCTTCTGTAGCTTGAGAATCTATTTCTGACCCAACCAATCCTATACTAATGCTGCTTCTAGAAGATTCTCTTCAGTAGGCTCTTCTGACAACCTTCGGTGCTCTTGACTAGTTATTCAAATGAAACAATTTGTCCCTCAATGGTAGGATTCTTCATGACATCATGGATGTAAAACTCCATTCTCATATTGTTCCTCTGATTGAGGATAATTTTTCCTTCCTTAGCATCAATAACAGCTCCAATAGTGGCCAAAAATGGCCTCCCAAGTATTAGAGAATCCTTTGGCTCCTCTTCCATCTCAAGCACCACAAAATCTGTAAAGATCTTCACATTTCCTATCTTGATAGGTAGGTCCTTTAACAAACCATGAGGAGATCTTATTGATCTATCTGCTAACACCAGAGAGATGTTGCAAGGCTTGAACTCGTTGAACCCCATTTTCTGAGATATAGAGAGAGGCATGAGACTTACTAAAGCACCAAGATCATACAAGCAATTCTGAAATTCCAAAGCACCAATGTAGCATGGAAGTGTGAATGAATCTGGATCATCTAACTTATTCTTGACAACTTCCCTTTGATTCACTGCACTGCATTCCTAGGTCTCAACTCCCATTGCACTTTCCAGTTTCTGAGCTTGAACTTCCTTTGTTCTCCTCTAGATTACATCTTTCAACATCTTATCATGGTGGGGCACTAGTGCAAAGAAATCTACCAAAGACATCTTCATCTCAATGTCTGCTATCTGTTTATCAAACTCAGCTCTGTATTTCTCTAACATCTCCTGCTTGAATCTTCCAGAAAATTGGAGTTTTAGAACATATATAGGAGGAATGTATGGTGCTTTCTTCTCCTCTTCCCTCATCAAGTTTATCCTCTAGAGTCTCAGACTGAGCTTCTTTTTGGTTGAAAGTCTCCCCATCTTGAACCTCATTGTTCTCAGTGAGAGATGTATCTTCTTCCATAGCTAGTAAGACTTTGCCACTGCGGAGTGTGATAGCATTGATATATGCATAGTTCTTTGGGTTCTGAATTGCTTTACCAGGGAGTTGTCCTGGAGTCTGAGTTGTTGAGGTGGATGCTCCTTTGTTTTCCATGTACATCAGCCTGGAGTTCATTGCTTCAATCTTTGTGTTTAAAGCACTTTAATTGCAATCAATATTGTCATTTAACTCAGATAGCTGCTTTGCTTGCTCCATGACACCATTTGCTTGTCCTTGAATCAGTTGTTGAAGCATTTGATCCATTGAAGCAGTTGTGGCATTGGTGTTCTGTGGTTGTTGAGAAGCAAAGCTTAGAGGTGCATTGAGCACTCGTTATTGCTGAAAACCACTCTAAAATTATTGCTTTGGTATAAAGCCTTGGTTCTGCTTGTAGGGAACAAAAGTCTTGTTCTGAGCTTGCTATTGTGGTGGATAGACCTGATCATGTGGGTTAGCCACATTGTTGCTTCTATAAGACAGATTGGGGTTTAGCTTATAGTTAATGAATCCTTTGTGTAGCCCTCTTGATTCTGGATATAGCTGACTTCTTCCAGCTGCTCACACTCCCCATCTTGGACATGAATCATCTCTTCCTCAGAAACAAAGTGAACATGCTTTCGCTGTGCTAGAAAGAGCTTATTGATCTTCTCATTCAGAGCTTTCATCTCTTTCTTGTACCTATCGCCTGAATAAGAGGTTCCTCTCACTATTATATCATACTCCTTGTTGTATGTACCATCTGATTGTGCAAGATTTTCCACTAACTCCTAGCCTTCATCCATATCTTTGTTCAAGAAGTTCCCATTGCTAGCAATGTCTAGTAGCATTCTGAACTTGGGCAGCACACTATAATAGAGAGTACTAAGTAGAGATTCATTGCTGAATCCGTGGTGAGGGCATTAAGAGGTATAGCTTTTGAAACGCTCCCAAGCCTCACAAAAGGTTTCTCTATTCCTTTGAGCAAAAGCAAAGATTTTGTTCGTGAGCCAAGCAATTATGGATTTTGAGAAGAACTCGGCAAGAAAAGCCTTCTTGCAGTCATCCCATGAAGTGATGGAACCATGGGGTAAGGTCTTCTCCCAAACATGTGCTTTATCACCAAGAGAAAAAGGAAACAACCGGAGCTTGAAACCGTCTTCACTAAATCCGTTAATCTTTGTGAGGTTGTAAAGCCTATCAAACTCATCCAAGTGATCCAGAGGATCTTCCATAGGTAGACCGTGAAATTTGTTGATTTGCACCATGGAGATTAAGCTTTCTTTGATTTCAAAGTTGTTATTTTGAACTGGAGGTAAGACAATACCTTGCCTCTGAGTATGAGTATTGGGCGCATCTCCAGCTTCAATAAAACGAGGCCTCCTTTGTATTGGTACTTGAGCAGCATGTGCTTGCTCTTGCCGTGCTTGTTGATTATCCATAACTACTGTGTCTTGCTGATTAACCCTGATATGTTCTTATTGTTCTCTCAAAAACCTTGGTAACTGATTGATGTTGTCCAAGTACGGACGCAGATTCTGATTGTCCTGTGAACGAGTGTGTATGCAGGACTCGATGTGAAGGACTCGAGTTGTAGATCGAGTACCTAGATCGAGTTGTACTAGAAATAGAGTAAATCCAGAAAGTTAATAACAAAGTAAAAAGAAAACGAACTTGATCTCAAAAGATCTGAAATCCTAAATGAAATAATCAACACCCAAATGGCAATGGTGCCAAATTGATAATAGATATTTCTATCTATCAGAGTTCAATTCCTACAACTCAAGTCAAGTCATTGCAGTATGTAGGTGTCAATCCAATCAGGTGTGTTATAGGCAATCAGAATGTAACAGATCCAACTAAGTCAAGCCAATCAAATGTGATTTGATAACCTAGCAGTTCTAAATACATAAAGAAACAAAAAAAATAAATGAATAAGATGATAGAGCAAAATACTAAAACAGAGCAAAGTAGAAACAAGGTATCGATTAGATGAGAAGAAAGGTACTAAGGATGGGATTCATGGATCTGTGATTCTTTTTTGTCTCTCCTAGATGCTTAACAAAACTTCACAGAAGCGATCTCTAGACAATGAACATCAAAAGAAGGTGGCTCCACTCCCGTGATAAACACCAACAAGTCTATACCACTTTCTAATTTTAATACCCAGTCAATGAGATAGAGAGTAGATACCAATGAAACATAATATAGGCAAACATTAAGAAACAACTCATTAATGTCAAAATACAGCTAAAACAACCAATCACTTGGGTTAAAGCCATAAATCTTTAGTATTAGTTGGATCAGGCATTTCATCAAATACCTTCCGGGTGTGAAATACCAGAGATCTAATTCCAAGAGATCAGCAAGGAATAGCATTACAAATACCTAATGTAGAAGAGATCTATGCAATTATAAGCTTAAACCTCTAAGAAGCCCAAGAATTCTACACAGATCTAACATATCCTTAAGAACCCTAGTTCACTACTCAGAAATTATCCTAAAATGTTCAAACCAAAAATTGAAATAGAATTCATAATCATAATCAGGATATTGAGATGAGAAGGAACCAAAAAAAATAAGTGCAAAAGATTAAAGAATAGAAGTAGATCTGGATTACAACTTAAAAGCTTAAGAGTGGCTACACAGAAAGAAAATAAGATAATTAGATGATTAGGTTAATGACAAAAAGGGGTATTTATACCTTTTTCCCAAAAAAAACCTAATACATAAAAAGAAAAAATAAGCTTAATCTGATTAGGTCGGTGGTTGGAACTCGGTTTCGTGAACGAGTTGTGGGTCGAGTTGAGCAATTTCTTCAAAGTTCGCATCGTTTTCTTCAACTCGGCAAGATATCGAGTGGTGGACTCGATCACAAGTCGAGTGGTCACACCGAGTTGTCATCTTCCAAAGGTTGCATCTTGACTTTGAACTCGGCTTGTGATCGAGTTGTGGACTCGGCTTGTGATCGAGTGGTTGCATTGAGTTCTCTACACCATTCATCCTCAAACTCCATATAGTCTTCAAAAGCATCCATTTAACCTCATAACAACTCCAAAATGCAATATGTATGCAAATCTTATGCAAAACCTAATATGAATGCTAAGTGAGTGAAAAAGATAGTAAATGAGTTGAAACAAGTGATGAAATTATGCCTAAGTGATAAAAATGCATGATTAAATGAGGTAAAATACACATACATCAAAACCCGGTGACTTGGTCCCTATACCGGTTCGGATTTATTGCTAAAATCCGCTAATTATAAATTCAGAAAAATCTGGAAAACCTCGGTAAAACCAGACAAATTCAGCAAAATCAGCGATTCGGTATTGTTGGTTGAACCAGTCGTGCATAATAGTATTGATTAAACTATTTAATTTTTCTTTATATATATATATATATAATATTTTGGATAAAGTATGTTACTAATGATTTTTAGATTTTGTTAAAATAAATGATGAAAATAACCAATATTTGTTGATGTGATACATTAGTAGTTTATTTGAGCATTACCAATGTACGTCTTAGTATTTTTATTTTATTTAATCTGAATTTACAATATTCAATCACTTTGTAATTCTTTTTGACATATTATTAAAACATGAATTGTAATTTTTTATATACAATAAACTATAAAAAAATTCACTAATATATTGATACATGATCAATCCGGATCGATCTGCGGTTGACTCACTGACCTGGTGGTGACCCGAAGAGTAATCCGGTTCGTCATCTGGTTCGGATTTAAAAATATTTTAAACCTACGCCAAATCCATAATTAATGACATAGATATATGAATATCTTTGTGATCAAGAATATATTTGGAATTAATGATTCCTAAGAATAAATGAATGTATATTTTGGTTTAAGAATGATTTGGTATATACTTTTATTAATATTTTTTATATTAGGCAGGTGATTGTGTGGATGTAGAAATAAATAACGAACTATTTGGATACAATGATTAGTCATTTGTACTTTAATTTTAATAATATAGAGATAAATCGACGAATTAAAAATTACAGATTGTTGTCCTACAAGATGATGAGATCATGGACCCAACCGATGATGACCCGGAGCCGGCGCGAGAAGAAGAACAACTCTCAGTACCAATCTTACCATTGGGGAAAGTCAATGCAAGGAAGTGGAGAAGACGTTTCAACTAATATGTGCAAAGGATCCTTAGCATAGAGGGAACACAACGTGGAAGCACCAAGCCGGAAGAAGAAGACCGAGGCTCCTCCTTACACTTTCTTGAGGAGGATCGGACACCAAGCTTTAGGGAGAAAAGCTTAAGTGTCCTTACTCTTACCCAAGAGTGAGGGCACCCCAAAGTCGCCAAGGAGGAATACCTTTTTCCCTACTTCGGATGTTTCCCACTGGGTTTTGGTCCAAGTGGGTTTTTAACGAGGTTCTAAACCTTGGCGCATCCCATCTTCTTCCAAATACTAAGTGTTCTTCGAAACTTCCATGACAAGTAATATTTAGTATAAGGTGGGATGTCTATCTAATAAGGCTTATAAACTAAATAAAAGGTCTTATTTCTATTAGACTTGCATTGTAACAGGCCCAACCCAAGCATTGTAAGGGTTGGTCCGCTTTTCTTTATATTCTAGAAGGCGCCTTAGCTCTATAAAAGGCGTTCTTCACCCATGTACAAGACACGCGTTTTCATTCCTAA
This sequence comes from Cardamine occulta, assembly GCA_028015245.1. Lineage (NCBI taxonomy): Eukaryota > Viridiplantae > Streptophyta > Magnoliopsida > Brassicales > Brassicaceae > Cardamine > Cardamine occulta. The sequence continues at coordinate 14,791,391 of CM051385.1, forward strand.
AAGACATCTTATTTTCGACTTACCCAATCTTTCTTTCTCTCTCTATCACCTGGCGTGAATAACTTGATGAAGAAGAGCTCTGCCGTATCCTTGGCCGTTCCATACCCTTGCTGTCGCATAACAATCCACATCCATTTCTTCGAAGTGTTCTAACGAACCAAACTTCTCGGTCCACTTCTCCAGCTTCTTTCCATTCTCCCTTTCCTCTAAAATCCAGACGTCCCTCACTGGACCCTGATTTCTAACCATCCCTCACCCCAAAACACTTACTGGACACATAGACTAGACCCCGGGAAGATTTCGTCCGATAAAACATGTTTCTGTCCGGATTCATCCCCTCGGTGCTAGATTTGTGGCTAGATCTTGGAACCGAGCTCCCAGTGCGTGAGAACCTTCATGTGTCTCACCTGAGCTTATTCCTAACCCCTAGGTCAAGCCGTTTCACTCTTTAGCTTACCGGACCTCAGAACCTCTTCCCGGTCCTTTCACCGTTCGTTTCCTCATGCCGGCTAATCCGTACCACGAGGATTTGTCACGGTGGAACAGAGTAACCCAAGCACGTATCATCTTTTGGTATCAGAGCCGAAGATCTAAACAGGTCGTGTTTATCCTCTTGTAACTACTTAAGCATCATTTACGTTTACAAAAACCAAAAACTTTCACTTCATTTCTTGTTTTCTTTTTGCATTGTTCTTCGTGTTCTTCACTTGGTAAACGTTTTGATCTGTTTGGTCAAGCAATTTTTAAGTTATTCGTGTTTAAACATTTGACCAAACGCGTGCCCACTTGTTTTGAAAAGAAAGTTTGTCGTTACCCGGAACTGCGTATTCTCGGTACGGGTACGGTCAATAGCAGGCACCAATCATTGACTGCATGGACTGCCGCACATGTTTTTGTTTTGGCGTAGGTACGGATACGCACGTATCCCTAAACTTATCCAGGTCTCGCCAGCCCTGCCCGATCCACCCAAACGACAGAGATTGGACTCCATGGCGAGCTCGCGTTCATAGACGGTTTGGTCAGAATGAGGATGGACCAGCCGAACCACACCCACGACCCCATCTATCCGACCTTAAGATCACCACACCCACCTTTGCCGGAAAGACCGATCTGGAAGCCTATCTAGATTGGGAGCGCTGGATGGATCACATATTCGAATGCTACGAATTTGATGAACTCCAGAAGGTATCCTACGCAGCCGCTCAGCTCACGGACCACGCCTTCACCTGGTGGGACCTTGACCAAGCCCAACGACGGAGAAACCTTGAACCGGTCATGCGATCATGGGATGTCATGAAGGAATGTATGAGGCGATGCTAGGTGCCTTCAATGTTCCACCGGGAACTTCAAAAGAGGTTCCGGAAGCTCATCCAAGGCAGCCGGTCAGTTGAAGAATATCATGAAGAATTTGAACACGTTCAAAACCGGCTCCAAATTGATAACTGCGAGGAAACCCTCATGGTCCACTTCTTGGATGGCCTACAAGATCAAATAGCTCGAAAGGTGGAAAGGCAAACCTATAACCGATTCGGAGAGTTGCTTCATCTAGCCATACAAGTGGAGCAACAAGTTAAACGGAAGCAAGGATCCATTCCCTAGAGCGTGTCACGACCAACTCCATTTGACCCCCGAACCCACTAACAGGCGCCAACACGACCCATCTCGGTGACCAAACCAAGCCTGCTGTGTTTGACTCCCGGTTCAAATCCAAGATGATCGAACCTTTACGGGACACTACAGACAATCCTCGAAAGGACCCTAACACGATGCGGAGCTGGGACATCATTTGTTTTAAGTGTCAAGGACATGGCCACTACGCCCGGTCATGCCCAAACCAACGGGCTATGATCACAAGATGAGGAAGCCCCACCCCAAGAAACTGATGAACCAGAAGACGATATCGAGTACCCGGACGAAGGAGAACTATTGGTCATTCGACGAATTCTTAGTATAGCTCTAGCCTCGGAAGCTACCGACCAATGGAACAACATATTTCACACCCGTTGTACAGTAAGTAGAAAGGTTTGTGGGTTAATCATAGACGGGGGATCATGCACTAACGTTGGTAGCTCCACCTTAGTGGATAAACTAAAACTTAAAACCACTAAGCACCTACATCCTTATAAACTTAAATGGCGCAATGATAAAACGGTTCTTAGTGTAGGTGACTAAGTATTGGTTTCTTTTAGTATTGGAAAATATCAGGACCAAGTCCTTTGCGACATTGTTCCGATGCAAGCTTGCCACCTCTTTTTGGGGCGTCCTTGGCAGTTGGATAAGGATGCCACCCATTCTGGTCGAACCAATCACTACTCTTTCCTACATAAACATAAACGGATTAGTCTAGCACCTCTCACCCCGAGCCAAGTTCATGAACTACAAACAACTTCTCTAAAACTAGTCATGACAAACCGAATTTCTTGATTTCTGTTGGTGATGTGAAAAGAAGCCTTAATGATAAGGCTTATGAAGTGTTGTTAATTGTATTTAAAGATATCTTAAGTACAGGTGCAGTAAACTCGGAGCTACCAGAAGGCATTACCAAACTGCTCAGTCATTTTGAGGATGTGTTCCCGGAAGAAGTATCAAAGGGCCTACCAGCCGTTCGAGGCATCGAGCACCAGATTGACCTTATCTTCGGGGCGCCCTTACTGAACCGCCCAGCAAATCGAGTCAACCTGGAAGAAGCCAAAGAGCTAGAAAGGCAAGTCCGAGAGCTTTTAGACAAGGGCTACGTAAGAGAAAACCTCAGCCCATGCGCCATTCCTGTGCTCCTAGTCCCAAAGAAAGATGGCACTTGGCGAATGTGCGTGGACTACCAGGCCATCAACATTACCGTGAAATACTGGCACCCGATCCCGAGGCTAGACGACATGGTAGACAAACTAAGCAGCGCCACCATCTTCTCAAAGATGGATTTGAAGAGCGTATACCACCAAGTACGGATGAAGGAAGGAGACGAGTGGAAGACCGCTTTCAAGACTAAATAAGGGCTCTACGAGTGGCTTGTCATGCTGTTTGGATTATCCAATGCTCCGTCGACTTTCATGCGCCTCATGAACGATGTGTTGAGAGCCTACACAACAAGTTCATGGTAGTATACTTTGATGACATCCTAGTATACAGCAAAAACTTGACTGATCATATTGCTCACTTAAAACAAGTTCTTAACACGCTTCGATCCGAATGCTTATATGTTAACTTGGCTAAATGTGTTTTTGGAACTTCAGAACTTGTTTTCTTTGGCTTTGTTGTTAGCTTCCAGGGGCTCAAGGTGGACAACGAGAAGATTCAAGCCATTGAAGAATGGCCCACACCGACCAACGTCAACAAAGTCTGAAGCTTCCATGGCTTAGCAAGTTTTTACCAGCGCTTTGTAAGGAACTTTAGCACTATGGCCGCTCCACTGATGGCCTTGATAAAGAAGAGCGTTGGTTTTCAATGGGGTGACCCTCAAGAGAAGGCTTTCCAGGCCCTAAAGTATGAGCTAAGCCATGCCCCTCTTCTCGCCTTACCGGACTTTACCAAAACGTTCGAAGTGGAGTGTGACGCGTCCGGAATCAGTATAGGAGCTGTCCTAACCCAAGGGGAACGACCGGTAGCTTACTTTAGTGAGAAACTGAGTGGCGCTTCCCTGAACTACCCCACTTATGACAAGGAGCTGTATGCCCTCGTCCGGGCAATGGAAACTTGGCAACATTACCTCCCCACCAAGGAATGTGTAATCTACACCGACCATGAGACGTTGAAGCACCTTTGGTGTCAGACAACCTTGAAGAAATGGCACGCCAAGTGGTTGGAATTTATTGAGATGTTCCCTTACAACATCAAATATAAGAAGGGCATGGAAAATGTTGTAGTGGATGCGTTATCACGAAGGCATGCGTTGATCACGACTATGGAGGCAAAAGTACTTGGGTTCAAAGGAATTAAGGAGGCGTATACTACAGACCAGGACTTGGAAAATATCTACAAAAAGCACGGAAAAGGGATTCACCACAGGTTTTACCTACATGAGGGATTTCTATTCAAGGAAAAACGTTTATGTGTGCCCCAAGGTTCCATCCGGGAACTTATAATAAGCGAAGCACACGGAGGGGGTCTTATGGGATACTTTGGTATCACGAAGACACTGGCCATGGCTAAATATCACTTCTACTGGCCCAAAATGCAGAAAACTGTTGAAGGATTTTGCGCTTCGTGTATCACTTGCTAGCGAGCCAAGTCCCGGGTCCATCCTCACGGCCTCTATGTACCGCTACCCATCCCAACCGGACCATGGATCGACTTATCGATGGATTTTGTACTCGGGCTCCCCAAGGTTCAGTCATATGATTCAATCTTCATGGTGGTGGACAGGTTCTCCAAAATGGCCCATTTCATACTTTGGGCCAAAACCAACGACGTCACAAAAACCGCCGATCTATTCTTCCGGGACGTTGTCAATCTACATGGACTCCCAAGAACCATTGTGTCTGATCGAGACACTAAATTTTTGAGCCACTTTTGGCGAACCCTTTGGAAACGCTTGGGAACCAAGCTTTTCTTTTCCACGACTTGCTACCCGCAAACAGACGTTCAAACCGAGGTGGTTAATAGGAGCCTGGGAACTTTGCAAAAAACTACTCTCAGGGAAATAAGAAGAATTGGGTAGAATGCCTTCTGTTTGTTGAATTTTCCTACAACCGCTCCGTCCACTCTGCTACCAAGCTATCACCGTTTGAAGCAGCTTACGGTTTCAATCTTTTGACGCCTTTGGATCTTAAACCTCTGCCTAAACTCCAATGGGAAAATCAAGATGGAGTGACCAGAGCTGAGTTTATTAAGAAGCTGCATGAACGTGTCCGAACCAACATTGAGAAGCAAACCAAAGGATACACTCAGAGAGCTAATCAAGGAAAGAAGTCGGTTACATTCCGTGAAGGAGATTGGGTCTGGCTCCATTTCACGCCCGAGAGGTTTCCAAGAAAATGTAAGAACAAGTTAGCACAACGAGGAGATGGCCTGTTCAAGATCTTGAAGAAAATCAACGACAACACCTACCGCCTAGTCCTACCCGGTGAGTTTAACGTTTCACCTACTTTCAATGTTACTGACTTGGCTCCTTTTGATGTAGGGGAAGAACCAGTTTTGAGGACAAAACCTCAATAAGAGGGAGGGGATGATGAGATCATGGACCAAACCGGTGAATACCCAGAACCGGCGGGAGAAGAAGAACAACTCTCGGTAACAATCTTGCCATCGGAGAAGTTCAATGCAAGGAAGTGGAGAAGACATTTCAACCAATATGTGCAAAGGATCCTTAGCTTGGAGGGAACGCAACGTGGAAGCATCAAGCCGGAAGAAGAAGACCGAGGCTACTCCTTACACTTTTTCGAGGAGGATCGGACACCAAGCTTTAGGGAGAAAAGATTAAGTGTCCTTACTCTTACCCAAGAGTGAGGACACCCCAAAGTCGCCAAGGAGGAATACTCTTTTTCCTACTTGGGATGTTTCCCACTGGGTTTTGGTCCAAGAGGGTTTTTAAAGAGGTTCTAAACCTTGGCACAACCCATCTTCTTCCAAATACTAAGTATTCTTGGAAACTTCCATGACAAGTAATACTTACTATTAGGTGTGATATCTATCTAATAAGGCTTATAAACTAAATAAAAGCACTTATTTCTTTTAGTCTTGCATTGTAACAGGCCCAACGCAAGCTTTGTAAGGGTTGGTCCGTTTTTCTTTGAATTCTAGGTGGCGCCTTACCTCTATAAAAGACGTGTTTCACCCATGTACAAGACACGCGTTTTCATTTATAAAAGACTAATCTTATTTTCAGACTTATCCGATCTTTCTTTCTCTCTCTATCACCTGGCATGAATAACTCGGTGAAGAAGAGCTCTGCCGTATCCTTGGCCGTTCCATAGCCTTGGTGTCGCATAACAATCCACATCCATTTCTTCAACGTGTTCCAACGAACCAAACTTCTCGGTCCACTTCTCCATCTTCTTTCCATTCTCCCTTTCCTCTAGAGTCCAGATGTCCCTCACCGGACCCAGATTTCTAACCATCCCTCACCCCCAAAACACTTACCGGACCCGTAAACTAGACCCCGGGAAAATGCCGTCCGATAGAACAAGTTTTTGTCCGGATTCATCCCCTTGGTGCTAGATTTGTAGCTAGATCTTGGAACAGAGCTCCCAGTGGGTGAGAACCTTCCCGTGGTCTCACCTGAGCTTATTCCCAACCCCTTGGTCGAGCCGTTTCACCCTTTAGCTTACCGGACCTCGAAACCTCTTCCCGGTCATTTCACCATTTGTTTACTTGTGCCCGCTAGTCCGTACCACGAGAATTTGTCACGGCGGAACAGAGTGACCCAAGCACGTATCACAAGATGTACCCAATATCTTTTTCTTTAGAATTGAAAAGATTGACACACAACTTTTACCAATTATCTGAAATTGACATGTGAATTCAGATTTTTGTTTTTTAGAATTTTTTTAAATTTACTTTTACAGAATTTAACAAAAAGATAATTCAATTATTTGGTTTAAAATTTGGTTTAATTCAAATATATTTGGTTAATACGGTTAAATCGGTTTGAATAAATTAATTTTTTTTTAAAACATAATTTGGATACTTTTAATTGAGCTTAAATAAATATTTTTAAAGACCATTGAGTCTTGCTTTAAAAGAAAAATTGGCCTTGTTTTCAAAACAAAAATTAGGCACTATAGTGAAATCCTATATGGTGAGGAGCATTCAGGTTTTGATAATTGCCCCTTTATTCCTCCTGGTATGCAGGATTTTCAAGAACTGGTTAGAATTTTTTCCTTGGAGGATATGGCTTTCCATGTGCCTTTGTTCACCTGGTGTAACAAAAGAGAAGAAGGGTTGATCTCAAAGAAACTGGATAGAGTTCTTAAGAATGACCAATAGGACCTTGTTTTCCCTCAAGCATATAGTGTTTTCGAAGCCGGTGGGTGTTTAGATCATCTTCGATATAGAATTCATTTTGATGATGAAGTGCATGTGAAAAAGAAGCCTTTGAAAGGCATTCTTCCCCAGCTTATTTCACTTAATCAATCAACTTTCGTGAAAGACAGGTTACTGATAGAAAGTTTGTTGCTTGTGACGGAGTTGGCGAAGGACTATCATAAGGATTCGATCTCGTCTCGCTGTACCATAAAGATCGATATATCAAAAGCTTTTGACTCCGTTCAATGGTCCTGACCAATTCATTCATTGGATTTCGTTATGCATCACAACTGCTTCTTTTTCGGTCCAAGTGAATCATGAACTAGTAGGTTTTTTTTCGAATTAAGAGAGGCTTAAGACAAGACTTCTCTTTGTCTCCATATTTATTTGTTATAGCCATGAATGTGCTTTCAAAGTTCATGGATAATTTCTGGTACCGGATCCCGAACCAAAGATCCGTTATTTAGGAGCTATAGATACGTGTCCGCCACATCACCGCAGTAAAGGAGAAACAGTTCGGATCAAAAAGGTCAAATCTGGCAAACCGCCAAAGTGTCTGGAGGAATGAGGCGGAGGTTTGCAGAGCATCGAACATCAAGCTGTTTAAAGGGATACAAGCCCGAAGAGAGCCCAAAAAAGCTCAATCAAGACGTTATTACAATTAAAACAGGATCAAAACCGACGCATTATAAGAAAATCATAGAGTTACTTAGTAGCATTTAATTCTCTATTGTGTATAAATATAATCCCCTAATACATTGTAAGGGGGAGGATTCTCAAATTACTCAGAGCAATAATACACACTTTCTATCTATTTTAGCAATACAATTCGCTTTACATATTCTTTTACGATTTCATTACAAGTTTATTCTATATTTCGATTGAGTGTTGGATCCATTATTCACAATAATGCAGCGAGTGATAGACAAACCGGTTACCATCCAAAATGCAAAAATGTTGGTCTCACACTTCTAAGCTTTGCTGATGATGTTATGGTCTTCACTAATGGTAAAGTTCGGTCGGTTGAGGGGATAGTAAAAGTTTTTGAAGATTTTGAAAAGATTTCGGAGTTGAGAATAAGCTTGGAAAAATCCACAATTTATCTTGTGGGTGTCCCAGCAAATATTCGAGACGACACCCTCTTTTGTCTTAAGTTGGTTTGGCGAGTAGTCTCATCTCAACCTTCCTTGTGGGTAAAGTGGATGGGATTTACCAGAAAGGAAGATGTTGGGTTTGTTATGTATTCTACACATGGGTATTCATGGTTTACATCATAATTCTAGACTACCTCTAGAATCTGCAAAAAGAGTCTTCAAGGATGAAAACATTGATGATTATCCATGGAGTCGGGTGGCATTTAAAAGTCTTATACAAGGTGTTAAGATTATTTAGTATGAAGGAAATTTGTATACTATCCACGGCTGTGTGCACGTGTTGCTCTTTTGGGTGTATGAATTAATTAGGGTGTTCGGAGAGCGTTTTGGGAGAATATTACAACCGACTGAAATTTCATTTCTTCAATGGGGTGGAAATCGTACGCGTGAGGATTTAGATAAGGTTATTAGTAAGGAGATTGCACAGCATGGTGAGATAATGTTTTGAATCAATTGTAGCTGACTTCTTTAATTTGAATTTTCATATGTTACAGTTTTCTCATCAAATATTTGGGCTGACTTATGGTTTAGGTTGTGTTGCGGCTGACTTAGTATATAATATTGTAGCTCACTTATTAATGTTTGATATTTGATGTGTTCATGTGTTGTTGCACATATTGATATAGGTGCATGTTAGGAGGATGATTAGAAGCTTATTGATGAGATATATCCCAGGAAGAAACACAAAGGAAAGAATGTGGAAGTGAAGTACAAAGGAAAGAATGTCAAAGTATCATAGCATCCGAAGAAGAAGGACAAAAGAAAAAAACCAAAGCAGCGGTGATGAAGAGGAGTTGGATGAAGAAGGACCTGTGAAGAAGAGAAAGGCTGATGATAGTGGGAAAAAATCACATGTTAGTGATAAAGACTCCAAAGATTATGAGAGAAGTGTGTCTGTCACTGGCCTTATGCAGCTGGTGGAGAAAATGTACACAAGATTTGATGTAATGGAGAAAAACATCAGCGGAATGGTTAGAGGCATAGAAGGTAAGCTTGAAGCCAAGTTTGATGAAAAGTATGGCCATAGAATAACTTCGTTTGAAGATAAAGTTGCAGTGTTAGTGAATGAAATCAAATGGATGAAAGAGGGCATAGGAACTGGTGAAATGGAAAATTCCATTCTTAAAGATGTTAACTCGAAGGTTTTCCAAGATCAAGAGCTAACTAACCCGGTAAGTTAAATAATGCCAAACTTAATGTCCTGATCTGGCTCATTTATTTAAATGGTAGACCATATGTGGCTGACTTATTCAGCTGATTTATTAGTGATCGGCTGACTTATGAAACATGTTATAGCCGATTTAGTTATCATTACATACATGTTATAGCTAATTTATGACCCATGTTATGGCCGACTTATTATTTACATATGTATTTTTTTTTTTTTATATAGCTGTGCTGCTATCCGACAAATGTTGCTGACATAGAAAAAGTTGATGATGAAGTTGTTGATTTGGTGAAAGAGTCTCGTAGAGATTTGAAATGTGATTTGGGGAGAGAAGTGTATAGGAAGAAAATTCAAGATAAGGACAAGAAACTTGTGAAGGAAGGCAATGAAGAGAAGAAAAAAGACAATGTTCAGAAGAAAGGGAATGGATTGTTGGAAAAGGACAATGTTGACAAACAAGTGAAAGAAGAGAAGAAGACAAACAAAGATAATAAGAAAAGAACAAAAAAACTGAACAAGCTAGAAAAAAAGATACTAGTGATGTGTTTGAATAACCAATCAAGTCCATGAAGAGGAGAACAACTTGTTGGCTGAATCTATAGAGAACGAGGTGGAAAAGCTTAGGAAAGCAAAACTGGATATTGCACTAACTGCACTACACGAGGGTTTATTGTCTCTTTATAATGGTCATACAAAAACTTTTACTCCACCTCCACCGTATCTGGCTATAGGAAACACTGGATTGATGTATATGAAGAAGGGTCTGGTTCCTTCACCAGCAATCTATAATCCTCTGGAACCGGTTGATCGGATAAAAGTGGAGAAACTTAGAGGCTACCTCAGACCATATGAGTATGTACAGTGTTAATTTTTATTTTGTTACATGCCTAAACTTTCTCTCATTGTCTTGTTTGTTATTTCATCAGGAATATTCCCCTCACTGAGAAACTGTTTGAAGACATACAGTTCTACAGGACTCTTATCACCCCGAGAAAGGATTGGCCTGAAAAAAATTATGGATGGTTGTACGACTATGTAAATAAAAATAAGGGCGGAAATATGATTCAGTCATGGCTGATTTATGATTCAGTCATGGCTGATTTATGATTTAGTCATGGCTGATTTATGATTCAGTCATGCCAGATTTATGATTTGGCCATGGCTATATTACTAACTTATTATTATATTATGGCTGATTTATTAATATATGACGACTGGTTTATTACTGTATCACGGCTGATTTATTGCTATAATTTTTGTTACTTATAGCACATGGCTTCGTTTCTTCGAATGATTTGAAAAAGCTCTATGAAAGTTCCATCCCTGTATCACACTGATCGGATTGATTTTATTGATCAATGGTTCATCAGTATGTGGGTGAAGGATTATGAACAGTTTGATATAAATCCGAAAAACTGGAAATTCACCAAATCGTATGTTGATTCAGGAAATTGAAATTCTCCTAACGACATGCATACACACAAGAGGTGGATTTACGATGTTGAGCGCTTGTACTTGGTTCACCAAATTTCTGGTTGTCACTAGATAACGTTGGAGATTGATTTGGTGAAAAAGAAGATAGATTATTATGACAGTATCATGGGAGAAGGAACAGCAGAGCAAGACAAAAAAGTTGATGAAGCATGTGGAGTGTTCATGCGAATGATACCTGCATTTGGAACTAAGTAATTCCTCCTCAAACTCGAAAGGCAACTACTTAGCAATAAAAGTGGAGAAGGAGGAAAGGCATCCCTCAAAATGGTAACCCTGGTAATTGTGGCGTGTATTCGCTCAGCTATATTGAGATGTTAGCGCTTGGTGTCGTTTTCGATGGTCTCAACAATAGGAATATTCAGGCCTTAAGAGAAAAGATGGCAGCGGAGATTTTTGATGAGGTACCTGACATGTATGCACAGTTTAACTAAAAGAGGCTGATTTATTGGTTTATTGTAGCTGATTTATGGGTTAATGATGGCTGATTTATGTATGTATTAAACAAGTTATGGATGATTTATATAACATATTGTTCTAGGTTATGGCTGATTTATGTATATATTAACAAGGTGTGGCTAATTTAAACAAGCAAGTAATACCTCAAAACAATTTAACTGAACTAAAGGTTTGTTATGATATCGTTAATAACAAGATCTCATAAGAACAAGTTGCTATGTAATAACACTCTACTCGATCTCTAAATCTGAATGTATCAAAACGAGTTTGAATATGAATGTATCAAGAAAAACAATACAACATTTGAAGTCAATTCAAATTATCTAAGTTTACAAGTTTTCGCATTATGACCAACTTGTTTACAACCAGAGCAAGTGTGTTGCTTTTTTGGATGTTTCTTCTCACTTGCCACTTCTATACAAGATTTAATTCTAGAATTCTTAGGTTTTCCAGGTTGATTTTTGGCAATTGGGGGATTACACACTTGTTCTGCTACGTGTTCTAGAATGGAGAGCGCCGAATCTATAGGCATAACTGAACCAGCATAGGCGTTAACCAAATACATACTGTAATAATATGGGTTACATAATAAGATACGAGAAACACCCTTGTGCTTTGCAGCTGCAATTGTATGTACGCATGGTAATTTGTTGATGTCAAAATGACGACAAGTGCATCTCTTCGAATCCAAATTCATAACATGCAAAGATGTTCACAGATAACTTGTATATTGAAAGCATCAATCGTTTGTACCGTCGCAAGTTTGGCACCACTCACACGGTCCTTTAAAACTCAAAAATTATTACGGCTGACTTATAAAATAATGTGGCTGACTTATAAGAAATATCTATGAACCTAACAAGAGATCTACTCACACATATCAATTGAAAAAAAAGACATGATTGAAATAGATATCATATGAAATATAAAAGAGAAATAGAAACAGAGGTTCGACATCTTCTCTCAAAGTGTACACAGTATTAGATCAGCCCCAAGCTCTCAATCTCTCCAAAAATCTCTTGCAAAAGTCAAACCCCTCTAAAAGTAACCTAAACCCCCTAATTGATAGTCTAAACATGATTTGGGGTCTTTTGTAAATATATAAAATTTCTGGGTAAAGTTTCAAATCTTCAAAAGTGTTGATTTTCGCGTGTAGTGTAAGAATAAGGCTCGTGTTGACCGACACACATAGGTGGTGTCGATCGACATGACTGGCCATGAACGACACCAACTTCAACTCCTCAGCTACGATGTTCCAAAATGCTCCAAAATGCTCCAAAATACTCCAAAATGTCCAAATGATCCCAAATGTGTGTAAACCTATAAAAGACTCTAAAAAAACTCGAAAGACACATAAAATACTCGATTATATACATGTATCATGGTTTAAAACCCATAAAAACCATGATATATCACTACATCTTATAAATACTAGGATTGACTAAAATAATCAAAACTCACAAACCTTTACAACTCTCATATTTATTTTACGATTTCATAGCTAAAACAGGTTACAAATCTAGGTTTTACAAACCTCATTGACATCAAACCTTTCTAATTGAATTTGAGTCTGAATTTCTTTAAGTCAGTTCTAGAATGTATAAATTGCTTTAAGTTTTAACCCAGCACAAATGATTCTTATTTTCCAGTTTTTAACACTAAAATTTGGATCTCAGCTTTGTTAAAGGTAATCTCTTTTGAAGTTAATAATTCATATTACTTGAATATTAAATCCTGTATCAGAGATTACCTTCATAGCTGACTTCATGTATTATTTCCAAGTTTATTGTTAAAACATGGATGTGAAGACAAAGCTGAACTATTCATGTTACTCAAAACATTTCAAAATTTATCATTCATAGCTTATCATTGCCTGAGTTTCCTACAATTACATGTTTCTTTTATCTTATCAAACTAATTTTTTCAATTACAGAAACAAGAAAGGTTCTTCAAAAAAAACAGTATGTTTTCTTTGTTTAGTTGGCTATAACTTTTTATATACTGTATGATTTATATAATAAGTAATATGATTGTAACATACAATCAACTATTCCACTTTGGTAATAATCAACTACTCAAAACATAACTGATGAATGAAACTAACCTTCTCCATATGAAGGCCATGTCCTTTATTCTTATCTTTATTTGTATTTGGTTAAGACTAATCTTACCTGCAAAAAAAAAAAACCATTAGATGTTAAAATGATGATATATATTAATTTTAAAGAATCTGGTCAGTTTCTTATCTTTGGTTCTCTTTCTTTTCTGTAAGAAACTGAAATCTCTTAATCTTTGGAGTAATGTGTCCTCTATAAAGAAACAAAGATCATCAATTATGTTCAGGTCACGCAATTTACTTAAAAAAATTAAGAGTTTTCATAAACAAACTGATATGGGATCTCCTTAGTTACATATATTGACTAAAATTGATTGTTTGCTTAGCTTCACATAGTAAGAAATATCTGTCAAATTACAAAATAATTAAGTATGATACAATCGGTGAACTAAAATCACCAACCTCAATTGAAAGAAGAAGAAGAAGAAAAATAGTGCTTACTTTCTGGCAATTCTGAAAGCAGTGATCGCCTTTACTACTTGCCAAATGCTTATATAGATTCTGACCCGCACTCTCAAGCTTCTCAAACTCTTGATTATTGAAACTCAATCGCTCATGATGAGATTGTCTGTCCATCTCTGATAGATTGGTTTTTGCAAATTAGGTTATCAAATAACCCCTATACCGTTATAGTATAAAATGGTATCGAAATCCTCGGAGGAACGAGCTTATAATGCACCAAAAATCCAAATCTCGTTCTAATCTAAGCAAACAAAGGTTTAAGAGGTTTAAAACAAAATTTGAATGTAAATAATGCGGTAAAAAGGTTTAAAATCAAATTATAAAAGGCGATGAGTCTCGGGAATGGTTATGACTAAGATAAGATGATGAATGTTTGATGATGCAAGAACATATGATGAGCAATATCCTAGGCTAAAAGATCAACAAATAAGACTAATCCACTATAATGACAATAATCTCTTCAACAATCATTCAGTCAACAATAACTCTCATTAGCAATTTAAAATGATCATTGAGCATTAAGAATCAAGTCTAACCAAACCACAAATCATCCTAGTTAACTACTCTCATAGGTTAGGAATGAATTGCACATTTAGGTTTCATTCAAGCATTTTAACAAACACCTTATGGGCATGAAAATCCAAATGATCTAGATTAACAATCTCTTGCCTAATCTAGCAATTCAAACAACCTAAATGAAGAATCTAACAATAATCTAGTCCTAAATATCACCATCAATCCACCAAATCATCTCAATTACCAAACCCTAAAATCATCTAAAAGACTACTCACTCATAGTCATGAAAACACAAATCAATTGGTTTGATTGATGCATAATTATGATTATAAGAAGTATAGTTGAAAGATTTAATAAGATAAGAAGATTTGATATACAAGAGTTCTTAAGACTCCCAAAGAGGCAAAAAAGATAATCTCCAAAAAAAAGCATAAGGGAAACCCAATGAGGTCTAGAGTATTTATACTAAGGGGCAAAGAAAACCAATTAATCAACATTTAACCAAGTTAATTCATCAAAACTCATAAGTGAACCAGTTCAGCAACATGAAGAAAACTCGGTTTGGTCGATGGGCGGTGTCACCAAACCGCTACAAGATCCTGCTGGTGTGCCATGGTGGTTGTCTCCCCGCTACGTCACCTCGCTGAATCTCCAGCAAACCTCTGGAAACTACGTCGCGGGTGGCATCATACCGATGTGCCTTCCCGCTGAGCTCCATCAGTGTGCATCAACCCGCTACAAAGCCCCTCTAAACCTCATCGGCTTACATGACCTCGCTACATCACCTCGCTGAATCTCCAGGTCTATCAGGCCAAGTTCATAGAGGTGGTGCTTAACCCGCTGAGCCATCCTGCTGAAGCTTTGCAACCACCATCACACCACTACAAGTCCTTGCCAACTTTCCACCCCTTCATCAAATGCTTCACTTTTGATCCTCTTGATTCCAATTGATCCATCTTGTTGTAAGCTTTACTCGAAGACCTAAAGACAAGGAAAATATGCAAACATGCAACTAAAACTCCTAAGAATGAAATGTGAATGCAAGAAACTTATGACAATTCCATCTTTAAAATCACTAAAAACACCATACATCAATCTCTCTGGAACAGCCAAATCAATCTGTGTATCAATTAAAATCAAATTATAATCCAACAGTAATATTGATTCAATAATTGTCTTACAGTAAATTTGATTCAACAATATGATAATTTTTTCCTCTTACAATATCATCTTTTCAAATCGTTGTTGTTATCTGAAATGTATCCGATTCATCAAATAGATGGGCGAACCAAGAAAAATTCAATACAAAATAAATGTATCTCATGTGGAATGAGGTTATAATTAGGGTTCAATCAAGTTAAAAATTCAAAATTTCGATTTCTAGATTAACAATTAAAGAGTAATCTGATAGAACGTGAGCAGGTAGGTCATAAGAGTTTCTATTACGAAGACAAAAATAAGAAAACTTACGTTTGAAGGTGGAGAGACAGAGAGAGAATTTGTGAAGTTCATTTACAAAATTACTAAGGTCTTGATGAATTCACAACTGTAATCATTTTCTAAGGTTTGGGAAAAAACAAACAGTGTACAATTGCACAAGAATTAGTTGTCAATTGAAGAAAAAATGGTTCGAAGGAAAAAAGCAGAAGAGAAAATTGTTCGAAGATCAGTGAAAATAGTCGGTGGGTTTGAAGTATTTTCAGACAAGTGGCCTATGTGTCAATTTTCTCTTCAGGTTTGTGATTTGTGCCAAATTTTCAGAATGCCTTAGTAATTATTTCCAGCCAAAATCAACCCAAATTATTTCCAGAATGCCTTTTTCTACCCAAACAATGGTACCATGCATATATGAATCTGAACCCATAAAATTTTTAAATTTAGTATCTGAACCGTATAACCGTTAGCCGTTATCTATATCGACATAAACAGTGTTAGTAAATCTGTTAACCGTGCTGACTCAGATGACACATCAGCATAAACGTGTCACTGAGACTTAGTAAAATGACGCGTTTTAGAAATCTCGGTGTGTTGTAACTAAAACGACGTTGTTTTACAATTGGGGTGAAATTCAAATTAGGATTTAATTGGGTCGATTTTGGCCATTTTCCATCTTCTTCTCTTGCTCGTTGGTTCTGTTAGAAGCAGAGATTGAGTATTGATGAGAGTAGTTGTGTAATCGAAGAAGTTGAGTTATCATTCCACAAAAACGACTCCAAAGCTTTAATTTTGGATCATTGAGAAGATAAAATGAGGTAAAGACTTGTTTTAAAAAAAAATGTGAATCGTGATTTTACATGTTTGAATTGTTGAGTCGTAATTATCTAATTGTTTGAGTGAGTTGTCACTTGTTTTAATTTTGACTTTTTGTCGTTCATAGTGCTCTGGATGATGTAATATTTAATGTGTACCACGGTGGGAATTGGGTGGATAATGAAGCTTATATTGGTGGTGAATTTCAAACTATTGAGTGTAAGGCCGAAGATTTATTTACAACATTAAGAACTACCTTGGGTTTAGCAATGTATCAGCAAAAGGTTAGCTACACGTTCCCATTTGAAGATAATATGATCGGAAGCAATTATGTGAAGGGGACCATGGTTTCAAGAATATGTGTGATGGGGCTCGATGGATAAGGACAGTTAATGTCTTTATTGTTGAATCAACGGAGGATCCTGAAGAAGATGGGGAGATTGGTGGTGAGCCCTGTGAGGAAGAAGTGAGAATTGAAATAAATGTGGCTCCTTTTGTTGATGAAGATGAAAATGAAGACTTTGACTACTATAATACTCCTCCTAACTCTGATGATGAACATGAAGAGGAGAATTATGTGAGATGCAAGCCAGGAAGTTGTGAATTGAAGCTGTTGCAAGTGTTTGAAAGCTTAGCTGAGTTCAACGACGCTTTAGTGGATTATGCCTTAAAGGGTGGATGGAATATTAAGTTAAAGGGATATGGGAAATACAAGAGGACTGCAGTGTGTGGAGTAGAAGATATTGAACATCCTTGTCATTGGAGGATATATTGCTCATATGAAGAGCCAATTGGAAAGTACATGGTGAAGACAAAGAAGAACATTCTTGCATAAAGGATGGATATTGCAAGATATTAAAATCAAGAGTGATTGCAAACTTGTTTTTGGATGATGTAAGGTCTGATCCTGAGTTTAAATCGAGGACAATGCTAGAGCAGATTGAGAAGAACTTCAATCTGACTACTACAATAGACAAGTGTAGAAAGGGAAAGATTAAAGCATTGGAGATCATCCAAAAAGAGCATGAGGAGTAATTTTTTAGGTTGAGAGACTATCACACAGAGCTGTTACGGTAAGTATATTTGTGTAAGTTAAATAGTTTTAAATTTTACTGAGTATTTTTAGCTAGTTGATTAAATCTTTTCTTTGGTGGCTAGTTCTAACCCTGAATCAACTGTGGAGATAGACACTGTTTTTGATGAACAAGGATCAGAAATCTTCCACAGATTTTATGTGTGTTTTGCAAATCTCAAAACGCAATGGTTGACATGGTGCCGTCCTATCTTTGGACTTCACGGATGTTTTCTCAAAAGCACTCTTAAAGGACAGTTATTGACAGCTGTTGGTAGAGATGCAAACAATGGAATGTATCCTTTTGCGTGGGCTGTTGTTAACGTAGAGAATGAAGATAATTGGACTTGGTTCTTACAGAAGCTCAAGGTTGATTGTCAAAATCTTCAAGATGGTCAGGGATATACAATTATATCTGATAGACAAAAGGTCAGATTGAATTCCTAATAATTTTTTGCTTTCTACTTAGTCAAGACTAATATAGAGAATTGTTGAATGCGGTAGATAGAGAATTTTAAATAATATAGTTATTTTTTTGCTTAAATATCTTTTTCAGGGTTTGCTGAATGCGGTAGATAGAGAATTGCCTAAGGTTGAACACATAATGTGTGCTCGACACATATATGGAAATTTGAAGAAGCTTTTCCCATCTCAAAGTGAAATGAAAAGGATGTTCTGGAGAGTTGCTGAGAGTTACATAATTTCTGAGTATGAAGCTAATCTGGAAAGGGTTAAAGCTTATGATATGCGTCTTTATGAAGCAATGATGCAGAGGAATCCACAGAATTGCAGTCTTGCCTTCTGCAAACCGACAGCAGCTTGTATAGATGTGCAAAACAACATTTCAAAGTCATTCAACAATGACATTGATCCTTCAAGGTATTTTCCAATGGTTGAGATGTTGGAGACAATCTGAAGAAGAAACATGCAGCGTATTGAATTAAGGAAGAACAAAGCAAATGGTCATAAAGGTATATTTATGAAGCGAGCAGCATAATTCATAGCTGATGAGCAAGAAAAGCTCAAGTTCATCAAGTATGTCTCTGGGTCATCACAAGGTAGATGTAAGGTTCTTGATTGTGGTAAATCTGTTAGCTTGAACATGAGAATGCGAACTTGTGCTTGTCAAAAATGGGAGATGAGTGGGCTTCCTTGCTGTCATGCATTAAGGGTCATTGCCATTAAGAATCTGAACCACGAGGATTACACATCCGAATGGTACTCCAATGCCAAGCAGAAACATATTTATGCTTCCTCAATAGAACCAGTCAATGGTATGCGTTTTTGGAAGAAATCTGGAGATGTGATCAAACCACCTCCTGCTTTGGTTGAAGATATCCGAAACATGAAAGGAAGAAAACCAAAGCCTAAGAGGAAGAAACCGAGACATGAATCTCCAACAAAGAAGGCTTCAAGGAAGAAGAGGATTATGCATTGTGGACGATGTGGAGAAACGGGCCACAATGTAACCAAGTGCCACAATATAGTTCTGGAGATGCATAGGCCAAAGAAAAAAACTCGAATAGAGGATCCTGGATATGAGTTAGAAGTTCCAACACAAGAAATTCCAGCACAAGAAATCCCAACACAAGAATAAATCAGGTTTATCACTTCTTTTCAAGCATATTTTCAGTTTTGTAGATTGTTTTTATCTATTTAGTTTATGACTTTTACTTGTGTTTTCTAGGAGTTGCTGTTTTTGGTGGGTTTTTGGAGGCTTTTTGGAGCATGGAGGAGTTGTTGTGAGGACTTGGTGCGTTTTGGATAATGGATGAAACTTTATGTTCTTAGTTTCATTTTTAGTTTTCTTTTTTCATCTGATCCTCATAACTCTAAATTTCAGTTTTATTGAACAAGTTTTTGGCACTTACAATCAATCATAATTATTTTAACTCATACATTAATGTTCAAACACAAACCATTAGCTTCAAGATACGAATCCCAGCTACAAACACAATTACTACAAACACATACACGGGTCCAAACACATAAACCCCATCAAAACAGATACATGTAAACTAAAATCATCACCACAACACCTATAATCATATTTTTTCAAGCTACGAAGCTCAATTTTACACTCTTGTATCTCCTTTTCTACTACAGCTTCACAAACACGAGTTTTCATTTGCAGAGTTTCAATCTCTGATTCCTAAGCGTTGAAACTCTTTTGTGATGTCACTGAATCTTCTTCGACATTATCCATTTTCAACTTCAAATCCTCAATCTCTTCAACCATACACTCATCAGTCCATTTAAAGGTGTCTAAAACAACGTCGTTTTACTAAGTCTCGGTGACACGTTTATGCTGATATGTCGTCTGAGTCAGCCCGGTTAACGGATTTATTAACACCGTTTATGTTGATGTAGATAACGGCTAACAGTTATACGGTTCATATACTAAATTTGAAAATTTTACGGATTCAGATTCATATATGCATGGTACCATTGTTTGGATAGAAAAAATATTCTGGAAATAATTTGGGTCGATTTTGGCCGTTCTCCCCAAGATGGGACAAATATAAATTGGGGTGTAATATTTTCATGACCTCTTAATTTTGGATCTACTACAACAACTAATTCGGGTCCAACAAATCTATACAATTATTTGACTCAGTTCACTCATGGGCCAACTAATTCAATTTCAAAATATATACTCAATAGCTAAATTATTAAACTAATGTTACTAATTATTTAAATAATAAATATTTATTTTAAAACAAACAAAATTTAAATTACATATTTCGTAATATTTTTAAACATTATACAATAGAACCTCTATAAATTAATACTCGATAAATTAATAACCTCTCTAAATTAATAAATTATTCCGGTCTCAAATTGGGCCGCTGTAATAATTGACACATTTCGATAAGATAATAAGATAATAATTTTTTTGAAATCTCTATGTAAATATATGGTCCCATTAATAATATAAATTAATAATCATATAAATTTATTTTATATATATAAGATATTTTAGTGAAATATGATTTAATATTGTTTATTTATTCGTAAATTTGTAATTTTGTTGGAGTTTATCTCTATTTTTCTTAAAATATCAAAAATATATAATATTATCTTCTCAAATTGCATCAAAAATTATTAAAAATTTTTATATATGCAATAATTATTTCCTAATGTGTAAATACATTAAAACACATCAAAGTATTATCTTCATTTTTTTACTTTTTATATAATATTTTTTTGAATTTGAAAAAACTCTCTATAAATTAATAATTATTAATTTATCGATTAATTAATAACTTGTATAAATTAATAAAATTTTCCGGTCCCAACATTATTAATTTATAGAAGTTTTACTGTATACTGCATGAAACCATAATCAACTTACGTTCTCTCGTCTTTCTTAATTTTCAAACTCAGTTTACATTATAAACTTATAACTAAAAAGCACCAAACTTATCCAACAAAAAAACGACAAACTTATGCACAAAACTAATTATAAAACCCAAAACATAATAATATTTTATTATACTAAATTTATAAGATATTTACTAATATGCATAGATTTAAAATTTATTCAAAAAAATTTCTATAAATATTTTTCGGTACATATATGCGAGTCCAAATCTAGTTCAGTTATACTAGAGAAAACAAAGCATTTTGAGAGGAAGAATAGTAATTGATTGATTGATTTATTTAATTAATTGATTGCATGTTATATTTTAGGATATTGGATAATAATTTAGTTTTAATGATGATATAAGATAAATTAAATATTTCTATTAAAATCAACAGTTCATAAAATAAAATAATATGTTTTTAAAATATATATTTCGTGTACTTTCTTCTAACAACTAAATAAATAAAAGATAAAATCAAAGTTACACTAATATATCACGATATTATAATGATCTAATTTCTATTTTTTTTTATTAAAGTTATTGCAATATAAGCTAATTTCCTCTCGATTTTATGGATACATTTCATTCGATAAACTTTTTTCTTATTTTTTTTTCCCTTGAAAATGTTCTAAATTAAGAGGAATAATTTGTACCGTGAGAATTAGGAAAAACGACAAGAAGTTCCTAGAATCCTCTGGCGTTTTCATCACTTGTCCTTTTTTTTTGTTCTTGGATTCTCCTCAGTTACAGTTGCATTACGCCACCATGAACGGTGACCCCGAGACGGAGATGATGGAGACTGACTCCTCCGGCGAGACATTCAGTCATGAGATGCCCAGCACCACCGTCAGAGATTTCCTCTCCGCCGCTCGTAGACTCGTCGATCAAGGAGAACCATCTCAAGCTCTTCAAGCGGTATTTTCAATTCCTCTTCATTTCCGGTTTAGAAATTTAACATTTTTCTTTCGGGTTGTTCTATGTGTGTGTATACGGGTCTTTTGCTTTGGGGCTCTGTGTGTGGTATTTTTGCTAGTGATTTTACAAGTTGTTTCCATACTTAGAATTTTGGACTTTGATTTTGGGGTTGTTTGAATTGTTTTCGAATAGAAGATCAAATTAGATGCGACTAGCTTATATGGTTACCGCTAGGGTAAGGGTTGTACCACTTTCGTTGTCACCAATCAATAAAATGAGTTAGTTAAAGCGGTAAGGAATAACAAAGCTGGACGAAGCGGTATAACAAGAGA
Source organism: Cardamine occulta (assembly GCA_028015245.1). Classification (NCBI taxonomy): domain Eukaryota; kingdom Viridiplantae; phylum Streptophyta; class Magnoliopsida; order Brassicales; family Brassicaceae; genus Cardamine; species Cardamine occulta. The sequence continues at coordinate 14,813,655 of CM051385.1, forward strand.
GATGTATCGATATCTCTTACTGCTCCTTCTTTTAGCTGGTTTGTACCGCTTTATCCACTGGGGAACGGGTAAATAGTGATGTACAGAGATCATTCCAAGGCTGCTTAAGCTTTGGTTCTATAGTTAGATCATAGTTTAGTTTAGACCTCCCATTGAAATGTAGACGAAAAAACGAAGAAAATATTAGCCATTCAAATGTTGCATAAAGATGAACATTTAATTTTTGGAGGCTTTTGTTTGGATTAATGAATCAAAAAGATAGATTAGCTTCTTTGCTGCTTGATTTATATCCCAATGATCTTTAGCTACCATTATAATTATAGATTGTAAAGCTCGAATGTGTATTTAAGTTTGATCCATTACATTCATTTTCTTCAACTCTTGCCAACTGTTACATAAGCATTGCCTTTGTCCCTTCGTTAAGTCTCTTCTATTGTGAAGTGAATAAAGAAGTAGTTTACGGGCTTGAATCCAATCACATCGCCTTCGCACATTGGCTACCATATTAAGAAGCTATAGAATTGTAGAAGAATGATCTCATCTTATTAAAAGATAGTTGGATTTAGTGTAAACATTAATTATATTGATAGTTCTGATTATGCAATTCTATTTATATCTCCTTCTAGACTTTTAGAATGCTGGAGTGTCTTTGAATTGGGATTGGCTGTGTGCGTAGAATCAGGATTTGAATTCCCAGGCACCTGATTCATGAGATTTGATTGTTTTATATAAGACTGCATTGACCTTTTTCGTTGTGAAACCTTTTCCTGAGTAAGGCTATCTTGTTCTGAACAGGTAGTGATGGCGATGAGAACCCAAGGAGGAGATGAGGCAGTACTTCAGATACTGAACCGTACCCGTGAACTATACAAGCGAAGAATCCAAGAAACAGCTAGTATGGATCAACTGGCTTCTATATTTGCAGTGTGTGCCATTACCGAAGCACAGCCTCTTGGGCATGAGCCAACAACATCAAAAGACTTATTTGGTACCAAAGAAACAGTTACAGCGGATGCTCATGGCATATCTATTCTAGAAAAAAGTGGGAGGTCACAGATCATGCTTGATGCCTTTGCTGATGGAAGTAGCTTTATCTGTCTGCAATGCGGTGGTCTGGTGAGCATTCATAGGAGAGATGAACATTATGCTTACTGGTGTAACAATATGTGATACAAAGGATACTATTTTGTTGGCCATGAATTGAGAATTCGCAAGTATATTGCTTTTGTTGTAACATTTGGGTGTTAATCATGGTTGGATCTTTTAGGGCAATGGGAGATGCATAAATTTTCCTCATATCTTCACATGTAACGTGTCTTATGTTAATCAATAAACGATGGAAGAAAGGACATTGAACACTCTCAATCTTTCTGTGTTTTGTCCATTGCTCTCGTTTCATGTCTCAATCTTAAGATATGATAACTTGTGAGACTTGAACACTGAACAGATATTTTATCATTTACAACAAACCAAAGAACAAATAAAACTGGTATTGTTCATACAAATATCTGCAACTTAATGAGGTTTATTTCCTCCATGAGCTCCTTTAGTTATGTATAAGATGTCAATTCTATCAACATGAAAAGAAGAATCTGACTCCTAAAAAGCCATTAGCTATCTGTTAGCTACAGCAAGCAATCAGCAGCCCCCGCCGCTCGTCCTAGTGGTTCTCCTTAATGCGGTAGACAAACCCAATAACGAGGTTTCCAATATCACACAAAACCATAAGAGTTTTCTTCCCAAATAACACACGGCAGCAAGTTCAGTCTCTGCGTGTGCATAAATTGATCTTCATTAGAAAGACAATCGATAAGAATCTCTCCAAGTTGCTTAAACAATCTTAGGAAAGATTACTTACCTGCACCCATTCGTATGATCCTTCCCATAAAAGTATCATACTCACAAGTAGAGAGAGCTTGAACACTAAAAGATTCTCTCAGAAAACGGCTAGCAACACTTGATCACATGATTTTATTAGGTAGAGCCTTATGTCGAGGTTTTGCCTTGAGGAGTGTTTCGTCACTGTGCCTAATCCACTCAGAGAGTCTCCATGGCTTTTGCCACTTCCATTTGAATTGAACAATCCATTGGTGATGACTTCTCTTCCACCTCCAAAGTTTCCCACCCTGTTGTCCAACGGCTGATAGTTTTCTCATTGATACTTGTCCCATCGGTACCATCTGCACCCAAACACAAGCACATAGGACTCTTAGATCACTATAGTGAAGAATGTATTACCAGCATTTTATGCAGCCATTCGTAATCCTAAAGAAGCAGAAATAGAATGAATCTAACCTTCTTGTTTGCGTCAAAAAATGCAACCGATTCTCTCACTTTTCCGTTAGCAATCCCGGGAGTAAATTTAAGCTGTTTCTGTGCTGGCACGGTCATTGGAGAAGGTGTGCTCAGGTCTTCAGTTAAATGTTTCGCTGAACTCGGCGGGGTTCCCTAAACCGACATTTCATTTTTCATGCGTTATTTCGCTAACAAAACTCAAGTAAACTGAAATATGGATAAAATAAGAAAGGTGCTATAATCTTACTAGTGGAGATGAAGCTAAGGAAGTAGCAACTGCTTGCTCTCTCAATTTTAACTCTTTCTCAGCTTCTTTCCTTCTCAACTCACTCTGCCTCAGAAGACCAACAATTTCTTTGAACTGATCTTTCATTTCTTTTATTTCTACATCTTTCTCCCATAATTGGCACCTGCATGGGCATAAGAAAAGAGAAGGCATGAAAATCATGATTGGATATACGCTGAAAACAGTTTTCTTGAATGTTGGACGTCTATCACTTTGAAACTCGAGGTACCTTATTTCTGCAAGAGAGTTGAACATATATTGAAGCAAATTCTTTGCCTCTCCCATTGATCGTAGCTGGTTCCAGCGGCCACGGTTTGTAAAGGCACGCTCTCGTTCTTCTGCCTCAGAAAGTTGTGACGCCATTGCTACAAGAGAATTAGAAGCTATCCCAAGCATGTTCTCAAGTGAAGATATTCGGGCCATCCTTGCATTAGGTGACAACGATGATGCCCTGAAACAAAACTAGTAAATAATTACCAGGAAACACTTGGAATGCGAATGAACATTCATGATAAAAGTACCTAGCAAAGCCATTCTTTCCTCTTGGAGGACTTAATCCTTTTACTGCAAACTCATCCACTTGTCTTAAAACAGCCAACTCTTCCGCCAGAGCAGCTCGTCTGAAATTATCATCATATGCATAATCAGTAAACACAAAATATATTAACGATCTTTGTGATAATAAAATTATTGCAAAGGTTAAATGCATCCGGGACATACACATGGCTTTGTTTCTCGTACTCATGACGTACTTCATGCACATTCACCATCACTTCCAATTCGTGATCAAGCCAACGCTGCAACGACTTCTCATTGGTCTACAAGAGTATGAATTGAATTAGACTTCTCAAGAATCAAAATGATACAAACTACATAAGATTAAGAATAAAGGGACCATGATAAACCCGCACCTGACCATTTGTTCCAAGGCCATTTGTACCAGCTGCAAAAATAGTGTTTTACTTAGAATATCAAAAACACAAATAATAACAATCTTATTACTCAAAATATGACGATATCTATACAACTGGCTCCACGTATCGACTACTTCATGTGAAATGTCCAACAGGCTATAAAACGTATCACAACAATCAGCTAATTACTGAGTGATATGGTTCCATTTAAGTGTTCTAGCATTTTATCATTGTTCAAAGTTCAAACCATGGAACACGAAATCGCAAAACACTATTAATCATACCTGAGTGCTCACGAGGAGAAGATTTACGAGCTTCCAACAACTCTTTCAATCTCTTGGTAGCCATTGCAGCCTCTTCTGTCTTCCTCTGAAGAACCTGAGGGTTCAAAATTTCCTTAGTTTCACAGCTGAAGCTTCTATTTTTAAAATTACATGGTAACAATCTTGTGCTTACCATTTTCTGGCGCTGATTTAAAGCTTGCAGTTTATGCCTTTCGTACTCGCTCTTTCTCCCTTCTTTCCGTAACTGTGTTGCGCAGTAAAAGTTTAAATTTATAGGTACAGTTAGAATCTAAGATCATTTGAGAAAAGACTTATTGTGTTAGAAAATATGGGAAAATATCAATGCAAGGACTTAAGTAAGAAGGAAAAGACAAAAATACCTGCAAAAGTTCCTTCTCCCGCGAGGCTTTCCACTGTCGAAACTGTTCTGCTTCTTGTTTCATTCTGTGCTGCAGCTGAACCTAGATAGGCAAGGAAGAGAATCAAACAAATGCACTTTCAAAGAGAAAATGTGACATGATGACTAAAAATATATTCATATTAACACCTTTTGTGCCTTGATGGATTGGATTTCATCCTGTAACCTTCGAGCTGCATCATCACTCTTTTGTTTCTGCTTCAGTAGCTGAACCTGACTCTCTTGCTTTTTCTTAAGTTCAAGAATCTGTGCTTCAAGTGATTTTAAATTCTGAGCATGCATATCTTGCAACTTCTGAGCTTGACCATCAGAAGCAAGGTTCTCAATTTCGGCCAATAAACGGCTTCTCTCTTCCTGAATAAAAGAAACAATTCAACAACTTAAATATGTATTTTCATGAAACTTTCAAAATGAAACCTCAGCACACTAATACAAAATATATTCCACCTGAACGGATCTCTTCTCATCCTCAACCTCTGCAATTTTCTTTCCAAAATGTTGCTTTAGCTCAGCTGGATCATAGCCGTCAAAAAGCTTCATTTCAGACTGTTTTCATACATCGATTACGCAGAACAAGAATAAATCTCTATATGCCAAACAAAAACCTTCTAAGAAATTCTAGTACATAAATAACAAGAAATAGAGACCTCTTTTTCCTCTAGACGGCGGTTAAGTTCATGCAACTCTTTGTCCATACTATTTTGCAAAAGCTTGTGCTCCCATTCCTTCGCCTCTTCGTCTATTTCCCTTGAATCGCCTGCATATAAGATTGCTGTCTCTTAGTTTCAAAACTCTTTTGAGTCTAAAGGAACACTCTTTGTCTTTCTTATACCTATAGAAGCTTCAACCATGGGATAATTGGAGGACTCTATACTGTGTAAGCTCCTTTTAAACCCATCGGGCCTTACAGAACCAACAATTTCATCCTGCCACCAAAATAATTCGACGTTTACACAGTAACAACGATCACATCACATATAAACATAGATATGGTATAGTATCCACATATAAGATTAAAGTATCAGTTAGAATATTACCGCTCGTATGTCTTTGAAGTCTTTTTCGGAATGCTCTAAACCGGGAATTCTGCTGCGGTACTCGTGAAGTTCGCGGCTAAGGTCTTCATTAGTGGTTTCAAGCCAAATAATCCTTTCTTTAAGAACCTACATCATCACACCAAGTTTTAATCTTTTTTCTTCTGAAAAAAATTGCTGGAACGCTAAGGTTAACATACCTGGACTTCTGCACATGAGGATCCTCCATTCCGTAACGAGAGCTCTGCCTGCAAGTATTCTAGCTGTTGGCGCATTTTTAGCATCTCACTGGACACAGGATCTCTATTAACCTGTATTAAGAAAATCAAATGATAAAAAGAGAAAATTAGAGTAATGTAATTACAGTCAATAATTAGTTTCTTTGATTGACATGGGCAAAGAAAAAGAATAGCTTACAACAGGTTTATTCCTGATGTTTCGAGCACGGTTTGCATATTTAAGAGTGTTAAGTGTTTCCTCCGCGTTAATATCTGCAGGACTGATGCAAGCTGGAATCCGAGTAACGAACATAGAATATCAAATGAGCATTAACAAAACTGGAAAGAGCTAAAAGCAGAACTTTCCTTAGAAACTAAGAAAATGTTGTTACCTATCATTACAGTTCTGCTGTTGCCCCCAAGAGAATCCTTAGAAATTAACATGAAAAACTTTTGAGAAAGGAGCAAACACCGAACAAAGTGATATCAAGATATTTGAAAACGTATATTTACCTGCAAAAGCCGTGTAAGTTTACTGTCTCTGTAAGGAACATGAGCACCGTCTTTTCGCTTTTTCTCATCTCCGAGTGCACTGATGACATTACCAAGTGCAAGGAGGCCTTTATTTATGTGAACTCCTGGTGACAATAATCAACTTCTTTTACAACATATTGATCAAAAAGGCGTATGAGTGGTCTAAAACAAAACGCAACAGAAGAACACTTACCTTCTTTAAATCTCAAACCGTCAGAACCGGTTCTTTTGGCTCGTTCTGAACCAGCAAGATCTACGAGGTGTAACTTGGCACAGAGATATTCTTCTTTCAAACTCCCATTGTCAGCACCGTTTTCAGGAGAATCTGTATTAATTTTCCGCATTTGCTCCACGGTAATTGTAAAAATGGCATGTGAACGACTGCATATCGATAGACGGAAAAAAACAGACTTTTATAACAGTTTTTTTTTTTTTTGTCAAACGACTTTTATAACAGTTATAAAGTTATTATTGACATAGAAATAGTAATAACACAATTGTACAAGTCACCTGGACTGATTGTTCATGTTAGTACTACCGGTAGCTCTGCTGACAGATCCTTGGTCAAGGCAAGCAGCCATCTCTTTCAGCGTACTGACGCTTACTTCTGTGGATCCTGCTAATGTGATAACACCATTCGATGTTTCTCGGATCTGTATTGGTGGCTTCCCAGGGACATGTGCTACCTTGCCTACATGTCCAGTGCTAGCTGCTTTGTTAACAATACAAGGATCCAGCAAATCTTGCACCTCTTCTTTATGAATCTACCAAATCAAATCATTAATGTCAAATGAATAACCAAAGAAACCGCAAAGTCAAAAGTAAAAACGCGTTGTTTAAAAGAACCTCAATAAAAGAAACATGAATCTGAAACTCAATCTGCTGCTTCAGAGTCTCTATTTTGCTGAAAAGAGCATCCATAACTTGCGGGATGATACCGGTTTGGCTGCTGTCTCCGCAGCCAGTACCCATTGTGTATGTTTTACCAGAACCCGTCTGTCAATATGATAACAAAGAGAGTAAAAAAAAAACATAAAGCAAAAACAGAGACTTATGAAACTTCAATGATCATACTATTACCTGTCCATAAGCAAGAATCGTAGCATTGTAGCCTTGGAATAAGCCCTCGACGAGCGGAGCCGCACATTCTTCATACATTTCAGTAGACGGAGAACCAGAACTCCCATATACATGATCGAATGTAAAAGAATGTGATCCAATTTGTACCTGAATCATATTCACAAAAGAAAAAAAAATGTTTAATATTTCATTTACAAGACATATATGTGCCAAAGATTACAGATTGCAAAATACACATTATTGGCTTTTCGAATTCACAAATTTCCAATATCTTACAATACAATGAAAACCTTAACCATTTTATCAGAATTTTGTCGAATTTTCTAATCAGGAAGACAATTAAGGGTCAGTTTTCAGAATTAACAACAAAACAATTGTTCTTGTGAGCAATTAATTAAGGAAATAATTTAAAGATGTAATAATTATTTTCCTTAAAAACAGAACTACCCGGTCAAACATGCATAGGAAAGAGAAAAGTAAACTAAAACACTCTGAAAATTCACTGATTCTAAAGTTTGCGAGATCTAGATCTCAGGGAGATAATTCCGATTAAAAAGCTTTATCAGTTGAAATAATTATTACATAAAAAGTAAAATTCTTCTACAAGTCCAGATTAAGCAGATAAGAGAAGACAAGAGAGCTTTGACATTGTTGAAACTGGAAAAAAAAAACTGTTACCTGTGGTTTACCGGAGACGACAGTAACACAATCTTTACAACCTTGAAGCCGCTCATCTCCGATGAGTGGTCTGATGTGGACAGCAACCTTAACGGAACAATCATCCGGCGGCGCAGATTCCATTGGAAGAAGAGAATGAGTGATCTGAAATCTAAGAGAGAGACAGTGAAGCAAAGAAGGAAAAAAGGTTTGAGTTGCAGACAGACAAATGTGGTTTGATGATGTGTTTGGAGAGAGACAGAAGAAAGGAAGGGTAGAAATGGAATCTAGAAAGATAAAAACTTTTTTTTTTTGAGGGAGAAGAGAGAGCTTAACTGCAACGACAATAACACTTTCTTTTAACTCATTTTCACTTCCCTTAGGCTTCACTCCTTTACAAACGGACCGACGTGACTTTACTTTCACTCTTTCCCGTTTTAACCCTTTTCTCTTTCTTTCTATCTTTCAAGTGTGACTTCTGACAAAAGTGGTGGAGAATATTTAACCAAATTGAAATTAGGTCAAACTTTTAACTTTATTGCATGTGCTATATTAGCTCTTTAGAGTAGTGTGGGTCGTATGTACAATACCAAATGATTGTAGTTATTTATTACACATGAGGTTTAGGGTTTGATTTTTTTTTGGTATATAAAGGGCAAAATTATGTGCTCACCTAAACTCCAACTGTAAGTATTGAGTTTGTCTACCTTAATATTTGCCCGCTTTCCTTCAAACTACCAACCTTTTCTATAGATTTATATTTTAACAACATTGGTTTAAAGGTGTACATCCAATCTAAATTGTTTATAGTTGGTTTGGTATTAGATACTATTAGTTTAAAAAAGCATACACCGCCAAAAAATGGGTTGGTGACATAATTTTGAAGCAAAGACGGCTATACAGCAGATTAATGTTTTCTTAATCATTATCGCAAATTTTTATATTTTACAGTTCAATACTTTGTGTTCAGTTTTTCTGATAAATTATAGATTTTTAAATTTTGTTAGTTTAGTTTTTATATATTTTTAGTTATATATAATTTTAACATTATTAAATTATAAAGTATTAGTGTTATTGGTTATTTGACGTATATATTTATTTTAGTCTTTTGTAAGTAGTTCTAATATTGAATATATATATATATATATACACTAGATTAGAATCCACCCGATGGACGAGTTTTCTAAACTTTAAAAATAAATTATATTTAAGTAAAATGAATAAATGAAATATTTGTTGTTAATGGAATATCTTAAATTTTTTAAGGAGAACAGTAGAAATCATGTTTCCTTAGAAAAATAGTTATTTATATAAGTTTTTTTTACATGAATAAATTAATTCAACTTTCTATATTACAATTGCATTATTAACATATTAAAAATATATACCAAGTCAAATAGTTTTTGGTTCTATCTTGTTGTTTATTTTTTATCATCGTGTGAGATAGGTCTTGAAAAAATACCAAGAACCAAACAATTAAACTAAATCCGATCCAAAAAGGGTATTAAACCTAAATCTAAACCGATAAAAATTCAAATGGATCCTAAACTATTATATCCGAAGAACTGAACCGAGAATGGAATGGATACCCAAAATACTCGAAATACAACTATATACCCAAAAATATTAATAATATATAAACTTGATAAAAATCAATTACCCTATAATTATAAACCCAAAAATATCAATTATTTTTAGACCAAAATAACCAAAATACCCAAAGTAACCAAAATATTTGAAAATTTTTAATTATATTTTTGAAAATTCAATCAAACTTTATTTAAATTTAACCAATTTTAATTTATTTTTTTAATATTGCGTGTACCTGAAACTGTCTCAACCCTAGATGGAACCGAAGCGAACCAAAAATTATAAATACATGAATGGATCATAGGCTTCTAAACCCAATAGACTTGAACCAAACCCCGAACGCCTAACCCTAGTGTGAGACCTGGAAAATGGATATAGTGATCGACGGCTATGCTTTCGGTCATATATAGGTGAGACATTCTTCTTGCAAGATCTTTGTTATCTCTCTGATGTCCTCTTGTTCAGATCTTATCTCGGTTCTCAACAAAATATCATTTTCTTCTCGCACTTTCACTCGCCAAAAACCTTCACCATTCTTTGGCTCCTGACGTTTTCCAACAACATCCTCTAGCTCAACTTTTCTTTCACCATCTCTCGATTTTATTCATATCTCGGGCTTTATACCTGAAAATGTTTGGTTTTCGCAGCTTTTTTCTTTTTAGTCATCAGATTCTCATCCACCATCATCATTAATCTCTAGTGGAAGAGAACAATTCTGACTTTTTTCCTTTGTGAGATATCATTTACACACTTTTTCTTCTCTATGGATAAAATGTTTTTCAATTTTCATATGCAATGTTGTTTATTTATTTTGTAAACCGAGAATATTATGAATTTTCTAACTAGTTTGTTATTTTGTGTCAATTATATGTAACTCCCGTTAACAAATTAGAAAAAAATTTACTTTAAAAATTATTTAACACCCGGCCAATTAGAATAGTAAATTAAGTTCGCTATTATAAAAACTTAATTTTGTTCATTCAAATAATTAGAAGCGTATAAAAGTTTTTATTGGGGTTTAAATAGTCCAAAAATCTCAATTTAAAAAGAAAAATTTAAATTTTATTGAAATAATAAGATTTAACATATTTTAGGAAAATGAAATGAAAAATAATATATATATTTTATTATTTAATTTTTTGGTTGTTTTCTTGTTCGGTTAAGAAAAAAAAATAATACAATTTTTCTACGTGTAAAAATCTTATAGATTAACCGACGTGTGTCGTGATCAAATAATTAGAAGCGTGTCAGATTATTTTATTGGAGCTTAAATAATATATAAAACTAAAAATCTAAATATGAAAAGAAACATTGTTATTTTATTAGATTTTAAAATTTAAAGTTTAAAACCTAATATCTATTTTATTTTTTTCTGTTATTTTTTTAATCTAAATATCTGTTTTATTATGTGATCTTGATAATTATTTTTTAAATTAAATAATTAGAAACATGTGATAAAAAATTTTATGAGAGCTTAAATAATATAAAAAACTAAAAATAACCTATATTAGAAAAATAGAATGTAAAATTTATCTATTTTATTATTTATTTTTTGTTTCTGGTTTTCTTTTTCTATTAATAAAAACAAAAATAACATAATATTTTTTACACGTGTCAAAATCTCATCAATCGAGTGACACGTTCATAAGCTCGTTAATTAGAATTTTGAAATGTGCCGAGCCCTCGTGAGAGTAACCAAAATTTATATAATAAAATATTATGTTTATAGTACATATAATATGATTAGTTACCTAATATTTGTTTTAGATCTGTCTATTTTGAATCGAAAACCCGTCATGTCCGGTATCCGTTGAGAACTTCTAATCCTATAACTGATCCATGTTATGTAGTTATCCGTTTTAGATTGATTGTTTTTGTTCGTTTGTATTAAAAATCAATTTTAATAAGTAAAATTTAATTATAAGTAATTCTAATAGTAAATATATATATATATATATTTTAGTCTATATTATAAAATTAGTTATCTAACATTTGTCTTAGACCTGTCCATTTGGGGACAGAAACCTGTCATGTCCCGTATCTATCAGAAATTTTATATTTTGTAACCGATCCTTTTTGTATAGTGACTTGTTTTGGATATAATATTTTATTCCAACGGATAAAAATGATTGAATAAGAGATTAGAACAGGTAGTTGTATAGAGATTTTAACAACATGTTGATCAGTATCCAATCAATATTATAGATTACTTTAATCTCATTTTAAAAAAATTAGTATATTTTTAGTTGCGTTTCATAATAAATAGAACATATAAATTATCTTTTAAAATTTACTTCTCAAAATAATATTGAGATTTCTTGTTTTTAAATCCATGTTGAATTGTTAACTTTTCTATTTTAATATATAAAACTAACTTCAACTTTTAAATTTTTATAAAAACAAATCTATTAATAAATATTGAATATATTAGTTATTTAAATCAAAGATCTTGATGACTTAATACTTAAACAAGAGTAAATAATTATTATTAATTTAATGATTATGAAAGTATAAAAGGAAATAAAAAAATATTTTATGTTCTGTGATTACATCAATATTTATTTTCAAATACTGCATATCTTAGAATTTATTGTTAAGATTTTCAGTTTTAAATATTTGATATCTTGTATTTACCTTATTTTTTTGTATTTTATGAAAATCACTTCCAATTGAATAGGAAAAAACGATTCGATTTGAAAGATTTAATTAGAGGAAATGTGCTCTTATTGAAAAGGATCTAATTATATTGAATCTCATATAAATATATAACTATAGTTTCAAAATTACACAAATATCAAGCTTGTGAATGCATATGAGTTACTATGAGTACATCTTTACATTATTACATTTATACATAACCAACCATTAACACTTTTTTTTTACCAAACAGTAACTTAAATAGTAAATAAAATAACAAAATAAAAAACATTACAGATCGTCAACCCAAAAAAGACAAAACGTATCTAAATTATCTTTGACATGAAATAAAGAGAAATCTTAACATTATGTTTATTTATAACCAAAGCGATTTTTTTTCTAAAAGGCATTGATCTGAACTTGAATAGCTTTCCCGATTTTGGAAATTGTAATGAACTTGACCAAAACTTTTGAAACTTTTGAAAAGTTTAAATATTTATTATATTTTGAAACTTTTTAAAAGTTTAACTAAAGAATCGGATTAAATCGAATAAAATATTTAAATTTGGATGCATGATAATTCAAACTTCCTGCTCATTTTTATTTAGAATCATTTTGGTAATTTCTATAATATGTTTCTGAACAATTCCCTATATTTTAGCCGATTTGGGACATTAAACAAATATTGTTTTCTTTATCAATTAAGTAATATATGTCTGTTTTAAAAACTTTGAATTACAACATACATAGAAAAAATCTAAAATTTTATTAATTATATGTATTATATAATAATTCAAAATAATTTGAAAATATGAAGAAACAAAAGTGATAAGAGAATCATAATTCACAATATTAGATAAGAAAATAATTATGTTTAGTTGTAACTTGTAAGGATTGTAAATAATTAATTAGGAGTTGTTTGGATACATGAATAAATAGATTAATGTTAGCTCAAAAATTTTTGTTTTTGGTTTTAACTCAAGATTAATTACCTGAATCAATTTTTTCTTAATAAACATAGACATTTAGTATAATATTCCTTAAAACTATAAGTGTAAAATTTTATTTGTACTTCAATTTTTGAATTTTAATAGTATAGAGAAGGGAAAACCAAATATCACTACAACGATTTTAGTTATTACTAAAAGATAATTAAATTTTAGATATATAAAGAGCATCTCCAATGTAACTTTATTTTCACTCTAAACTTTATTATTTTCTCCAATCTTACTTTATATCCTCTTTAAAATAAAGAAATTAGTAGATTACTTTATATTTGGAGTAACTCTATTTTTTACTCTATTTTATTTATACTTTAGTCCTTTATATTTTAAATATTTTTATTTTATCACTTAATATCACTGACTTAATTAAATAAAAACATAAAATAATATTAAGATTAAAACAAGTACCAAAATTATCTCAATATATAATTTTATAAGATTAGCAAAATAAAACCAATACCAAAATTAAAAATAAGCAATATAATTTATAAGAACATGCACGTAGAAGCTATATGGGTTATAATTAGACTAATATAACATAATTTTTAAAAATGAAAAATTATTTGAGACAATAAATAGGTTTGGTTTTAGTTTATAGGTTCAAAGACGGTTGTGGTATATTTGATTTCACAATTTAAAAAGATATTTATTGGATTAAATTTTAAAAATGAATTATTTTATGAAATCTACTATGTTTTAGTATTTTTATATGATGTAATGTAATTTTCTTAATATCGTGAATTTTTAATTTAAATAATACGACCAGTTATGGAAATTTGCGAAAATAAAATATGTGGGATCAAATAATAAAACTTAGAAATAAAAGATATTAGTAATTATAAATATTTTTATAGTAAAATATAGAATAATACATTAGAGAGAAATTATATTCTATTTTAGAGTGAAAAAAATAGAAGAATATAATCATCTGTTACTTTGGACTAGCGGTTAAGTAAAGGAGTTGGTCTCATGTGCTTTTAGTTTAATTGTTGATGGAAAGAATGTTTTACGCCATATTAGTATGGGGGAAAGGCCCAAAGATCGAACTCTCCTTAGTTAAAAAAAAAAAAAAAAAAAAAATTGGATACGATCGTTGACATAAAGGTATATATTTTTTTTTTAATGTTTAATGCGGAGAAAAAAAAAGCAAAGGATGACTTTTGGGGAAGGGTCCACAAGAAGAGACAATGGGAGTTGGCAAAGGAATCGTGGTCACGTGGCTGTAGCGGTGGGGCCCAAAAGTATCGGCTTTATGGGAACGAACTCTCTCTTCCTCACTGCTCGAGCCCTTCTTCATTTTCACTCAGTTTTTTTTTTTTTTTTTTTTTTTCTAAATTTAATTCATAGAACTTGAAAGATATAAACACATGTTCCGGTGATGAAACATATAAAGCAAACTCCATGATACAAGATAAATCCAATAGAAACCGAATTTAGACAATAAACCTAAAGAATAAATTATCGTCGTCCAATTTAATGATAAGAGGAAAATCTAGATAGAGCTTATCATATACCTACAACAAAATCGTTGAGTCACAAGTAACCAGACCCGAATACTTAACTTAGGGACTAACTTATTTTCTTCTTTAGAACAAAAAATTGAATCTATCAAGGAGATCCACACCTAATTGTGCAGCTAGATAAATGAATCGTGGGAAAAAATCTTGTCAAAGAAATGAAACGCTAGCGGGATACCACAAAAGAGACGGTGAAACCTTGTTTCTCGATTAGCTGAAATAAGGAGGTTGAGTAGTATACAAAACCGGAGAACAAAACACATAAACCTCCAATAGCCCAAACCAACCGTCGATCTGCTGACACTAACCTCGACAACGCCTTGAATTTTCGAGACCACCAAGACCAAACTAAAGACTAGTCAACCTCTAAAAGCTAATTAAAGCAGAAAACGCCGAGCCACGGAACACCTCTACATGCAAGAAGAAAGAAAGGAAAAACAGATCCAGAACTTTCCAAAATCTAGATGTGTAGATCGAGATCTAAAATTCTAAAACTGATTTCTAAATTCCAACAACACCAAAAGAAACAATAAAACGGAAAAAAAAAAACCAATAAGGGAAGAAGACAGATAACTCTGACGTTAAAGAAGCCGCCAAAGCCACATGAGCAAAACGGCGATGAAAGCTAGTGAGAAGGTAGAGGGGAAAACCGCCAAAATCTACCAAAACTAATTTCAGAATGTCTTTTTCTATCCAAACAATGGTATTATGCATATATGAATATTCATATGAACCAATAAAATATTCAAATTAAGAATCTGAACCATATAACCGTTAGCCGTTATTTATAGCGACATAGACGGAGTTACTTACCTGTTAACGGCGATGATTCAGACGACACCTCAGCAAACACGTGTCATTTAGATTAAGTAAAACGATATCGTTTTAGACATCTCGGTGTGTTTTGCTAAGTAAAACAACGTCGTTTTACAAAAAATCGCCATATCCCGGAAAGCTCGCCGCTTCCAAAGACGTCACCAATAACCATGAGACTGGCGTGATCGTACAGATTTTTCGACCAATTAATTTGGGTAGATTTTGGCCGTTTTCCCGAAGGCAGAGTAATTACTTTTTTTTATTATATATATTTTTTGTTAAATTTCCAAATTAGTTAGTAATTGTTATATGTATTGTATAATTTATTATATATATATATAAATAATGGAGAAAAGTTTAATACTCGTAAAAATTATCAAGATATTTAAATAAGAGAGAGAAGGATAATTGCTTTCTTCTTATAGAAGTTGTGTTTTCGCGAGTGTGTTAGAATGATCAAATCGATCGTTTATATAGAAGTAAAAAAACATAAGTTACTCTGCATGCATAGTGATGATGGGCTCCATACAAATTATTTATGATGTGTTTTATTTGTAAAGTGTGTTTATTTGATTTTCATAACACTCTCAATTGGAGACTAGTGCCACTATTTTGGAAAGAGTTATGCACTCAGGAAGTGTGTTTATTTGATTTTCATAACACTCCCTCTTGGAGACTAATGTCACTATTGTCTCTTGCGTATTTCTTTTGTTGCCTCAATAAAAATCTTTCTAGGAGGAAAAAATCTTGTGGAAAAAATAATAGTCGGTAAAAAGAATAAAACCATGTGATGTGGACATTCTAATCATACCCGAAATACCATTATTAGGGAGGCCCTATGACATGCAATAGACTTAGGAGTCTAAGAGCACAGTTCAATGAGGCAGTACAAGCTTTGCTGACAAAAGAAACCAACATGGATCAAGGCTATGACGCGCAACACCAAACCGAGATCGAGCAGAAGCAAGCTCCTTCACATGCATGCATAGTGATGCATAGTGATGCATAGTGGCACTACGAGTTGAATCTGAACATATCTTTTTGTCCAAATAATATCCTGAGCAATTAGCTCTTTCCAAAATTTAAGATCTAGGCGACATATCCAGATTCAACTCAAAGTCTAAGTCTGGATAATTTTCTGAGCGGTTAACTCTTTCCAAAATTTAGGATCTAGGTGACATGTCATTCAAATTGTAGTCTAAGTCCGGATGATTTCTTGAGCGGTTAACTCTTTCTGAAATTTAAGGTCTAGGTGACATATAAGGATTCAATTAGTAAATTAAGTCCGGATAATTTCCTAAGCGGTTAACTCTTTCCAAAATTTAGAGTCTAGGCGACATTTCCGGATTCGACTTGTAGTCTAAATTCGAATGATTTTCTGAGCGGTTAGTTATTTCCAAAATTTAAGGTCTAGGCGACATGTCCGGATTTGACTTATAATTAAAGTCCAGATCATTTTCTGAGATTCGACTCGTAGTCAAAGTCTAGATAGTTTCATGAGCGGTTAGTTCTTACTGAAATTCAGGGTCTAGGCGACATGTTCAGATTCAACACGTAGTTTAAGTCTGGATAATTTGCTGAGCGGTTATCTCTTTCTGAAATTTATGGTCTAGGCGACATGTTCGGATTTGACTAATAGTCGAAGTCCGAATAATTTTCTGAGCTATATTAGCTCTTACTGAAATTTACGATCTAGGCGACATGTATGGAATTAACTCGTAGTCAAAGTCCAGATAATTTTAAGAGCGGTTAGATCTTTCCAAAATTTAGGGTCTAGGCGACATGTCAGGATTTGACTCGTAGTGAAGTCCATACAATTTCATGATTGGTTAGCTCTTTCGAAAATTTAGGATCTAGGCGACATGTTCCGATTCGACTCATAGTCGAAGTCCGAATAATTTTTTGAGCGGTTAGCTCTTTCCAAAATATAAGGTCTAGGCGACATGACAGGATTCGACTCGAGTGTAAGTCTGGATAATTTCCCAAGCGGTTAGCTCTTACTTAAATTTAGGGTCTAGGCAAAGTCTAACTCCGAATAATTTCCTGAGCTGTTAGCTCTTTCCAGAATTTAGGGTCTCAGTGGCATGTCTGGATTTGACTCATAGTCTAAGTCTAGATAATTTCTTAAGCAGTTTGCTCTTTCTCAAATTTAGGTTCTAGGCAACATGTCGGGATTCGAGTCGTAGTCTAAATCCGGATAATTTTCTGAGTGGTTAGCTCTTTCTAGAATTTAGGTTCTAGGTGACATGTTCGGATTCGACAAGTAGTCTAAGTCCGGATAATATCTAGTGCGGTTAGCTCTTTCTGAAATATAGAGTCTAGGCGACATGTCCAGATTCGACTAGTAGTTTAAGTCCGGATAATTTCCTGAGCGGGTATCTCTTTCCAAAATTTAGGGTCTAGGCGACATGTGCGGATTCGACTCATAGTCTAAGTCTGGATAATATCCTGAGTGGTCAGCTCTTTCCAAAATTTAGGGCCTAGGCAACATGTTTGAATTCGACTCGTACTCGAAGTCTGGATAATATCCTGAGCAATTACCTCTTTCCAAAATTTACGGTCTAGGCGACATATCTGGATTCAACTCGTAGTCTAAGACTGAATAATTTTTTGAGCGGTTAACTCTTTACAAAATTTAGGGTCTAGGCAACATGTCAGGATTCAACTCGTAATCTAATTCTAGATAACATTATGAGAGGTTAGCTCTTTCTGAAGTTTAGAGTCTATGCGCCATATCGTGATTTGACTCGTACTCCAAGTCTGGAAATTTTCTTAACGGGCTAGCTCTTTCCGAAATTTAGGGTCTTGACGACATGTCCTAATTTCACTCTAGTCTAAGCACCGAACATTTCCTGAATGGTTAGCTTTTTCTGAAATTAAGGGTGTAGGCAACATGTCTGGATTCAACTCATAGTCGACGTCTGGATAATATCCTGAGCAATTAGCTCTTTCCAAAATTTAGGGTATAGGCGACGTATCTGGATTAAACTCTTAGTCCAAGTCTGGATAATTTGCTGGGCGGTTAACTCTTTTTAAAATTTAGGGTCTAGGTGACATGTCAAGATTCGACTTGTAGTATAAGTCTGGATGATTTCTTGAGCGGTTAACTCTTTCCCAAATTTAGGGTCTAGGGGAAATGTCTGGATTCAGCTCATAATCAAAGTCAGGATCATTTCCTGTGTGGTTAGCTGTTTCCAAAATTTAGTGTCTAGGTGATATGCCCGGATTCCACTCGTCGTCAAAGTCCGGATAATTTCTTGAGCTGCCAGCTCTTTCCAGAATTTAGGATCTAGAAGATATGTCTAGATTCGAATAGAGTCTAAGTCTAGATATATTCATGAGCGGTTAACTCTTTCTGAAATTAAGAGTCCAAGTGACATGTCTGGATTTGACTTGTAATCTAAGTCCAAATAATTTCCCGAGCAGTTAGCTCTTTCTAAAATTTAGGTTCTAGCGACATGCCCAGATTCGACTCGTACTCTAAGTCTGGATAATTTCCTAAGGGGTTATCTCTTTTCGAAATTTAGGGTCTAGGCAACAAATTCGGGTTCGGCTCGTTGTTTAATTCTGGATAAGTTATGAGAGGTTGGCTCTTTCTAAAATTTAGGGTCTACGCGACATGTCCGGATTTGACTCATAGTCGAAGTCCAGATAATTTCTTGTGGGGTTAGCTCTTTTCAAAATTTAGGGTCTAGGTGACAAGTCAGGATTCGACTTGTAGTCAAAGTCCAGATAATTTCATGAGTGGTTAGCAGTTCCAAAATTTGGTGTCTACGTGATATGTCTGGATTCTACTCGTAGTCAAAGTCCAGATAATTTCATGAGCGGTTAGGTCATACTGAAATTTAGTGTCTAGGAGACATGTCCGGATTTGACTAGTATTCGAAGTCCAAATAATCTCCTGAGCTGTTAGCTATTTACAAAATTTAGGGTCTATGCGACATGTCCAAATTCGACTCATAGTCGAAGTCCGAACAATATCCAGAGCGGTTAGTTATTTCCAAAATTTAGGGTCTAGGCGACATATCCAGATTTGTCTCATAATCTAAGTTTGGATAACTTCCTTAGCGGTTAATTCTCTCCAAAACTTAGGGTCTAGGCGACATGTCAGAATTTGACTTGTAGTCTAAGTCTGGATAATTTCGTGAGCGGGTAGCCATTTCCAAAATTTGGTGTCTAGGTTATATGTCTGGATCCCACTCATTGTCAATGTCCAGATAATATCTAGAGCGGTTAGCTCTTGCTTAAATTTGGGTCTAGACTACAATTTCGAATTCGACTTGTAGTGAAAGTCTGAATAATTTCCTTAGCGGTTAGCTCTTTTCAAAATTTAGGGTCTAGGCGACATGTCTAGATTTGACCCATAGTCTAAGTCTGGATGATATCCTGAAAGGTTAACTCTTTCCAAAATTTAAGGTCTAGGCAACATGTCCGTATTCGACTTGTAGTCAAATTCCAGACAATTCTCTAAGTGGTTAGCTCTTTCCAAAATGTAGTGTCCAAACGATATGTCCGGATTCGACTTGTAGTCTAAGTTTGGATAATTTCTTGAGTGCTTAGCTCTTTCCAAAATTTAGGGTCTAGGAGACATATCCGGATTCAACTAGTAGTCTAAGTCCGGATAATTTCCTGAGTGGTTCAGTCTTTCCAAAATTTAGGGTCTAGGTGACATGTCCGGATTCGACTCAGAATCAAAGTTCGAATAATTTCTTGAGCAGTTAGCTATTTCCAAAATTTAGTGTCTACGTGATATGTCCAGAGTCCACTCATAGTCTAAATCTAGATAATTTCTTGATGCATTGGTCTTTCCAAAATTTAGGGCTTAGGTGATATGTCTAGATTCGACTCGTAGTCAAAATTCATATAATATCATGAGCAATTAGCTCTTTCCAAAATTTAGGGTCTAGGTGATATATCCAGATTCAACTCAAATTCTATGTTCGGATAATTATCTGAGCGGTTAACTCTTTCTGAAAATTAGGGTCTAGGTGACAAGTCAGGATTTGACCTGTAGTCAAAACCCGGATAATTTCTTGAGTGATTAACTGTTCCCAAAATTTAGTGTCTAGGTGATATGTCTAGATTCCACTCTTAGTCAAAGTCAGATAGTTTTAAGAGCGGTTAACTCTTACTAAAATTTAGGGTCTAGGTGACATGTTCTGATTCGACTATTAGTCTAAGTCCATATAATCACCTGAGCGGTTAGCTCTTTTCGAAATTTAGGGTCTATGCGACATGTCCAAATTCGACTCATAGTCAATGTCCGAATAATATCCTGAATGGTTAGCTGTTTCCAAAATTTAGGGTCTAGGCGACATATCCAGATTTGTCTCGTAGTCTAAGTTTGGATAACTTCCTCAGTGGGTAACTCTTTCCAAAACTTAGGGTCTAGGCGACATGTCAGAATTCGACTTGAACTCTTAAGTCCGGATAATTTTTCTGAACGGTTAGCTGTTTGCAAAAATTTGGTGTATAGGTTATATGTCCGGATTCCACTCGTTGTTAATGTCCGAATAATTTTCTAAGCGGTTAGGGCTTACTAAAATTTAGGGTCTTGGTTACATGTACACTTTCGACTCGTAGTCAAAGTCTGGTTAATTTCCTGAGTGCTTAGTTGTTTCGTAAATTTATTGTCTAGGCGACATGTCTGGATTCAATTTGTAGTTAAAGTCCGGATAATTTCTTGAGCGGTTATCTCTTTCCAAAATATAGGGTCTAGGCAACATGTACGGATTCGACTAGTAGTCTATGTCCAGATAATTTGCTGAGCGGATAGCTTTTTCCAAAATTTGTGGTCTAGGCGACATATCCGGATTCAACTCGTAGTCTAAGTCTGGATAATTTCCTGAGCTGTTAGCTCTTACTAAAATTTAGGGTCAAGACATGTCAGGATCCGACTTGTAGTCTAAGTCCAAATAGTTTTCTTAGCAGATAGTTTTCTGAGCAGATATGTCTGGATTCAACTCATAGTTAAAGTCTAGATAATTTCCTGAGTGGTTAGCTCATTCAAAAATTTAGGGTCTAGGTGATATGTCTGGATTTGACTCGTTGTCAATTTCCGGATAATTCCGGATTCGACTCGTAGTTTAAGTCCAAAAAACTTCCTTAGCAGTTAGTTCTTTTCAAAATTTAGGGTCTAGGCGACATATCTGGATTTGACTCATAGTCTAAAGTCTGGATAATTTCCTGAGCAGTTAACTTGTTCCAAAATTTAGGGTCTAGGCAACATGTTTGGATTTGACTCATAGTCGAAGTCCAGATAATATCTTTAGCAATCACCTCTTTCCAAAATTTAGGGTCTAGGCGACATATCCGGATTCTGGATAATCTTATGAGAGGCCAGCTCTTGTTGAAATTTAGGGTCTAAGCGACTTGTCCGGATTCGACTCGTAGTCGAAGTCCGGGTAATTTCTTGAGAG
The DNA here is from genome assembly GCA_028015245.1 of Cardamine occulta. Taxonomy (NCBI): domain Eukaryota; kingdom Viridiplantae; phylum Streptophyta; class Magnoliopsida; order Brassicales; family Brassicaceae; genus Cardamine; species Cardamine occulta. The sequence continues at coordinate 14,835,358 of CM051385.1, forward strand.
GTTAGCTGTTTTAAAAATTTAGGGTTTTGGCAACATGTCCGAATTTCACTCATAGTATAAGCATGGATCATTTCGTGAATGGTTAGCTTTTTCCATACTTAAGGGTCTAAGGAACATGTCCGGATTCGACTCGTAGTCTAAGTCTTGATAATTTCCTGAGTGTTTAGCTCTTTTCGAAATTTAAGGCCTATGCGATATATTTGGATTCGACTCGTACTTGAAGTCCGGATAATATCCTGAGCACTTACCTCTTTCCAAAATTTAGGGTCTAGGTGACACATCAAGATTCAAATCGTAGTCTATGTCTAGATAATTTCTTGAGCGGTTAACTCTTTCTAAAATTTAGGGTCAAGGTGACATGTCTAGATTTAACTTGTAGTCCAAGTGCGGATGATTTCTTGATCGGTTAACTCTTCCATAATTTAGGGTCTAGGCTACATGTCCGGACTCGACTCAGAATCAAAGTTTTGATAATTTCTTGAGCGGTTAGCTTTTTCCAAAATTTAGTAGCTAGGTGATATGCCCGGATTTCACTCGTAGTCAAAGTCCGGATAATTTTCTGAGCGGTTTGCTCTTACCAAAATTTAGGGTGTAGGCAACATGTCCGGATTCGACTCATAGTCGAAGTTCGGATAATTTTCTGAGCAATTAGCTTTTTTCCAAAATTTATGGTTTAGACAACATCTCCGGGATTCAACTAATAGTCGAAGTTCAAATAATTTCCTGATCGGTTAGCTCTTTCTAAAATTTAAGATCTAGGCGATATGTCCAGATTCGACTTGTAGTCTATGTCTGAATAATTTCCCTAGCAGTTAACTCTTTCCAAAATTTAGAGTCTAGGAGACACGTCCGGATTCGACTCTTAGTCTAAGTCCAAATAATTAACTGAGCGGTTTGCTCTTTCTAATATTTAGGTTCTAGGCTACATTCCCAGATCCATCTCGTTTTCAAAGTCTGGATAATTTTCTGAGCGGGTAGCTCTTTCCAAAATTTAATGTCTAGGTGACATGTCCGGATTTTACTCGCAGTCTAAGTCTGGATAATTTCCTGATCGGAGATCTCTTTCCAAAATTTTGGGTGTAGGCAACATGTTCGGATTAGACTCGCAGTCTAAGTCTGGATAATTTCGTGAGTGGTAAGCTCTTTCTAAAATTTAGGGACTAGGCAACATGTTTGGATTCGACTCGTAGTCAAATTACGGATAATATCCTGAGCAATTACCTCTTTCTAAAATTTAGGGTCTAGGCCATATATCCATATTCAACTCGTAGTCTAAGTCCATGTTCTGGATTTGACTTGTAGTCTAAGTCCGGATGATCTTTTTAGTGGTCAACTCTTCAAAAATTTAGGATCTAGGCGACATGTCTGGATTCAAATCATAGTCAAAGTTCGGATAGTTTCCTGAGTGGTTAAATGTTTCCAAAATTTAGTGTGTAGGTGATATGTCAAGATTCCACTCATAGTCAAAGTCTGGATAATTTCTTGAGCGGTTGGCTCTTACTAAAATTTAGGATCTAGGCGAGATGTCCGGATTTGACTAGTAGTCTAAGTCTGGGTAATTATCCGAGCAGTTAACTGTTTCTAAAATTTAGGGTTTAGAAGACATGTCCGGATTCGACTCATAGTCAAAGTCCGAGTAATATTCTGAGTGGTTAGCTCTTTCCAAAATTTAGGGTCTAGGTCACATATCCGGATTTGACTCGTAGTCTAAGTTTGGATAATTTTCTCAGCAATTAATTCTTTTCAAAATTTAGGGTCTAGGCGACATGTCAGGGTTTGACTTGTGTCTTAGTTCGGCTGATTTCTTAGATGATATGTCCGGATTTGATTGGTAGTCAAAGTCCGGTTAATTTCTTGAGCGAATAGTTCTTACTGAAATTTAGGATCTAGGCGATACGTCCGGATTTGACTCGTAGTCTAAATCTAGATAATTTCTTGAGCGGTTATCTCTTTTTGAAATTGAGGGTCTAGGCAACATGTCCGGATTTAACTCATAGTCTAAGTCTGGATAATTTCCTGAGTGGTTACCTCTTTCTGAAATTTAGGATCTAGGCGACATGTCCGGATTCGTCTCATAGTAAAATTCTCGATAATTTCCTAAGCGGTTAGCATTTCTCAAATTTAGTTTCTAGGCAATATGTCCGGATCGACTCCTAGTTGAAGTCCAATAATTTCTTGAGTGGTAAGCTCTTACCAAAATTTGTTTAATTAATAAAAATTATTATGATAGGAATTATTTCAGAAAAGAAATTTATTGTTAATCAAATAAATTTTATTAAAATTAAGTTAATTTTTAATCTATAATTATGTAAAAGTGATAATTATTTTTTTAAATCAGTTAATAGAAATGATACAACTATTATATTCACTTATGGAAATTGACACTAGTTTAGTATTAATTATTTAGAAATGATAGAAATAATTGACATCAATTATTATAACCAATCAAAAATACTAACATCACTTACATAAAATGATGTAAAAGGTAACATTATTTTTAGCAGTTGACACATATTAAGATTGATTACAACAAACGATGCAAATATTTTGTATAATTCTATCGTTTTTAACAAAATGATGTAAATTATTTGTTTCACCACTTTCATAGTCAATTATTTAAGTGATGTAATTTTTCTTTGCATCAATTATACGTGATATAAAATGATATTTTTTGTAGTATACATATAAAATGTTTTTTTTTGTAATAAAATGCATTTTGATGAGTCTTCTCACACAGTCATGTAAACCAATGGGTTGAGTTTCAAATTAAGTTGTTTAATCTGGGTATAACTTGAAGAACTGGTTTAGGAGCTTCATTATGCAGGCAGTTTTTTTTATAGTTATCAAGAGAATTAAAAAACTTGTCGAATCGAATCATATAATAAATTTAATAGTTAAATTATAGATCTCCATTCTATAGATCCTCTTATTCATTATGTACACTCTTCTCGAGACACAATGTTTTCGCGGGCAATTTTCTTTGGAACCTCGTCAGTTCAACATTAGAAACCACTATATCCTACAAGATTTTCCAGCTTCTCATGGCCATACTTCTTTTCGTGATCATATTAGTATATCTATTAGTCAATGTAGAAACCTTCTAACAAAAAAGGAAAAGAGTAAACAACTGAATGGGTTCAAATTATCATATCGCTTGGTTTTAATGCTTTTATTGATGGATATATGACCGGCTATTGTGTGGTTAGTACTAAGCCTTTTGGGCATTTTGTAGCATGGTTTGTTCATGCTTATGGTAGCTTATCAACCTTTTCAAATAGTTGATGGCATAAGTTGATATGTCTGTTTGTAAATACATAATGTTGTCGATTAAGACTTCCCTGTTTTGGAATTGTTTTGAAATTTTTTTTAATGTTTAAGTCTTATATTATATACAATTCTATCAAATGTTTGACTTGTAACTGAGCAAAGCTAGTACAAATTATTAAGTATAACTTTTGTGAGTGTGTATCTTATATAATCTAATTATATAAAAATTGAAGCTATAAGCTTCTTAAGGTATCCACCTACGATTTTAGAAACCTAATTTATTGGTCCATATCATCACATCTAAATTAAAATTAATGTTAGATTAAGAAATGTTTTTAGTGTTTGCTATAAGTTTCGAAAGGTATTCATGTAAGATTTTAGAAACTCAATTATCCTGGTTTATGTCAGGATATAAATTAAACTAATCTTAGATTAGAAAATGGTTTAGTGATATTAAAATAGGAAAGATTTTATTAGAACTAGTGTTTTACTTTTCTTTTAACTTTTAAAAAGAAATTAACCTAATATGAAATAAAGAAAATTTCTTAATTATAATGTAATATTCTAAATTACAAATAGTTACCTAGAACTTAGGGGGACATATTGAATCAAGTATTTGGGAACATTTTATTTTTTCTTCAAATCTTTCCTTATTGGATAGGTGATTCTTTACAATGCTTACATATCTAATCTTATTGGATATAGTATATATTAAAATTACTCCAAATCCATAGTTATTGGAAAACAAGGGTTTCAACAATTAAAAATATCAAAAAAGATTTTGAATTATTTGGAAGGCAATTTGTAGGTTAAAAAAAGGGGATCCATATACCACCTCATATGATGATATTTGATAAAATTCTAAAAACTGCACAGACGGAAGTTGGCCTTTTCGCAAATCTGTCCGATGACTGTCCAGAACATGGTTACCTTGTATGTGCTGGCAGCCGAGTGCGGTATCGAGATGGACTGTCGATTATTCGAGGAGTTGACCGTGCATAAGGTGAATCAAAAGATTGTCGGGACATACTATGCGTCTTTTAAGCCTAAACTGGAGATCGTGACTGATAAGCAGATGAAGATCGACGATTGGTCACACCATTATTTCTTTGTGAAGACAGATGATGCGTGCGGCCTTGTCGAGGGCAGATTTTACCGAACTGCCTGGAATTTCCTTTCTGGTAGAGGAAACAAGTTCGGATAATTGTCTTTGTTTGATATTTCCTTTTGACTGATCCTATGCATCTTATTTCAGATCGTCGCCCGATAGGAGCTCCATATCCTGAAGGTTTCTTTGAGAGTCTGAAAGCTATTCAGTCGGTGGCCCGCAGTCGGTGGAATGATATCTACGCGGAGAGGATACAGAGAGCGCTGCGGCGGGTATCTCAAGGTACAAGTTTGTGGATCTAATACCTTGGTTGGGTTCATATGAGGCCGATCTCATGCCTTTTCTCTTTGTGCAGGCGGTCCATCGATGAGAAAACTCAGATTCGATCTGCCCACGCTTGCTGATGAATTGAGGACGGAGATAAGTTCTTCAGGCTGGGATGGATGAGCTGATACTGATCAACAGACGGTACCATCTCTTGAAGTCGTACAGATTACAGATGGTAATGCTGCGATTGGTGATAGGACCGACCTAGTTCTTGAGAACCCTACTGCCCAGGCTGGTGATAATTCTGTTCCTGCTGCTGGGACGGTGCTAGCTCCTGCCGAGGCCCATGACAAAGGAATGAAACGACAAAGGAAGGAGAAGTCTTCTAAGAAAGCGTAGACTTCTAAAAAGAAGAAAACTGTTGCAGAGGTCGGATCTGCAAATGCCACTCCGGCGGTTGTGCCGTGGGTTTATCGGGTGCATGGACACTAATGATTGGTTCGCTAATGACAAATGCAGCCACTTCCTTCCTCCTGTCACCGCAGTAGCTATCGTCGTAGTGCTGGCGTGGTTCAGGATTCTCCCGAGCTCTATCCTTTGAGATCGGCGTTTTCTGGGTATGCTTCTTTGTCATAGCAGCCCACTCTTCTTCGACTTCAATGTATAAGGTAGCGCGGTGCAATGCGTCCTCTAGAGTGTTGCTTAAAGTACGTATTCATACCAGCTTCATATTCTCTTTAAACACGGACTCAAACCAGAGGCTGTTGCTTAAAGTAGGTAGGGCCGCATTATCGGTTACGGCGGCTCGAGAGACTATCGCCTTGAACCTATCGATATAGGATCGTAAAGTCTCTTGTCGGCCCTGGGTTATTACCCATAGGTCGGCGTTTGATGTGCCGCACTGGAAGTACATTGAATAATGCTTCAAAAAAGCAGTGGAGAGCTGACAGAAGTCACCGATTGAGTAGGATTCAAGTCCGGAGAACCATGTCAGTGCGGAGCCAACTAGATTTTCAAAAAGTTGGGAGTTGCCTGCATATGGAGCGAGTTTATGTTTTTCGGACTGCTAGAATCGAGTGCTAGAGATTTGGATTGAGAATGGGGTGTATTGGGTCTCCTGCAGCACGCGGTCGATTTCTGGTGCCGAGCTAGTGGCTTGATGAACTTTTGATGTCATCTCTCGGAGCATCGCTTTCATGATTTCGAATTCATGATCCTGACGTCGCTCTTGTTCCATTCTCTGGAAGGCTTCCGGATATAAGTTTCGTGTTGGCTCGTTCATTGCTTGCAGAAATAATTGGACGGGCTCGTTTATCGTCGACGGTGGTGGATTTTCGATTGAGTTTTTCTGCGCCCGCTGAAGGGTATGATCGACGAGGTCGCAATATACCTTGGCTATCATCTCGTCAGAAATGAGTCCGGGCGCCCTGGTCGGATTTGAATTTGAATGCTGGCGTGTTGTTTCTGGGGAGGGAGTCCGGGGTGCTCCCATTGGCTCTTTTCCTGGTGCGTGTTGTGGTACTTCGGTTGGTATCTGTCCTGTCAATTCCGATCTATTCTTTGCGTATAGAAAAATCTCCGACCCCCTCTCTCTAGCGCCAATTGTTGGCGGATAAGATCACAACAAGTTTATTTAAGATAGGTCAAGATTTTCGTTGAGTAGAATAGAGTTCGGTTTAGTAATCAGGTCGGTATAATAATCAGGTCGGTATAGTAATCTGGTCGGGTTTACTCGTAGAATTTGAGTTTAGTAAAAAAGATAGTTTTCGGAAGATAAAAAAGTGTATGTATTCTTTTCTTTTGATTTTCAGATCTCCATTACAATAAATGAGATGGGTGTACTTATAGTAAAGATTTAAACGGTTGTTGTCTTGAACCCGACGTCCGAACTGACGCGTGGCCAGGATGGTTGGCTTGTTGGGGTTTAAGTCATAAATGGATCCGGACGATTAATGGGCCAAGATAATTTGTGGGGGGTTTGCTAAACCCACCTCCAACAGATTCTGGGTCAGGAGTAGCTGTTTGGCCATGGACGAGGGAGAAAGGATTAGTCTCGTTTCCTGGATTTAGTTCAATGGGTTGACCTTCGTCCTCGGAGTCCGCAACGTCTTTCAGTTGCGGTTTAAAGAGGGAGCCATTGAAGTGAAACTTTTATGGAAGAACAAGATTGAAATACATTTTCTTTGGAATTACAATTTTCAAATTTTAAGTTTTTTTTTTCCAATTTTTATACTTCGGTGAAATTTCTTTAGATCTCTATTAATCACCCATAAATGTTTTTACAATAATTTCATAAAATTGGCTTAAATCACTCTAAAACTTCCTAAAATTTAAATGTAACCTAATAAATCCAAATCCTTAATCCAATATATCTCCCTTAGAATGGAAGATAGATTTATGAGAGATTAAACATTTTTTTTTGTAGAGATGTTAAGACTGTCCACGTAGGATTTTAAATGAACAGTAACATCATTGCACATCATCATTCAAAATAAATTGAATGTTTGATATGAAAAATTTCTTAATTCTAATGTAGTATTGATAAAAAAGGAATGAGTATGAGATAAGAAAATTATATTATTTTTCAAGTAAATTCAAAGAAGTAGTTAACATGATATTAAATTTTAAAATTTTAAATTCAAACTAGTATATTAAGTTTAAATAATTATCTATAATTTATCATAAAAGATCTATTTTTTAAGAGACCTAAACACTATTTTTAATGAGAGAGGGAACATATATTGACTTAATGTTGCTAGCATCAACTACATATTTCATTATCGCTTGTAATCATGACATGTTTGTATTTGGGATCAATCCGAAAGTACAGATATAGAATCATTTTTAAGATAAAATATATTTATTTTATCCAATGTGGGTTTTGTATGGTTACTTTTTACAAATAGATATGCTTTAGGATTTGTTTCCACAAGTATTTAATATGTTTCAAGTTCTATGTTAAGTGTTAGCAAATAAGAGTTTAAAATTTGTAAAGTGGGACCAGTTTGATTGAAAACGAATATATACTATGTCAGACAAGGACGCAAAGGAAACAAATAAGCCACGACGATATGAGTTCAAAAAGCAGGTAAGTATCATCTAATGTTTCTGTCTTAAGTTTGATTTAATTTTGATTCATTTTACCATTTTAAGTACTATTATTTTGATTCTGCAAATTTATTATATTATATAATATTATATTGATTAAAGATCCTAATAAAATATACAAATCAAAATCCTAACAAATTTAAGAAGCTCTACAAGGTAGAGATTATGCAAAGATCCTTCTAAACTAATATGTAATCATATGCGCAATGAAAGTGTACATTTGGTTATCGCGAAAACTCTGAACAAAACATCTGGATTAGCTTTTTGATATACATATACAACCCATATCCATATTATAGGAGTACCTCCAGTCGCCAATAAATTTCTAACTCAGACATTCAATCAATATTAGATTAGATGAAGAATTGTCTTTCATTTTACTTCCAAAAATAAAAATCGCTAATTGGTTGCCTCTTTATCCCCAACTCAATTTCAAGCACCACCAAGACTTCCATTGCCGAGTATGTTAGAAATTGATCAAAGCAAGAATAAGTCTTCCTAGTTTGTCGAAGGAAGTGGTAAGTCGAGTCCTTATGTCCCAGTCTTCAACTTTGCTGTTTCGTAGGAGTTAGTTGTCATAGTGGGCATCGTAGTTGTCTTAGTGGCGTCGTGTTTGTTTATGTTTTGTTTCATCTCTGTTTCAAGTCTCCAATATATAAGGAGCAATTTGTAATCTCTTTTTTTATCAATCGAAAAGGCTTTGATCAACAATTCAACAATGTTAAGAATTGGTATCAGAGCCACATCACAAAAAAGGGGATATGAGTATCAAGAGAATAGTGAATTTGTGAGTGATAAGAACAAGAGATTCAATGGGAGATAGCAGCGGTGTGAAAGATTTCATTGTTTCGGCTATTCCACGGTTCAATGGTCATTATGATCATTGGGCGCGTCTGATGGAGAGTTTTATTCGTTCTAGAGAGTATTGTGATCTCATAGAAAATGGGATAAGTAAGATTGATGGAGATGTTCTGACCGAAGAGCAGAAGAAAGTGATCAATGGCCAGAAGCTGAAAGATCTGAAGGTTAAGAATTTTCTTTATCAGTCAATTGATAGAGATATTTTTGATACCATCCTCAACACTAACACAAGCAAACAGATCTGGGATAGTATGAAGCAGAAATTTGAAGGATCTACCAAAGTGAAATGAGCTCAACTCCAAGCACTACGAAAGGAGTACGAAGCAGTCCAGATGAAAGAAAAGGAGACGGTGAATAGTGTCTTTGCGAGAACTCTTGCAATCGCAAAGAAGATGAGAACATGTGGTGATACACTTCAGAAGAATACAATATCAGAAGAGATTTTAAGATCTTTGACTATACGGTTTAATTACGTGGTGTGCTCGATCGAAGAATCAAACAATCTGGATAAGATTACTTTGGATGAACTTCATATAGTCTTCTGGTCCATGAGCAACGAATGAAGGGCAGACCAGAAGAAGAAGAACAAGTCTTAAAAATTTCCTTTGAAGGCAAGAGATGAGGGAGAGGAACCTTTAGAGGAACAGGACGCGGGAGAAACAACAACAGAGCAACCGTAGAATGTTTTAAGTGTCACAAGTTAAGACACTATCAATCAGAGTGTCCACTTGGAATAGCATTGCAAACTATGCTGAATTAAACGAGAAGGAAGAGTTATTACTCATGGAATTTGTGGAAGAAAAGGGTTCACAAAAGGATAATTGTGGTTTATGGATTCTGGTTTTTCAAACCACATGACAGGAGATCGATGTTGGTTCATCAATCTTGAAGAAAAGCTCATGCATACTGTGAGACTTGGGAATGATGCGAAGATGAGAGTACAAGGACATGGGAGCGTAAACATGATATTGAAGGGAAGGAGTCACATTATTCCTGATGTGTATTATGTGCGTTAATTAATGACAAATCTTCTAAGCATGGATCAATTACAAGAGAGGAAGCTAGCGATCCTCATAAAAGATGGAAGCTGCAAGGTGTATCACGAAAAATTAGGTCTGATCATACACACCATTATGACGGCCAATCGGATATTTGTTGTTCTTGCTGATACACCTGAGATGTCTTGTTTACAAGTATCGGATGAAGAGCCAAACCTGTGGCATAAAAGATATGGTCATCTTAATCAACAAGGCTTGCAAAACTTGGCAAAAAAGGAGATGGTGGTGGGACTTCCTCAGATCAGAAAAATCAGTACAATATATGAAGTTTGTGCTAAAGGTAAAAAACATCGAGAAACCTTCCCAAAACAAGCAAATTAGAACCTTCCCGGGTGCAATGGAGTCTTCAAGGCCTGGTGGTGGTGTCATATATACTTCTTCAAGTTCTCCTTGGAAGAAGGCATTCATAACGTCCATTTGCCATAACTCCCAATCCAGATTTGTTGCTAAGGACAAAACAACTCTAACTGTGTGGAGCTTAGCTATCAGAGCAAATGTATCCGTGTAGTCCTCACTATAGGTTTGTGCGAATCCTCTGGCCACCAACCTTGCTTTGTACCTCTCAATATCTCCATTGCTTAGAAACTTGATAGTGAAAATCCATCTAGAGCTAACAGCCTTCCTTCCCGGAGATAGATCTGCTTCATCCCACGTATGGTTCCTTAATAGCACATTTCTCATCATCAACTGCTCCCAGCCATTCGTCACTTTCTTTGTCTTCTTCATAGCTCTTGGAAAAACAATGGGCATCAATTTTCCCTAGGAAGGCTTGATGAGAAGCTGGCAAGAGGGCAAGTGAACATACAGCTTGTATTGGATGGGCTACAACTTGATTGTTGAAGTAGTCTCTAGTTTGCTTCCAGTGCTCTGGACCAAACTTTTGTGTTGTAGTCCTCCTAAGAGGAGGATTTAGTTCTGGCTCAACTCCATGGTGTTGATCTTCTTGAACCACTTCTTCAGTAGTAATTACATCATCTTGATCTTAGTCTTGTTCCATGTCAAGTGAGTTTGGTTCCTCATGAGTGGTTCTCGTGTCTCCCATGATGTTTGAAGCTTCATGAATATTCCCATTGTTTGTGTGGGTTGTTGTTTCCGAAGTTTCCAACCCTTGTTGATTTGTTCCGGTATTGTCCGAGTGATCTTCTTATGGAGGAGGATTGCCAAGATGACTCAGGAGGTGATGAAGAGTAGAAGCTCTATCTGATGGAGATCTTGCCAAATCCTTCAAGCTATCCCAATCCTTCTTATCATAGTAACCCTGGTGCTCAATGAACATGACATCCCTTGATACAATGGTTTAATTTCTTGAGAAGTCATAGCACTTGTAGCCCTTTTGAGTAGTAGAGTAGCCCAGAAACACGCATCTTGTGCTCTTGGCTTCTAATTTGTCCCTTAGTTTACTACCTGGTCTTAGTACAAAACAAACACACCCAAAAACTCGTAAGTGGTCAATTGAGGGTTTGGTTTGATTTAATACCTGAAATGTAGTTTTATCACTTAGGATTCTTGTTGGTATTCTGTTGATGAGATAACAGGCTGACATAACTGCATCACACTAAAATATCCTAGGTACATTGGTGTGAAACCTCATGGACCTAGCCACCTCCATAAGATGTCTATTCTTCCTTTCAGCTACACCATTTTGTTGTGGTGTGTAGGGACAGCTAGTTTGGTGCAGAATCACATGTTTGGCTAAGTGCTCTTTGAACTTGTGGCTGGTATATTCTCCACCATTGTCTAACCTAAGTACCTTGATCTTGGCATTAAACTGGTTAGTAACATATAATTGAAAATTCACAAATGCATCAAATACTCTATCCTTAGATGTAAGCAATGTGATCCATGTGTATTTTGATTTTTCATCAATAAATATCACATAGTATTTATTATTGTCCCTAGATAAACATGGAGCAGTCCATACATCTGAATGCACAAGATCAAAGCATTTTTCATATATAGTTGAGGACTTAGGAAATATAGTTTTACAATACTTTCCAAGAATACAAGCTTAACAATTATTATGATCAAAGACAACATGGGGTAACATTATTTCTAACGCACGAGCATGTGTGCGACCAAGTCTATCATGCCACAATTTATTTGAACCAACAGCATAACAAGATTTAAAAGAAAAAGGTTTAGTTTTCATGGTTGGAGAATCCGCAAGAGTGTATAAATTCCCCTTAGTGTTCCCTTCTCCAAGAACCTTTCCACTTTCAATATCCTGAAAATAAAAGCTGTTAGGACCAAAGATAGCATAACAATTAAGGTTATTGGTTGCCCTTTTCACAGATACAAGATTACAAGTGAACTCTGGCATAAAGAAGGCTTTAGAATTCTTATCACATAGTTTTAAGTCTCCTATCCCTCTTATGGGAATTGTAATGAGTTTAAGGTTGCTAATCATGTGATGAGAAGCACCAGAATCAACAATTAATGTTTACTTTGTGAATTTGGTAAAGAGGCTAAATGACTGATACCAGATTCCTTGTTGTTGAAAGCGTTTAGGGACTTGATGAGAGCCTCGAGGTCTGAATTTTTCACAGTCATTGGTGTAAGTAACCATAGCAAGCTCCTCTCCTTGCTTAGGTTACCATGCTTGAGATTGAGAACTTGTGCTTGATGAAGTTTCTTGGGAGATGTTTGCTTGAGCTTTGAACTTGGCCGGCTTGAGATGTGGATGAAGAATCCAACATTTATCCTTGATGTGACCCCTCTTTTTGCAATGATCACAGACCAGAGTCTTTCGGTCTTCATGCTTGAATGTTGCCTTATGTGCCATGACCATTTTTCCTTTTCCACTAAAGAGTCCCACCGAGCTTTGTTCACGTTGAACTTGAGAGCACACTTCCTCCAGGCTTGGTAACTTCTCAGTCCTAAGGATATGCTTGATCAGATCATTGAAGTCTTAGTTCAGTGTGAGAAGAAATCCAAAGACCTTTTCTTGTTTGCTTCTTTCCTTGAGGATTGTCGGATCCACCGACAATGGCCTAAGTATTTCCAATTCTACCCAAAGTGATCTGAATTTTCCAAAATGCTTAGTGAACTCTAGATCTTCTTGGCTCAGACTATTGATCGCTTTCTTCACTTCAAATACACGGGTAAGGTTAGACACATTCCCATAGACATTCTGAAGAGTATCCCACAATTTCTTAGCCGTTTCACAATAAGAATAACCTTTTAGTATTGGAGCATCCAGTGAGTTTTGAAGCAAACCAAGAACACTTTGATCCTCTTGGAACCATTTCACAACCTCGGAGCTTGCAATTTCAATGCTTTCCTTTCCATCTTTATTCATGGTTCCCTTTGAAGCTTGCTGCTCTTCAACGTGACTCCAAAGTCAACGACCTCATAGAGCTGTCTTGGTGGTTCTAACCCAAAGCAAGTAATTCACTCCTTTGAGGGTAACCAGAACAACAATAGGTTTTGAAGAATCCATGTCTTAAAAAGAGATACTTGATAATGATGAGAACTATGAACTTCACCGAGAAAACACAACGCAATCAATCTACTCTAGCTGAACCTTTGCTGAAAATTAGATTAGCTAAAGAGAGCCCCGTATTTTCCAAGAAATAATCCCAGATTGAGAAATACTAGATTAAATCCCAGATTGAGAAAACACAACACAATCAATCTACTCTAGCTGAACTTTTGCTGAAAACTACCAGATTAGCTAAAGAGAGCCCCAAATTTTCCAAGAAATAATCCCAGATTGAGAAATACCAGATTAAATCCCAGATTGACAAATACCAGATTAGCTAAAGAGAGCCCCAGATTTTCCAAGAAATAATACCAGATTGAGAAATAATCCAATCCTTGTCGAGACAAACACCAGATTAGCTAAATAGAGCCCCAGATTTTCGAAGAAATGATGTACAGTACCCAGCAATGACGTAGAGAATAAGGAGAATTAAGAGATTTGTAACCATAGAAATGAGAGAATAAGATTCAAGAATTAATAACCTGGTCTGATACCATGAGATTTTAAGAGACTAATGCGGAATAGTAAATGAGATTTGATGAACAATGAAGAGAGAATTGAGAGAGAGAGAGGCGCAGCCACGGCTGGAGGAAATAAAAGAAGAGAAACAATTAGGTTAAACTACAAGGGTAGGCTCCTCCTTTTATAGAAGAAGGAGGAAGTTCTAAAATGAAAAACAGTAGCAAATAGTGATCCTCAGCATTTTAGCAGCAAGAATAGATTACATCACCCCCTCCTTCTGCATGGAATGCCTTTTCTCAATAGAGAGATAGGATTTAATTATGGTCTTAGGAATTTTCAAATCACAAAGATAGGAATTTTCAAATCACAAAGATAGGAAATTCGGACCAAAATCTATCCTTTAACAAAACTTAGATGAACCAAAGTCATATTGTGTTTATCATTCTTAAGAAGGAAATCGGACTAAGATTCATCTTTTTATTCTGAAAGGAACTTAAAGGGATGAACCATGATTTATGGCTATATTTCACAAAGAATTTGCCTTATCAAAGTTCATCAATTTTAAGAAAACAACCATGGTCTTTAATGCTTTCAAGAAGAGAGCCATGGTTTTTATCCGGGTGAAAATGGTCTTGGGTGTATCTTATCCCTAAGGATTTAATACGGACTCATTTCACCTTAGGGAAATGCACAAGGACCAAATACTTCAATAATTAGAAGTGGTCCAAGGTTTTGTTCTTATTGAAATAAAATTTACCATGCTTTAGATCTTTAATCCATAAGACCAAGTATCTTTAAGCATGATTCCTTCTCTTAAAAATTTACTCAAATCACAATAAAAGAAAATTTACAATGAACTTCACGTTTATTAGTTCCAAAAGAACTTTCAAAATCAGTTCAAGGTTTAAAGTGTTAAAAGAATGCGATTTTGAGCCTAAACCCTACACCCTAAACCTAACCCAAACGATAAACCATAAATCCTAAACCACAAACCCTAAACCCTAAAATGCAAATGCTAAACCATAAATTTCAAAGCCTTAGCCCTAAACCCTAAACCCTAAATCTCATATACTAAACCCTAAACACTAAACACTATACCCTAAAGCCGAAACCATAAACTCTAAACCCTAAACCCTTAAACCATAAATCTCAAACCCAAAACCATAAATCCTAAATAGTAAACCCTAAACCCTAAACCTTAAACCCTAAACCAACCCTAAATCTCAAACCCTCAACCCTAAATCGTAAATTATAAACGCGTAATACTAAATCTTAAACCCAAAAGTCTTAATCCTTAATCTAAAACCCTTAACCCTAAAGCCTAATACGCAAACCCTAAAGCCTAAATCTCAAAGCCTAAACCCTAAACCATAAACCCTAAAACACTAAACACTAAACCCTAAAGCCTAAATCGTAAACTCTACACCCTAAACTCTTAACCCTAAATCTAAATCCCTAAACCATAAACCCTAATCCTTAAAGCCTAAACTATAAAATTGAAAACCTAAACCCTAAACCTTAAAATTGAAAACCTAAACCCTAAACCCGTTACCCGTTACCCTATATCTTAAACCCAAAATTCTAAACTCTAAACCCTAATTCCTAAAAAAAACCCTAAACCCTAAACCCTAAATCCTAGGCCCTCAATTCTAAAAATTAAATCTTGAACCCTAAATCTGAAAACCTTAAACCCCAAACCATAAAACACAAACCTTAAAATCTAAATCTCAAAGCCTAAACCCTAAACCCTAAACTCTAAATCTCAAATCCTAAACCCTAAACAGTCAACTATAAACCCTAAAAACTAAACCCTAAACCTTACACATTAAACCCTCAACAATAAATCTTAAATCCTAAACCATAAACCATAAACCCTAAACCTTAAACCCTAAACCCTAAACTTTAAATCCTAAACCCTAAATTCAAAAACCCTAAACCCTAAATCGTAAACTCTAAACCGTAAACCCCTAACCCTAAATCTCAAACCCTAAACCCTAAACCCAAAACCCAAAACCCAAAACACAAAATGAAAAACCCAAAACCCAAAATCCTAAATCCTAAACCCTAAACCCTAAACCCTAAATATGAAACCCTAAACCAAAAACTCTAAACACTAAATCTTAAACACTAAATTCTAAACCCTAAATATCAAACTCAAAATTCTAAACCTCAAACCCTAAACCCCCATCCTATAAAACCTAAAATCCTTAACCCTATAATGCAAACCCTAAACCCTAAATCTCAATGCCTATACCCCTAAATCTCAAATCCTCAATCCTAAACCAATAACCCTAAATCTTAAACCGAAAACCTTAAACCCTAAACACTAAACCCTAAATCTCAATCCCTTAACCCTAAACCCTGAACCCTAAACTGTCAACTCTAAACACTAAACCCTAAAATCTAAATCTCAAACTCTAAGCCCTAAACCTCAAACCCTCAACCCTTAATTTCAAACACTATACCATAAACCCTAAACCCTAATTATAAAACCCTAAACTCTACACACTATACTCTAAAAACTCTACACCCTATACCATAAACCCTGAAACCGAAACCCTAAACCTTAAACCTTAAACACTAAACCCTAAATCCTACACCCTAAACCTAACCCTAATCTCAAACCCTAAACTATAAATACTAAATCTTAAACCCTAAATTGTAAATCCTAAATCTTAAAACCTAAACCTTAAACCCTAAAACGTAAATCCTAAACCCTAAAGTTCAAAACCTAAACCTTGAACCCTAAATCCTAAATCCTAAACCCTAAACCCTAAACTCTAAATATGAAACCCTAAACCACAAACTCTAAACACTAAATCTTAAACACTAAATTCTAAACCCTAAATATCAAACTCAAAATCCTAAACCTCAAACCCTAAACCCCCATCCTATAAAACCTAAAATCCTTAACCGTATAATGTAAATTCTAAACCTTAAATCTCAAAGCCTAAACCCTAAACCCTAAACCCTAAAACCTAAACCCTAAAGCGTAAACCTTAAACACTATCCAAAATCCTAAATCTCAAATCCTCAACCCTAAACCATTAACCCTAAATCTCAAAACATAAACCCTAAACCCTAAATCTCAAACCCTGAACCCTAAACTGTCAACTCTAAACACTAAACCCTAAAAGCCCTAAACCTCAAACCCTCAACCCTTAATTTCAAACACTATACCATAAACCCTAAACCCTAATTATAAAACCCTAAACTCTACACCCTAAACTCTACACCCTAAACCCTAAAAACTCTACACCATATACCATAAACCCTGAAACCGAAACCCTAAACCTTAAACCCTAAACACTAAACCCTAATCCTAGACCCTAAACCTAACCCTAAACCCTAAACCCTAAACCCTAAATCCTAAATCTTAAACCCTAAATTGTAAATCCTAAATCTTAAAACCTAAACCTTAAACCCTAAAACGTAAATCCTAAACCCTAAAGTTCAAAACCTAAAAATTGAACCCTAAACCCTAAATTTAAAATCCTAAACCCTAATCACTAAACACTAAAGACTAAACCCTAAACTGTACACCCTAAACCCTGAACCCTAAATCTCAAACCCTAAACCATAAACCTTAAACCTCAAACTCTAAACCCTAAACCCCTAACCCTAAATATAAAACCCTAAATTCTAAACCTTAAACCCTAAAGCAAAATCCATAAACCCTTAATCCTAAACCCTAAACTCTAAACACTAAATTTTAAACCTAACCCTAAATCTCAAACCCTAAACTATACATACTAAATCTTAAACGCTAAATTCTAAATCCTAAATCTTAAACCCTAAACCTTAAACCCTAAAATGTAAATCCTAAACCCTAAAGCGCAAAACCTAAACCCTGAACCCTAAACCCTAAATTTCAAATCCTAAACCCTAAACACTAAACTCTAAAGACTAAACCCTAAAGTGTACACCCTAAACCCTCAACCCTAAATCTCAAACCGTAAACCATAAACCCTAAACCTTACACCCTAAACCCTAAACACTAAATCTCAAACTCTAAACCCTAAACCCCTAACCCTAAAACTAAAACCCTAAATTCTAAACCTTAAACCCTAAAGCAAAATCCATAAACTCTAAACCCTTAATCCTAAACCCTAAACCCTAAGCACTAAATCTTAAACCAAAAATCTCAAACCTTAAACCCTAAACCCTAAAACACAAACCTCAAACCCAAAATCTCAAAGCCTAAACCCTAAACCCTAAACTCTAAATCTCAAATCCTAAACCCTAAACTCTAAATATGAAACCCTAAACCATAACCTCTAAACATTAAATCTTAAACACTAAATTCTAAACCCTAAATCTCAAACTCTAAACCGGAAACCTCAAACCCTGAACCCCCAATCTATAAAACCTAAAATCCTTAACCCTATAACGCAAACCCTAAACCTTAAATCTCAAAGCCTAAACCCTAAACCCTAAACCCTAAAACCTAAATCCTAAAGCCTAAACCTTAAACACTATCCAAAATCCTAAATCTCAAATCCTCAACCCTAAACCATTAACCCTAAATCTCAAAACGTAAACCCTAAACCCTAAATCTCAAACCCTTAACCCTAAACCCTAAACCCTAAACCGTCAACTCTATACACTAAACCCTAAAATCTAAATCTCAAACTCTAAGTCCTAAACTTCAAACCCTCAACCCTTAATTTCAAACACTATACCATAAACCCTAAACCTTAATTATAAAACCATAAACACTACACCCTAAACTCTACACCCTAAACCCTAAAAACTCTACACCATATACCATAAACCCTGAAACTGAAACCCTAAACCTTAAACCCTAAACACTAAACCCTAAATCCTACACCCTAAACCTAACCCTAAATCTCAAACCCTAAACTATAAATACTAGATCTTAAACCCTAAATTGTAAATCCTAAATCTTAAAACCTAAACCTTAAACCCTAAAACGTAAATCCTAAACCCTAAAGTTCAAAACCTAAAAATTGAACCCTAAACCCTAAATTTAAAATCCTAAACCCTAATCACTAAACACTAAAGACTAAACCCTAAACTGTACACCCTAAACCCTGAACCCTAAATCTCAAACCCTAAACCATAAACCTTAAACCTTAAACCCTAAGCTCTAAACACTAAATCTCAAATTCGAAACCCTAAATCCCTTACCCTAAATCTAAAATCCTAAATTCTAGACCTTAAACCCTAAAGCAAAATCCATAAACCCTTAATCCTAAACCCTAAACTCTAAACACTAAATTTTAAACCTAACCCTAAATCTCAAACCCTAAACTATACATACTAAATCTTAAACGCTAAATTCTAAATCCTAAATCTTAAACCCTAAACCTTAAACCCTAAAATGTAAATCCTAAACCCTAAAGCGCAAAACCTAAACCCTGAACCCTAAACCCTAAATTTCAAATCCTAAACCCTAAACACTAAACTCTAAAGACTAAACCCTAAAGTGTACACCCTAAACCCTCAACCCTAAATCTCAAACCGTAAACCATAAACCCTAAACCTTACACCCTAAACCCTAAACTCTAAATTTCAAACTCTAAATCCTAAACCCCTAACCCTAAAACTAAAATCCTAAATTCTAAACCTTAAACCCTAAAGCAAAATCCATAAACTCTAAACACTTAATCCTAAACCCGTAACCCTAAACGCTAAAACGCAAACCTCAAACCCAAAATCTCAAAGCCTAAACCCTAAACCCTAAACTCTAAATCTCAAATCCTAAACCATAAACAGTAAATCCTAAACCCTATAACCTAAACCCTAAACCCTACACCTTAAACCCTCAACCTAAATCTCAAACCCTAAACCATGAAACGTAAACCCTAAATTTTAAACTCTAAACACTAAACCCTTAACCCTAAATCTGTAGCCGTAAACCCTAAACTCTAAACACTAAACCTAAAACCCTAAACCCTAAACCTTAAACCCCAAACCTTAAATGGAAAACACTAAACCCTAAACCCTAAACCTTTATTCGTAAACCCTAAACCATAAACTCTAAACACTAAATCTTAAACCCTAAATTTCAAACCTTAAACCCTAAACCCTAAAACACAAACCTTAAAGCCTAAACCCTGAACCCTAAATTCTAAAACCTAAACCCTAAACCCTAAACCCTCAACCCTAAATCTCAAACCCTAAACCCTAAACCCTAAACAATAAACCCTAAACCCTAAAACCTAAACCCTAAACCCTCAACCCTAAATCTCAAACCCTAAACCACACACCCTAAACCCTGAACCTTAAACCTTAAACTCTAAACGTTAAATCCTAAACCATAAATTCAAAAACACTAAACCCTAAATCTCAAACTCTAAACCCTAAACCCCTAACCCTAAATCTCAAACCCTACACCCTTAACCATAAACCCAAAACCCAAACCCCAAAACCCAAAACCCAAAACCCAAAACCAAAACTCCTAAATCCTAAACCCTAAACCCTAAACCCTAAACCCTAAATCTAAAACCCTAAACCAAAAACTCTAAACACTAAATCTTAAACCCTATATTCTAAACCCTAAATCTCAAATTCTAAACCCTAAACCCTAAATCTCAAATCCTAAAATCCTTAACCCTATAACGCAAACCCTAAACACCAAATCTCAAATCCTAAACCCTAAACCATTAGCGCTAAATCTCAAACTGTAAACCTCAAATCCTACACCCTCAACCCTAAACCTAAACTCTAAACAATACACCTTAAACCGTAAACCCTAAATACTAAACCCTAAACCCTAAATCTAAAAGTCAAATTCCTACATCTATCACCGCAAACCATAAATCCTAAACCATAAACCCTAAACCTCAAACACTCAATCCTAAATCTCAAACCCTAAACCATAAACCGTAAACCATAAACCCTAAACCCTAAACCCTAATTATCAAACCCTAAACCCTACACCCTAAACCCTCTACCCTAAATCTCAAACCCTAAACCATAAAACCTAAACCCTAAAGCCTAAAGCCTAAACCTTGAACCCAAAACCCTAAACCCTAAATATCAAAGCCTAAATCCTACACCCTAAACCCAACCTTAAATCTCAAACCCTAAACCCTAAATCCTAAACCATAAACCCTAAATCCTGAACCCTAAATCTTAAATCCTAAAGCCTAAATCTTAAATCCTAAAGACTAAACCCTAAAATGAAAATCCTAAACCCTAAATCTTAAATCCTAAAGCCTAAACCCTAAAATGCGAATCCTAAACCCTAAATCATAAAACCTAAATCCTAAATCTTAAAACCTAAACCCTAAACCCTAAATCTCCAATCCAAAACCCTAAACACTAACCACTAAAGCCTAAAGCCTAAAGCCTAAACTCTACACCCTAAACCCTCAACCCTAAATCTCAAACCCGAAATTCTAAACCATAAACCCTAAACCCTAAACCAAACACCAAAAACCATAAACCCTAAACCCTAAACACAAAACCTTAAACCCTAAACCTTAAACCCTAAATCTTAAATCTTAAACCATAAAACTCTAAACCCTAAACCCCTGACCTGAAATCTCAAACCCTAAATTCTAAACCCTAAACCCTAAACCCAAAACCCAAAACCCTAAACCCTAAACCATAAATCCTAAACTATAAACTCTGGACACTAAATCTTAAACCCTAAATTCTAAATTCTAAATCTCAAACTTTAAACCCTAACCCCTAAATCTCAAACCCTAAACCCTCAACCTATAAAAACCAAAAAGTTAACCCTAAACCCTAAATCTCAAAGCCTAAACCCTAAACTGTGATCCTAAAGCCTAAACCTTAATCACTATTCAAAATCCTAAATCTCAAATCCTCAACCCTAAATCTCAAACCTTAAACAATAAACCCTAAACCCTCAACACTAACTCTCTAACCATTAACCGTTAATCCTAAACCCTAAACACTAAATCCTAGACACTAAATCTCCAACTTGAAGTCCTAAATCTAAAATCCCATATATCCTAAACCACAAATCCTTAACCATAAACACTAAACCTCAAACCCTCAATCCTAAATCTCAAACACTCAACCATAAACCTAAACCCAAATCCCTAATTATCAAACCCTAAACCCTCTACCCTCAATCTCAAACCGTAAACCATAAATCCTAAACCTTAAAGCCTAAACCCTAAAACTGAACTCTAAACCCTAAACCCTAAATATCAAAGCCTAAACCCTACACCCTAAACCATAAACCATAAATCCTAAACCATAAACCCTAAACACTAAATCTTAAACATTAAATTCTAAATCTTAAATCTGAAACCCTAAACCCTTAACCCTAAAACGCAAACGCTAAACCCTAAATTTCAAAGCCTAAATCGTAAACCTTAAACCCTTAATATCAAAGCCTAAACCCTACACCCTAAACCCAACCCAAACGATAAACCCTAAACCCTAAACCCTAAACCCTAAATCCTAAAACGCAAACGCTAAACCCTAAATTTCAAAGCCTAAACCTGAAACCCTAAACCCTAAATCTCAAATCCTAAACTCTAAACTGTAAACCCTAAACACTAAACCTTAAACCCTAAACCCAACCCTAAACCCAACCCTAAATTTCAAAGCCTTAACTCTAAACTGTAAACCCTAAACACTAAACCTTAAACCTTAAACCCAACCCTAAACCCAACCCAAAATCTCAAACCCTCAACCATAAATCGTAAATTATAAACGCGTAACACTAAATCTTAAACCCAAAATTCTTAATCCTTAATCTAAAACCCTTAACCCTAAAGCCTAATACGCAAACCCTAAAGCCTAAATCTCAAATCCTAAACCCTAAACACTAAACACTAAACCCTAAAGCCTAAATCGTAAACTCTACACCCTAAACCCTTAACCCTAAATCTAAAACCCTAAACCATAAACCCTAATCCTTAAAGCCTAAACTTTAAAATTTAAACCCAAAACTCTAAACCCGTTACCCGTTACCCTATATCTTAAACCCAAAATTCTAAACTCTAAACCCTAAGCCCTAAAAAAAAACCCTAAACCCTAAATCCTAAACCCTAAACCCTAAATCCTAAGCCCTAAACTCTATACACTAAATCTTAAACCCTAAATCTTAAACCTTAAACCCTAAACCCTAAATCCTAAATCCTAAATGCTAAACCCTAAACCCTAAATCTGAAACCCTAAACCATAACCTCTAAACATTAAATCTTAAACACTAAATTCTAAACCCTAAATCTCAAACTCTAAACCCTAAACCTCAAACCCTGAACCCCCAATCTATAAAACCTAAAATCCTTAACCCTATAACGCAAACCCTAAACCTTAAATCTCAAAGCCTAAACCCTAAATCTCAAATCCTCAATCCTAAACCAATAACCCTAAATCTTAAACCGTAAACCCTAAATCCTAAACCCTAAATCCTAAATCCTAAACCGTAAACCCTAAACTCTAAATATAAAACCCTAAACCAAAAACTCTAACCACTAAATCTTAAACACTAAATGCTAAACCCTAAATATCAAACTCAAAATCCTAAACCTCAAACCGTAAACCCCCATCCTATAAAACCTAAAATCCTTAACCCTATAATGCAAACCCTAAACCTTAAATCTTACACCCTAAACCCTAAACTCTAAATCTCAAACTCTAAACCCTAAACCCCTAACCCTAAAACTAAAATCCTAAATTCTAAACCTTAAACCCTAAAGCAAAATCAATAAACTCTAAACACTTAATCCTAAACCCGTAACCCTAAACCCTAAAACGCAAACCTCAAACCCAAAATCTCAAAGCCTAAACCCTAAACCCTAAACTCTAAATCTCAAATCCTAAACCATAAACAGTAAATCCTAAACCCTATAACCTAAACCCTAAACCCTACACCTTAAACCCTCAACCTAAATATCAAACCCTAAACCATGAAACGTAAACCCTAAATTTTAAACTCTAAACACTAAACCCTTAACCCTAAATCTGTAGTCGTAAACCCTAAACTTTAAACACTAAACCTAAAACCCTAAACCCTAAACCTTAAACTCCAAACTTTAAATGAAAAACACTAAACCCTAAACTTAAAACTTTTATTCGTAAACCCTAAACCATAAACTCTAAACACTAAATCTTAAACCCTAAATTTCAAACCTTAAACCCTAAACCCTAAAACACAAACCTTAAAGCCTAAACCCTGAACCCTAAATTCTAAATCTAAAATCCTAAACCCTAAACAATAAACCCTAAACCCTAAAACCTAAAACCTAAACCCTCAACCCAAAATCTCAAACCTTAAACCACAAACCCTAAACCCTAAATCTCAAACTCTAAACCCTAAACCCCTAACCCTAAATCTCAAACCCTACACCCTTAACCATAAACCCAAAACCCAAACCCCAAAACCCAAAACCAAAACCCAAAACCCAAAACCAAAACTCCTAAATCCTAAATCCTAAATCCTAAACCCTAAATCTAAAACCCTAAACCAAAAACTCTAAACACTAAATCTTAAACTCTATATTCTAAACCCTAAATCTCAAATTCTAAACCCTAAACCCTAAATCTCAAATCCTAAAATCCTTAACCCTATAACGCAAACCCTAAACACCAAATCTCAAATCCTAAACCCTAAACCATTAGCGCTAAATCTCAAACTGTAAACGTAAAACCCTACACCCTCAACCCTAAACCAAAACTCTAAACAATACACCTTAAACTGTAAACCATAAATCCTAAACCATAAACCCTAAACCTCAAACACTCAATCCTAAATCTCAAACCCTAAACCATAAACCGTAAACCCTAAACCCTAATTATCAAACCCTAAACCCTACACCCTAAACCCCCTACCCTAAATCTCAAACACTAAACCATAAAACCTAAACCCTAAAGCCTAAAGCCTAAACCTTGAACCCAAAACTCTAAACCCTAAATATCAAAGCCTAAATCCTACACCCTAAACCCAACCTTAAATCTCAAACCCTAAACCATAAATCCTAAACCATAAACCCTAAATCCTGAACCCTAAATCTTAAATCCTAAAGCCTAAATCTTAAATCCTAAAGCCTAAACCCTAAAATGAAAATCCTAAACCCTAAATCTTAAATCCTAAAGCCTAAACCCTAAAATGCAAATCCTAAACCCTAAATCTTAAAACCTAAACCCTAAACCCTAAACCCTAAACCCTAAATCTCCAATCCAAAACCCTAAACACTAACCACTAAAGCCTAAAGCCTAAAGCGTAAACTCTACACCCTAAACCCTCAACCCTAAATCTCAAACCCGAAATTCTAAACCATAAACCCTAAACCCTAAACCAAACACCAAAAACCATAAACCCTAAACCCTAAACACAAAACCTTAAACCCTAAACCTTAAACCCTAAATCTTAAACCCTAAACCCTAAACCCGAAATCTAAAACTCTAAACCCGAAACCCCTGACCCGAAATCTCAAACCCTAAATTCTAAACCCTAAACCCTAAACCCAAAACCCTAAACCCTAAACCCTAAACCATAAATCCTAAACTATAAACTCTGGACACTAAATCTTAAACCCTAAATTCTAAATTCTAAATCTCAAACTTTAAACCCTAACCCCTAAATCTCAAACCCTAAACCCTCAACCTATAAAAACCAAAATCCTTAACCCCAAAAAGTTAACCCTAAACCCTAAATCTCAAAGCCTAAACCCTAAACCGTAATCCTAAACCCTAAACCTTAAAAACTATCCTAAATCCTAAATCTCAAATCCTCAACCCTAAACCATTAACCCTAAATCTCAAACCTTAAACAATAAACCCTAAACCCTCAACACTAACTCTCTAACCATTAACCCTTAATCCTAAACCCTAAACTGTAAACCCTAAACACTAAATCCTAGACACTAAATCTTAAACTTGAAGTCCTAAATCTAAAATCCCATATATCCTAAACCACAAATCCTTAACCATAAACACTAAACCTCAAACCCTCAATCCTAAATCTCAAACACTCAACCATAAACCTAAACCCAAATCCCTAATTATCAAACCCTAAACCCTCTACCCTCGATCTCAAACCGTAAATCATAAATCCTAAACCTTAAAGCCTAAACCCTAAAACTGAACTCTAAACCCTAAACCCTAAATATCAAAGCCTAAACCCTACACCCTCAAACCCAAAATCTCAAAGCCTAAACCCTAAACCCTAAACTCTAAATCTCAAATCCTAAACCATAAACAGTAAATCCTAAACCCTATAACCTAAACCCTAAACCCTACACCTTAAACCCTCAACCTAAATATCAAACCCTAAACCATGAAACGTAAACCCTAAATTTTAAACTCTAAACACTAAACCCTTAACCCTAAATCTGTAGTCGTAAACCCTAAACTTTAAACACTAAACCTAAAACCCTAAACCCTAAACCTTAAACTCCAAACTTTAAATGAAAAACACTAAACCCTAAACTTAAAACTTTTATTCGTAAACCCTAAACCATAAACTCTAAACACTAAATCTTAAACCCTAAATCTCAAACCTTAAACCCTAAACCCTAAAACACAAACCTTAAAGCCTAAACCCTGAACCCTAAATTCTAAATCTCAAATCCTAAACCCTAAACAATAAACCCTAAACCCTAAAACCTAAACCCTAAACCCTCAACCCTAAATCTCAAACCCTAAACCACAAACCCTAAACCCTAAATCTCAAACTCTAAACCCTAAACCCCTAACCCTAAATCTCAAACCCTAAACCCTTAACCATAAACCCAAAACCCAAAACCTTAAACCCAAAACCAAAACTCCTAAACCCTAAACCCTAAACCCTAAACCATAAATCTAAAACCCTAAACCAAAAACTCTAAACGCTAAATCTTAAACCCTAAATTCTAAACCCTAAATCTCAAACTCTAAACCCTAAACCCTAAATCTCAAATCCTAAAATCCTTAACCCTATAACGCAAACCCTAAACACCAAATCTCAAATCCTAAACCCTAAACCCTAATTATCAAACCCTAAACCCTACACCCTAAAACCCTCTACCCTAAATCTCAAAACCTAAACCATAAAACCTAAACCTTAAAGCCTAAACCCTAAACCTTGAACCCTAAATCCTAAACTCTAAATATCAAAGCCTAAACCCTACACTCTAAACCCAAACCTAAATCCCAAACCCTAAACCATAAATCCTAAACCATAAACCCTAAACACTAAATCTTAAACCCAAAATCCTAAACCCTAAATCTTAAACCCTAAACCATAAACCCTAAACACTAAATCTTAAACCCTAAATCTTAAACCCTAAACCCTAAAATGCAAATCCTAAACCCTCAATCTCCAACCCGAAATTCTAAACCCTAAACCCTAAATCTCAAATCAAAAAACCCCAAACACTAAACACTAAACCCAAAAGCCTAAACCGTAAACTCTATTCCCTAAACCCTCAACCCTAAATCTCAAACCCTAAATTCTTAAGCATAAACCCTACACCAAAAACTCTGAACCCTAAACCCTAAACCCTAAACCCTAAACCATAAACCCTAAACCTTAAACTGTAAACCTTAAACCAGAAACCCCAAACCATAAATGTCAAACTCTAAACCTTAAACCCCTGACCTGAAATCTCAAACCCTAAATTCTAAACCCTAAACCCTAAACCCAAAACCTTAAACCCTAAACCCTAAACCATATATCCTAAACTATAAACTTTGGACACTAAATCTTAAACCCTAAATTCTAAATTCTGAATCTCAAACTTTAAACCCTAACCCCTAAATCTCAAACCCTAAACCCTAAACCTATAAAAACAAAAATCCTTAACCCCAAAAAGTTAACCCTAAACCCTAAATCTCAAAGCCTAAACCCTAAACCGTAATCCTAAACCCTAAACCTTAAAAACTATCCTAAATCCTAAATCTCAAATCCTCAACCCTAAACCATAAACCCTAAATCTCAAACCTTAAACAATAACCCCTAACCCCCCAACACTAACTCTCTAACCATTAACCCTTAATCCTAAACCCTAAACTGTAAACCCTAAACACTAAATCCTAGACATTAAATCTTAAACTTGAAGTCCTAAATCTAAAATCCCATATATCCTAAACCACAAATCCTTAACCATAAACACTAAACCTCAAACCCTCAATCCTAAATCTCAAACACTCAACCATAAACCTAAACCCAAATCCCTAATTATCAAACCCTAAACCCTCTACCCTCGATCTCAAACCAGAATCATAAA
>CM051385.1:14863231-14906270 GCA_028015245.1 Cardamine occulta
ATCAAGAGAGCTAAAAGGCTGAATCTAAGCCTTTAATGAAGTTTCATCACTCAAACCAAGTACAGAGCAAACAATGGCACTCAAGTTCTTGAAAAATTCAAAACAGTTGTGAGAGATTAAAGTCCTAGACTACACTTCAACACTTCAACACTTCTATTCACTCTCATTTGTATCTCAAGAGTCATAAATCCCTATTTAGGTCTATCAGCTTGAAAATGGCGAAAACCTTGTCCATGAAACCATTGATTCTTTATATTCACATCAATAGGGCTTGTTTCGGCCTCCATTTGTGTCTTTTTGATACAACTCCCTATATGCACCATTTGAAACTCCTATGAGATTCTAAGAATAAACAAAACTATGGAATAAGCTATAATGCTTGTTTCTTTCGTTGATCTACTTCTACAGCTTAATGGCGTGCTTAATAATGTCATGAAGAGAGCTAAAAGGCTGAATCTAAGCCTTTAATGAAGTTTCATCACTCAAACCCAGTACAGAGCATAAAATGGCACTTTGTAGTGGCTCTTGACATCTCAAAACAGTTCTAAGAGATTAAAGTCCTCTGACTACACTTCAACACTTCTATTCACTCTCTTTTGTATCTCGAAGAGTCATAAATCCTTTTTTATGTCCATTAGCTTGAAAATGGCGAAAATCTTGTCAATGAAACCATTGACTCTTTATATTCACATCAATAGGTGTTGTTTAAGCCTCCATTTGTGTCTTTTTGAAACAACTCCCCATATGCACAATTTGAAACTCCTATGAAATTCTAAGAATAAACAAAACTATGGAATAAGCTATAATGCCTGTTTCTTTCGTTGATCTACTTCTACAGCTTAATGGCATGCTTAATTATGTCATCAAGAGAGCTAAAAGGCTGAATCTAAGCCTTTAATGAAGTTTCATCACTCAAACCAAGTACAGAGCAAAACAATGGCACTCAAGTGGCTTTGAAAAATTCAAAATAGTTGGAGAGATTAAAGTCCTCAGACTACACTTCAACACTTCTATTCACTCTCATTTGTATCTCAAGAGTCATAAATCCTTTTTAGGTCTATCAGCTTGAAAATGGCGAAAACCTTGTCAATGAAAACCATTGATTCTTTATATTCACATCAATAGGTGTGTTAAGCTTCCATTTGTGTCTTTTTGATACAACTCCCTATATGCACCATTTGAAACTCCTATGAGATTCTAAGAATAAACAAAACTATGGAATAAGCTATAATGCTTGTTTCTTTCGCTGATCTACTTCTACAGCTTAATGGCGTGCTTAATCATGTCATGAAGAGAGCTAAAAGGCTGAATCTAAGCCTTTAATGAAGTTTCATCACTCAAACCCAAAGACAGAGCAAAAATGGCACTTTGTAGTGGCTCTTGACATCTCAAAACAGTTCTAAGAGATTAAAGTCCTCCGACTACACTTCAACACTTCTATTCACTCTCTTTGTATCTCAAGAGTCATAAACTTTTTTAGGTCCATCAGCTTGAAAATGGCGAAAACCTTGTCAATGAAAAACCAATGATTCTTCATATTCATATCAGTGGATGTTGTTTCATCCTCCATATGTCTCTTCTTGCTACAACTCCCAAATTCACCATTAGAAACTCCTATGAGATTCTAAGAATAAACAAAACTATGGAATAAGCTATAATGCTTGTTTCTTTCGTTGATCTACTTCTACACCTTAATGGCATGCTTAATCATGTCATCAAGAGAGCTAAAAGGCTGAATCTAAGCCTTTTAATGAAGTATCATCACTCAAACCAAGTACAGAGCAAAACAATGGCACTTGAAGTGGCTCTTGAAAATTCAAAACAGTTGTGAGAGATTAAAGTCCTCAGACTACACTTCAACACTTCTATTCACTCTCATTTGTATCTCAAGAGTCATAAATCCTTTTTTAGGTCCATCAGCTTGAAAATGGCGAAAACCTTGTCAATGAAAAACCATTGATTCTTTATATTCACATCAATAGGTGTTGCTTAAGCCTCCATTTGTGTCTTTTTGATACAACTCCCCATATGCACCATTTGAAACTCCTATGAGATTCTAAGAATAAACAAAACTATGGAATAAGCTATAATGCTTGTTTCTTTCTGCCGATCTACTTCTACAGCTTAATGGCGTGCTTAATCATGTCATGAAGAGAGCTAAAAGGCTGAATCTAAGCCTTTAATGAAGTTTCATCACTCAAACCCAAGACAGAGCATAAAATGGCACTTTGTAGTGGCTCTGAAATCCCAAAACAGTTCTAAGAGATTAAAGTCCTCTGACTACACTTCAACACTTCTATTCACTCTCTTGTATCTCAAGAGTCATAAATCCTTTTTTAGGTCCATTAGCTTGAAAATGGCGAAAACCTTGTCAATGAAAACCATTGATTCTTTATATTCACATCAATAGGTGTTGCTTAAGCCTCCATTTGTGTCTTTTTGATACAACTCCCCATATGCACAATTTGAAACTCCTATGAGATTCTAAGAATAAAAAAACTATGGAATAAGCTATAATGCTTGTTTCTTTTGTTGATCTACTTCTACAGCTTAATGGCATGCTTAATCATGTCATCAAGAGAGCTAAAAGGCTGAATCTAAGCCTTTAATGAAGATTCATCACTTAAACCAAGTACAGAGCAAACAATGGCACTCAAGTGGCTCTTGAGAAATGCAAAATAGTTGTGAGAGATGAAAGGCCTCAGACGACACTCCAACACTTCTATTCACTCTCATTTGTATCTCAAGAGTCATAAATCCTTTTTTAGGTCTATCACCTGAAAATGGCGAAAACCTTGTCAATGAAACCATTGATTCTTTATATTCACATCAATAGGTGTTGTTTAAGCCTCCATTTGTGTCTTTTTGATACAACTCCCTATATGCACCATTTGAAACTCCTATGAGATTCTAAGAATAAACAAAACTATGGAATAAGCTATAATGCTTGTTTCTTTCGTTGATCTACTTCTACAGCTTAATGGCGTGCTTAATAATGTCATGAAGAGAGCTAAAAGGCTGAATCTAAGCCTTTAATGAAGTTTCATCACTCAAACCCAGTACAGAGCATAAAATGGCACTTTGTAGTGGCTCTTGACATCTCAAAACAGTTCTAAGAGATTAAAGTCCTCTGACTACACTTCAACACCTCTATTCACTCCCGTTTGTATCTCAAGAGTCATAAATCCTTTTTTATGTCCATCAGCTTGAAAATGGCGAAAACCTTGTCAATGAAACCATTGATTCTTCATACTTAAATCAATAGGTGTTGATTCAGCCTCCATTTGTGTCTTTTTGATACAACTCCCCATATGCACAATTTGAAACTCCTATGAGATTCTAAGAATAAACAAAACTATGGAATAAGCTATAATGCCTGTTTCTTTCGTTGATCTACTTCTACAGCTTAATGGCATGCTTAATCATGTCATCAAGAGAGCTAAAAGGCTGAATCTAAGCCTTTAATGAAGTTTCATCACTCAAACCAAGTACAGCTCAAACATCGGCACTTTGACATAGCTCATGAAAAATTCAAAACAGTTGGAGAGATTAAAGTCCTTAGACTACACTTCAACACTTCAACACTTCTATTCACTCTCATTTGTATCTCAAGAGTCATAAATCCTTTTTTAGGTCTATCACTTGAAAATGGCGAAAACCTTGTCAATGAAACCATTGATTCTTTATATTCACATCAATAGGTGTTGTTTAAGCCTCCATTTGTGTCTTTTTGATACAACTCCCCATATGCACAATTTGAAACTCCTATGAGATTCTAAGAATAAACAAAACTATGGAATAAGCTATAATGCTTGTTTTTCGTTGATCCATTTCTACAGCTTAATGGCATGCTTAATCATGTCATCAAGAGAGCTAAAAGGCTGAATCTAAGCCTTTAATGAAGTTTCATCACTCAAACCAAGTACAGAGCAAACAATGGCACTCAAGGGGTCTGAAAAATTCAAAACAGTTTGAGAGATTAAAGTCCTTAGACTACACTTCAACACTTCAACACTTCTATTCACTCTCATATGTATCTCAAGAGTCATAAATCCTTTTTTAGGTCTATCAG
This sequence comes from Cardamine occulta, assembly GCA_028015245.1. Taxonomy (NCBI): domain Eukaryota; kingdom Viridiplantae; phylum Streptophyta; class Magnoliopsida; order Brassicales; family Brassicaceae; genus Cardamine; species Cardamine occulta. The sequence goes on from CM051385.1 coordinate 14,867,304, forward strand.
CTTGAAAATGGCGAAAACCTTGTCAATGAAAACCATTGATTCTTTCTATTCACTTCAATAGGTGTTGCTCACGCCTCCATTTGTGTCTTTTTGCTACAACTCCCTATATGCACCATTTGAAACTCCTATGGGATTCTAAGAATAAACAAAACTATGGAATAAGCTATAATGCTTGTTTTCTTTGTTGATCTACTTCTACAGCTTAACGGCGTGCTTAATCATGTCATCAAGAGAGCTAAAAGGCTGAATCTAAGCCTTTAATGAAGTTTCATCACTCAAACCCAAGACAGAGCATAAAATGGCACTTTGTAGGGCTCTTGACATCTCAAAACAGTTCTAAGAGATTAAAGTCCTTGACTACACTTCAACACTTCTATTCACTCTCTTTGTATCTCAAGAGTCATAAATCCTTTTTTATGTCCATCAGCTTGAAAATGGCGAAAACCTTGTCAATGAAAACCATTGATTCTTTATATTCACATCAATAGGTGTTGCTTAAGCCTCCATTTGTGTCTTTTGATACAACTCCCATATGCACAATTTGAAACTCCTATGAGATTCTAAGAATAAACAAAACTATGGAATAAGCTTATAATGCTTGTTTTTTTCGTTGATCCACTTCTACAGCTTAATGGCATGCTTAATCATGTCATCAAGAGAGCTAAAAGGCTGAATCTAAGCCTTTAATGAAGTTTCATCACTCAAACCAAGTACAGAGCAAACAATGGCACTCTGAAGTGGCTCGAAAAATTCAAAACAGTCTGAGAGATTAAAGTCCTTAGACTACACTTCAACACTTCAACACTTCTATTCACTCTCATTTGTATCTCAAGAGTCATATATCCTTTTTTAGGTCTATCAGCTTGAAAATGGCGAAAACCTTGTCAATGAAACCATTGATGCTTTATATTCACATCAATAGGTGTTGCTTAAGCCTCCATTTGTGTCTTTTTTATACAACTCCCCATAATCACAATTTAACACTCCTATTAGATTCTAAGAATAAAAAAAACTACGGAATAAGCTATAATGCTTGTTTCTTTGTGATCTACTTCTACACCTTAACGGCATGCTTAATCATGTCATCAAGAGAGCTAAAAGGCTGAATCTAAGCCTTTAATGAAGATTCATCACTTAAACCAAGTACAGAGCAAACAATGGCACTCTAAGTGGTTTTGAAAAATTCAAAACAGTCAGAGAGATTAAAGTCCTCAGACTACACTTCAACACTTCTATTCACTCTCATTTGTATCTCAAGAGTCATAAATCCTTTTTTAGGTCTATCAGCTTGAAAATGGCGAAAACCTTGTCAATGAAAACCATTGATTCTTTATATTCACATCAATAGGTGTTGCTTAAGCCTCCATTTGTGTCTTTTTGATACAAGTCCCCATATGCACAATTTGAAACTCCTATGAGATTCTAAGAATAAACAAAACTATGGAATAAGCTATAATGCTTGTTTCTTTCGTTGATCTACTTCTACAGCTTAATGGCATGCTTAATCATGTCATCAAGAGAGCTAAAAGGCTGAATCTAAGCCTTTAATGAAGTTTCATCACTCAAACCAAGTACAGAGCAAACAATGGCACTTCAAGGGCTCTTGAAAAATTCAAAACAGTAGTGAGAGATTAAAGCCCTTAGACTACACTTCAACACTTGAACACTTCTATTCACTCCCATTGGTATCCCGAAGAGTCATATATCATTTTTGAGGTCTATCAGCTTGAAAATGGCGAAAACCTTGTCAATGAAAACCATTGATTCTTTATATTCACATCAATAGGTGTTGTTTAAGCTCCATTTGTGTCTTTTTGATACAACTCCCTATATGCACCATTTGAAACTCCTATGAGATTCTAAGAATAAACAAAACTATGGAATAAGCTATAATGCTTGTTTCCTTTCGTTGATCTACTTCTACAGCTTAATGGCGTGCTTAATCATGTCATGAAGAGAGCTAAAAGGCTGAATCTAAGCCTTTAATGAAGTTTCATCACTCAAACCCAAGTACAGAGCATAAAATGGCACTTTGTAGCGGCTCTTGACATCTCAAAACAGTTCTAAGAGATTAAAGTCCTTCGACTACACTTCAACACTTCTATTCACTCTCTTTGTATCTCAAGAGTCATAAACCTTTTTAGGTCCATCAGCTTGAAAATGGCGAAAACCTTGTCAATGAAAACCATTGATTCTTTATATTCACATCAATAGGTGTTGCTTAAGCCTCCATTTGTGTCTTTTTGATACAACTCCCCATATGCACAATTTGAAACTCCTATGAGATTCTAAGAATAAACAAAACTATGGAATAAGCTATAATGCTTGTTTCTTTCTTGATTCTATTTCTACAGCTTAACGGCATGCTTAATCATGTCATCAAGAGAGCTAAAAGGCTGAATCTAAGCCTTTAATGAAGTTTCATCACTCAAACCAAGCACAGAGCAAACAATGGCACTCAAGTGGCTCTTGAAAAATTCAAAACAGTTGTGAGAGATTAAAGTCCTTAGACTACACTTCAACACTTCAACACTTCTATTCACTCTCATTTGTATCTCAAGAGTCATAAATCCTTTTTTAGGTCTATCAGCTTGAAAATGGCCGAAAACCTTGTCAATGAAAACCATTGATTCTTTATATTCACATCAATAGGTGTTGTTAAGCCTCCATTTGTGTCTTTTTGATACAACTCCCCATATGCACAATTTGAAACTCCTATGAGATTCTAAGAATAAACAAAACCATGGAATAAGCTTATAATGCTTGTTTCTTTGTTGATCTACTTCTACAGCTTAATGGCATGCTTAATCATGTCATCAAGAGAGCTAAAAGGCTGAATCTAAGCCTTTAATGAAGTTTCATCACTCAAACCAAGCAGAGCAAACAATGGCACTCAAGTGGCTCTTGAAAAATTCAAAACAGTTCTAAGAGATTAAAGTCCTCAGACTACACTTCAACACTTCTATTCACTCTCATTTGTATCTCAAGAGTCATAAATCCTTTTTAGGTCTATCACTTGAAAATGGCGAAAACCTTGTCAATGAAAACCATTGATTCTTTATATTCACATCAATAGGTGTTGTTTAAGCCTCCATTTGTGTCTTTTTGATACAACTCCCTATATGCACCATTTGAAACTCCTATGAGATTCTAAGAATAAACAAAACTACGGAATAAGCTATAATGCTTGTTTTTTCGTTGATCTACTTCTACAGCTTAATGGCATGCTTAATCATGTCATCAAGAGAGCTAAAAGGCTGAATCTAAGCCTTTAATGAAGTTTCATCACTCAAACCCAAGTACAGAGCATAAAATGGCACTTTGTAGGCTCTTGACATCTCAAAAACAGTTCTAAGAGATTAAAGTCCTCGACTACACTTCAACACTTCTATTCACTCTCTTTGTATCTCAAGAGTCATAAACCTTTTTTAGGTCCATCAGCTTGAAAATGGCGAAAACCTTGTCAATGAAAACCATTGATTCTTTATATTCACATCAATAGGTGTTGCTTAAGCCTCCATTTGTGTCTTCTTGATACAACTCCCCATATGCACAATTTGAAACTCCTATGAGATTCTAAGAATAAACAAAACTATGGAATAAGCTATAATGCTTGTTTCTTTCGTTGATCTATTTCTACAGCTTAATGGCATGCTTAATCATGTCATCAAGAGAGCTAAAAGGCTGAATCTAAGCCTTTAATGAAGTTTCATCACTCAAACCAAGTACAGAGCAAACAATGGCACTCTCAAGTGGCTTTGAAAAATTCAAAACAGTTCGAGAGATTAAAGTCCTTAGACTACACTTCAACACTTCAACACTTCTATTCACTCTCATTTGTATCTCAAGAGTCATAAATCCTTTTTTAGGTCTATCAGCTTGAAAATGGCGAAAACCTTGTCAATGAAAAACTGTTGATTCTTTATAGTCACATCAATAGGTGTTGTTTAAGCCGCCAGGTGTGTCGTTTTTATACAACGCCATATATGGACCATTTGAAACGCCTATGATATTCTAAGACTAAACAAAACTACGGAATAAGCTATAATGCTTGTTTCTTTCGTTGATCTACTTCTACAGCTTGGTGGCGCGCTTAATCGTGTCATCTATAGAGCTAAAAGGCTGAATCTAAGCCTTTAATGAAGTTTCATCACTCAAACCAAGCACAGAGCAAACAATGGCACTCTAAGTGGGTCTTGAAAATTCAAAACAGTTGTAGAGAATTAAAGTCCTCAGACTACACTTCAACACTTCAACACTTCTATTCACTCTCATTTGTATCTCAAGAGTCATAAATCCTTTTTAGGTCTATCAGCTTGAAAATGGCGAAAACCTTGTCAATGAAAACCATTGATTCTTTATATTCACATCAATAGGTGTTGTTAAGCTCCATTTGTGTCTTTTTGATACAACTCCCTATATGCACCATTTGAAACTCCTATGAGATTCTAAGAATAAACAAAACTATGGAATAAGCTATAATGCTTGTTTCTTTCGTTGCTCTGCTTCTACACCTTAATGGCGTGCTTAATCATGTCATCAAGAGAGCTAAAAGGCTGAATCTAAGCCTTTAATGAAGTTTCATCACTCAAACAAAGTACAGAGCATAAAATGGCACTTTGTAGTGGCTCTTGACATCTCAAAATAGTTCTAAGAGATTAAAGTCCTCCGACTACACTTCAACACTTCTATTCACTCTCTTTGTATCTCAAGAGTCATAAATCCTTTTTTATGTCCATCAGCTTGAAAATGGCGAAAACCTTGTCAATGAAACCATTGATTCTTTATATTCACATCAATAGGTGTTGTTTAAGCTTCCATTTGTGTCTTTTTGATACAACTCCCCATATGCACAATTTGAAACTCCTATAAGATTCTAAGAATAAACAAAACTATGGAATAAGCTATAATGCTTGTTTTCGTTGATCCACTTCTACAGCTTAACGGCATGCTTAATCATGTCATCAAGAGAGCTAAAAGGCTGAATCTAAGCCTTTAATGAAGTTTCATCACTCAAACCAAGTACAGAGCAAAACAATGGCACTCTGAAAGGGTCTTGAAAAATTCAAAACAGTTAGAGAGATTAAAGTCCTAGACTACACTTCAACACTTCAACACTTCTATTCACTCTCATTTGTATCTCAAGAGTCATAAATCCTTTTTTAGGTCTATCAGCTTGAAAATGGCGAAAACCTTGTCAATGAAAACCATTGATTCTTTATATTCACATCAATAGGTGTTGTTAGCCTCCATTTGTGTCTTTTTGATACAACTCCCCATATGCACCATTCGAAACTCCTATGAGATTCTAAGAATAAAAAAACTATGGAATAAGCTATAATGCTTGTTTCTTTGTTGATCTACTTCTACACCTTAACGGCATGCTTAATCATGTCATCAAGAGAGCTAAAAGGCTGAATCTAACTTTAATGAAGTTTCATCACTCAAACCAAGTACAGAGCAAACAATGGCACTCTGAAGTGGCTCTGGAAAAGTTCAAAACAGGTGAGTGAGATTAAAGTGCTCAAACTGCACTTCAACACATATATTCACTCTCATTTGTATCTCAAGAGTCATAAACTTTTTAGGTCTATCAGCTTGAAAATGGCGAAAACCTTGTCAATGAAAACCATTGATTCTTTATATTCACATCAATAGGTGTTGCTTAAGCTCCATATGTGTCTTTTTGATACAACTCCCCATATGCATAATCTAAAACTCCTATGCGATTCTAAGAATAAACCAAACTACGGAATAAGCTATCATCCTTGTCTCTTTCGTTGATCTACTTCTACAGCTTAATGGCATGCTTAATCATGTCATCAAGAGAGCTAAAAGGCTGAATCTAAGCCTTTTAATGAAGTTTCATCACTCAAACCAAGCACAGAGCAAAACAATGGCACTCAAGGGCTCTTGAAAAATTCAAAAACAGTTTAAGAGATTAAAGTCCTTGACTACACTTCAACACTTCAACACTTCTATTCACTCTCATTTGTATCTCAAGAGTCATAAATCCTTTTTTAGGTCTATCAACTTGAAAATGGCGAAAACCTTGTCAATGAAAACCATTGATTCTTTATATTCACATCAATAGGTGTCGTTAAGCCTCCATTTGTGTCTTTTTGATACAACTCCCTATATGCACCATTTGAAACTCCTATGAGATTCTAAGAATAAACAAAACTATGGAATAAGCTATAATGCTTGTTTCTTGTCGATCTACTTCTACAGCTTAACGGCATGCTTAATCATGTCATCAAGAGAGCTAAAAGGCTGAATCTAAGCCTTTAATGAAGTTTCATCACTCAAACCCAAGACAGAGCATAAAATGGCACTTTGTAAGGGTTTGACATCTCAAAACAGTTCTAAGAGATTAAAGTCCTTGACTACACTTCAACACTTCTATTCACTCTCTTTGTATCTCAAGAGTCATAAATCCTTTTTAGGTCCATCAGCTTGAAAATGGCGAAAACCTTGTCAATGAAAACCATTGATTCTTTATATTCACATCAATAGGTGTTGTTTAAGCTTCCATTTGTGTCTTTTTGATACACCTCCCCATATGCACAATTTGAAACTCCTATGAGATTCTAAGAATAAACAAAACTACGGAATAAGCTATAATGCTTGTTTCTTTCGTTGATTCTATTTCTACAGCTTAATGGCATGCTTAATCATGTCATCAAGAGAGCTAAAAGGCTGAATCTAAGCTTTTAATGAAGTTTCATCACTCAAACCAAGTACAGAGCAAACAATGGCACTCAAGCGGCTCTTGAAAAATTCAAAACAGTTGGAGAGATTAAAGTCCTAGACTACACTTCAACACTTCAACACTTCTATTCACTCTCATTTGTATCTCAAGAGTCATAAATCCTTTTTAGGTCTATCAGCTTGAAAATGGCGAAAACCTTGTCAATGAAAAACCATTGATTCTTTATATTCACATCAATAGGTGTTGTTTAAGCCTCCATTTGTGTCTTTTTGATACAACTCCCCATATGCACAATTTGAAACTCCTATGAGATTCTAAGAATAAACAAAACTATGGAATAAGCTTATAATGCTTGTTTCTTTTGTTGATCTACTTCTACAGCTTAATGGCATGCTTAATCATGTCATCAAGAGAGCTAAAAGGCTGAATCTAACTTTAATGAAGTTTCATCACTCAAACCAAGTACAGAGCAAACAATGGCACTCAAGGGGTTTTGAAAATTCAAAACAGTTCAAGAGATTAAAGTCCTCGACTACACTTCAACACTTCTATTCACTCTCATTTGTATCTCAAGAGTCATAAATCCTTTTTTAGGTCTATCACCTTGAAAATGGCGAAAACCTTGTCAATGAAAACCATTGATTCTTTTATATTCACATCAATAGGTGTTGCTTAAGCCTCCATTTGTGTCTTTTGATACAACTCCCTATATGCACCATTTGAAACTCCTATGAGATTCTAAGAATAAACAAAACTATGGAATAAGCTATAATGCTTGTTTCTTTCGTTGATCTACTTCTACAGCTTAATGGCATGCTTAATCATGTCATCAAGAGAGCTAAAAGGCTGAATCTAAGCCTTTAATGAAGTTTCATCACTCAAACCAAGTACAGAGCATGAAATGGCACTTTGAGTGGCTCTGACATCTCAAAACAGTTCTAAGAGATTAAAGTCCTTCGACTACACTTCAACACTTCTATTCACTCTCTTTGTATCTCAAGAGTCATAAATCCTTTTTTAGGTCCATCACTTGAAAATGGCGAAAACCTTGTCAATGAAAACCATTGATTCTTTATATTCACATCAATAGGTGTTGTTTAGCTTCCATTTGTGTCTTTTTGATACAACTCCCCATATGCACAATTTGAAACTCCTATGAGATTCTAAGAATAAACAAAAACTACGGAATAAGCTATAATGCTTGTTTCTTTCGTGATCTACTTCCAGCTTAACGGCATGCTTAATCATGTCATCAAGAGAGCTAAAAGGCTGAATCTAAGCCTTTAATGAAGTTTCATCACTCAAACCAAGTACAGAGCAAACAATGGCACTCAAGGGGTCTTGAAAAATTCAAAACAGTTGTGAGAGATTAAAGTCCTTAGACTACACTTCAACACTTCAACACTTCTATTCACTCCATTTGTATCTCAAGAGTCATATATCCTTTTTTAGGTCTATCAGCTTGAAAATGGCGAAAACCTTGTCAATGAAAACCATTGATTCTTTATATTCACATCAATAGGTGTTGTTAGCCTCCATTTGTGTCTTTTTGATACAACTCCCCATATGCACACAATTTGAAACTCCTATGAGATTCTAAGAATAAAAAAACTACGGAATAAGCTATAATGCTTGTTTCTTTTCGTTGATCTATTTCTACACCTTAATGGCATGCTTAATCATGTCATCAAGAGAGCTAAAAGGCTGAATCTAAGCCTTTAATGAAGTTTCATCACTTAAACCAAGTACAGAGCAAACAATGGCACTCTGAAGTGGCTCTGAAAATTCAAAACAGCTAGAGAGATTAAAGTCCTTGACTACACTTCAACACTTCTATTCACTCTCATTTGTATCTCAAGAGTCATAAATCCTTTTTTAGGGTCTATCAGCTTGAAAATGGCGAAAACCTTGTCAATGAAAACCATTGATTCTTTATATTCACATCAATAGGTGTTGTTTAAGCTTCCATTTGTGTCTTTTGATACAACTCCCTATATGCACCATTTGAAACTCCTATGAGATTCTAAGAATAAACAAAACTATGGAATAAGCTATAATGCTTGTTTTTCGTTGATCTACTTCTACAGCTTAATGGCGTGCTTAATCATGTCATGAAGAGAGCTAAAAGGCTGAATCTAAGCCTTTAATGAAGTTTCATCACTCAAACCCAAGTACAGAGCATAAAATGGCACTTTGTAGTGGCTCTTGACATCTCAAAACAGTTCTAAGAGATTAAAGTCCTCTGACTACACTTCAACACTTCTATTCACTCTCTTTGTATCTCAAGAGTCATAAATCCTTTTTTTGGTCCAGCAGCTTGAAAATGGCGAAAACCTTGTCAATGAAACCATTGATTCTTTATATTCACATCAATAGGTGTGGTTTAAGCCTCCATTTGTCTTTTTGATACAACTCCCCATATGCACAATTTGAAACTCCTATGAGATTCTAAGAATAAACAAAACTATGGAATAAGCTATAATGCTTGTTTTCTGTTGATCTACTTCTACAGCTTAACGGCATGCTTAATCATGTCATCAAGAGAGCTAAAAGGCTGAATCTAAGCCTTTAATGAAGTTTCATCACTCAAACCAAGTACAGAGCAAACAATGGCACTCAAGTGGCTCTTGAAAAATTCAAAACAGTTCGAGAGATTAAAGTCCTAGACTACACTTCAACACTTCAACACTTCTATTCACTCTCATTTGTATCTCAAGAGTCATAAATCCTTTTTAGGTCTATCAGCTTGAAAATGGCAAAACCTTGTCAATGAAAACCATTGATTCTTTATATTCACATCAATAGGTGTTGCTTAAGCTTCCATTTAGTGTCTTTTTGATACAACTCCCCATATGCACAATTTGAAACTCCTATGAGATTCTAAGAATAAACAAAACTATGGAATAAGCTTATAATGCTTGTTTTTGTTGATCTACTTCTACAGCTTAATGGCATGCTTAATCATGTCATCAAGAGAGCTAAAAGGCTGAATCTAAGCTTTTAATGAAGTTTCATCACTCAAACCAAGTACAGAGCAAACAATGGCACTTGTAAGGCTTGAAAAATTCAAAACAGTTCAAGAGATTAAAGTCCTCTGACTACACTTCAACACTTCTATTCACTCTCATTTGTATCTCAAGAGTCATAAATCCTTTTTTAGGTCCATCAGCTTGAAAATGGCGAAAACCTTGTCAATGAAAACCATTGATTCTTTATATTCACATCAATAGGTGTTGTTTAAGCCTCCATTTGTGTCTTTTGATACAACTCCCCATATGCACCATTAGAAACTCCTATGAGATTCTAAGAATAAACAAAACTATGGAATAAGCTATAATGCTTGTTTCTTTCGTTGATCTACTTCTACAGCTTAATGGCATGCTTAATCATGTCATCAAGAGAGCTAAAAGGCTGAATCTTAGCCTTTTAATGAAGTTTCATCACTCAAACCCAAGACAGAGCAAAAATGGCACTTTGAAGTGGCTCTTGACAATCTCAAAACAGTTCTAAGAGATTAAAGTCCTCTGACTACACTTCAACACTTCTATTCACTCTCATTTGTATCTCAAGAGTCATAAATCCTTTTTTAGGTCCATCAGCTTGAAAATGGCGAAAACCTTGTCAATGAAACCATTGATTCTTTATATTCACATCAATAGGTGTTGTTTAAGCTCCATTTGCGTCTTTTTGATACAACTCCCCATATGCACAATTTGAAACTCCTATGAGATTCTAAGAATAAACAAAACTATGGAATAAGCTATAATGCTTGTTTTTTTCGTTGATCTACTTCTACAGCTTAATGGCATGCTTAATCATGTCATCAAGAGAGCTAAAAGGCTGAATCTAAGCCTTTAATGAAGTTTCATCACTCAAACCAAGCACAGAGCAAAACAATGGCACTCGAAGTGGGTCTTGAAAAATTCAAAACAGTTAAGAGATTAAAGTCCTTAGACTACACTTCAACACTTCAACACTTCTATTCACTCCATTTGTATCTCAAGAGTCATAAATCCTTTTTAGGTCTATCAGCTTGAAAATGGCGAAAACCTTGTCAATGAAAACCATTGATTCTTTATATTCACATCAATAGGTGTTGCTTAAGCCTCCATTTGTGTCTTTTTGATACAACTCCCCATATGCACCATTTGAAACTCCTATGAGATTCTAAGAATAAACAAAACTACGGAATAAGCTTATAATGCTTGTTTCTTTCTTGATCTACTTCTTACAGCTTAATGGCATGCTTAATCATGTCATCAAGAGAGCTAAAAGGCTGAATCTAAGTCTTTAATGAAGTTTCATCACTCAAACCCAAGTACAGAGCATAAAATGGCACTCTAGGGCTCTTGAAATCTCAAAACAGTTCTAAGAGATTAAAGTCCTTGACTACACTTCAACACTTCTATTCACTCTCATTTGTATCTCAAGAGTCATAAATCCTTTTTAGGTCTATCAGCTTGAAAATGGCGAAAACCTTGTCAATGAAAACCATTGATTCTTTATATTCACATCAATAGGTGTTGTTTAAGCTCCATTTGTGTCTTTTGATACAACTCCCCATATGCACAATTTGAAACTCCTATGAGATTCTAAGAATAAACAAAACTATGGAATAAGCTATAATGCTTGTTTCTTTCGTTGATCCACTTTCACAGCTTAATGGCATGCTTAATCATGTCATCAAGAGAGCTAAAAGGCTGAATCTAAGCCTTTTAATGAAGTTTCATCACTCAAACCAAGTACAGAGCAAACAATGGCACTCTCAAGGGTCTTGAAAAATTCAAAACAGTTGTGAGAGATTAAAGTCCTAGACTACACTTCAACACTTCAACACTTCTATTCACTCTCATTTGTATCTCAAGAGTCATATATCCTTTTTAGGTCTATCAGCTTGAAAATGGCGAAAACCTTGTCAATGAAAACCATTGATTCTTTATATTCACATCAATAGGTGTTGCTTTAAGCCTCCATTTGTGTCTTTTTGATACAACTCCCCATATGCACCATTTGAAACTCCTATGAGATTCTAAGAATAAACAAAACTATGGAATAAGCTTATAATGCTTGTTTCTTTTGCTGATCTACTTCTACAGCTTAACGGCATGCTTAATCATGTCATGAAGAGAGCTAAAAGGCTGAATCTAAGCCTTTAATGAAGTTTCATCACTCAAACCAAGTACAGAGCATAAAATGGCACTTTAGTAGGGTTTCTGAAAATCTCAAAACAGTTCTAAGAGATTAAAGTCCTCGACTACACTTCAACACTTCTATTCACTCTCTTTGTATCTCAAGAGTCATAAATCCTTTTTAGGTCCATCAGCTTGAAAATGGCGAAAACCTTGTCAATGAAAACCATTGATTCTTTATATTCACATCAATAGGTGTTGTTTAAGCCTCCATTTGTGCTCTTTTGATACAACTCCCCATATGCACAATTTGAAACTCCTATGAGATTCTAAGAATAAACAAAACTAGGAATAAGCTATAATGCTTGTTTCTTCGTTGATCTATTTCTACAGCTTAATGGCATGCTTAATCATGTCATCAAGAGAGCTAAAAGGCTGAATCTAAGCCTTTAATGAAGTTTCATCACTCAAACCAAGTACAGAGCAAACAATGGCACTCAAGTGGCTCTTGAAAAATTCAAAACAGCTAGAGAGATTAAAGTCCTTAGACTACACTTCAACACTTCAACACTTCTATTCACTCTCATTTGTATCTCAAGAGTCATATACCTTTTTTAGGTCTATCAGCTTGAAAATGGCGAAAACCTTGTCAATGAAACCATTGATTCTTTATATTCACATCAATAGGTGTTTTTAAGCCTCCATTTGTGTCTTTTGATACAACTCCCCATATGCACCATTTGAAACTCCTATGAGATTCTAAGAATAAACAAAACTATGGAATAAGCTATAATGCTTGTTTCTTTTCGTTGATCTACTTCTACAGCTTAATGGCATGCTTAATCATGTCATCAAGAGAGCTAAAAGGCTGAATCTAAGCCTTTAATGAAGTTTCATCACTCAAACCAAGTACAGAGCAAACAATGGCACTTCTGAGTGGCTTTGAAAAATTCAAAACAGTTTAGAGAGATTAAAGTCCTCGACTACACTTCAACACTTCTATTCACTCTCATTTGTATCTCAAGAGTCATAAATCCTTTTTTAGGTCTATCAGCTTGAAAATGGCGAAAACCTTGTCAATGAAAACCATTGATTCTTTATATTCACATCAATAGGTGTTGCTTAAGCTTCCATTTGTGTCTTTTTTGATACAACTCCCCATATGCACAATTAGAAACTCCTGTGAGATTCTAAAAACTAACAACCCTATGGCATAAGCTATCATGCTTATTTCTTTCGCTGATCTCCTTCTACAGCTTACTGGCATGCTTAATCATGTCATCAAGAGAGCTAAAAGGCTGAATCTAAGCCTTTAATGAAGTTTCATCACTCAAACCAAGTACAGAGCAAACAATGGCACTCTCAAGTGGCTCGAAAATTTCCAAACCGTTGTGCGAGATTAACGTCTTTAGACTACACTTCAACACTTCAACACTTCTATTCACTCTCATTTGTATCTCAAGAGTCATATAATCCTTTTTAGGTCTATCAGCTTGAAAATGGCGAAAACCTTGTCAATGAAACCATTGATTCTTTATATTCACATCTATAGGTGTTGTTTAAGCCTCCATTTGTGTCTTTTTGATACAACTCCCTATATGCACCATTTGAAACTCCTATGAGATTCTAAGAATAAACAAAACTATGGAATAAGTTATAATGCTTGTTTCTTTCGTTGATCTACTTCTACAGCTTAATGGTATGCTTAATCATGTCATCAAGAGAGCTAAAAGGTTGAATCTAAGCCTTTAATGAAGTTTCATCACTCAAACCCAGTACAGAGCATAAAATGGCACTTTGTAGTGGCTCCTGACATCTCAAAACAGTTCTAAGAGATTAAAGTCCTCTGACTACACTTCAACACTTCTATTCACTCTCATTTGTATCTCAAGAGTCATAAATCCTTTTTTAGGTCTATCAGCTTGAAAATGGCGAAAACCTTGTCAATGAAAACCATTGATTCTTTATATTCACATCAATAGGTGTTGTTTAAGCCTCCATTTGTGTCTTTTTGATACAACTCCCCATATGCACAATTTGAAACTCCTATGAGATTCTAAGAATAAACAAAACTATGGAATAAGCTATAATGCTTGTTTCTTTTTCGATCTACTTCTACAGCTTAATGGCATGCTTAATCATGTCATCAAGAGAGCTAAAAGGCTGAATCTAAGCCTTTAATGAAGTTTCATCACTCAAACCAAGTACAGAGCAAACAATGGCACTCAAGTGGCTCTTGAAAAATTCAAAACATTGTGAGAGATTAAAGTCCTTAGACTACACTTCAACACTTCTATTCACTCTCATTTGTATCTCAAGAGTCATAAATCCTTTTTTAGGTCTATCAGCTTGAAAATGGCGAAAACCTTGTCAATGAAAACCATTGATTCTTTATATTCACATCAATAGGTGTTGTAGCCTCCATTTGCGTCCTTTTGATACAACTCCCCATATGCACAATTTGAAACTCCTATGAGATTCTAAGAATAAAAAAACCATGGAATAAGCTTATAATGCTTGTTTCTTTTGCCGATCTACTTCTACAGCTTAATGGCATGCTTACTCATGTACTCAAGAGAGCTTCAAGGCTGAATCAAGCTCTTTAATGAACTTTCATCACTCAAACCAATTAATGAGCAAACAATGGCACCCCTAAGTGCATCTTGAAAAATTCAAAACAGTTCTGAGAGATTAAAGTCCTCGGACTACACTTCAACACTTCTATTCACTCTCATTTGTATCTCAAGAGTCATAAATCCTTTTTAGGTCTATCAGCTTGAAAATGGCGAAAACCTTGTCAATGAAAACCATTGATTCTTTATATTCACATCAATAGGTGTTGTTTAAGCCTCCATTTGTGTCTTTTTGATACAACTCCCCATATGCACCATTTGAAACTCCTATGAGATTCTAAGAATAAACAAAACTATGGAATAAGCTATAATGCTTGTTTCTTTCGATCTACTTCTACAGCTTAATGGCATGCTTAATCATGTCATCAAGAGAGCTAAAAGGCTGAATCTAAGCCTTTAATGAAGTTTCATCACTCAAACCCAAGTACAGAGCAAAAATGGCACTTTGAAGTGGCTCTTGACAATCTCAAAACAGTTCTAAGAGATTAAAGTCCTTAGACTACACTTCAACACTTCTATTCACTCTCATTTGTATCTCAAGAGTCATAAATCCTTTTTTAGGTCCATCAGCTTGAAAATGGCGAAAACCTTGTCAATGAAAACCATTGATTCTTTATATTCACATCAATAGGTGTTGTTTAAGCCTCCATTTGTGTCTTTTGATACAACCCCTATATGCACCATTTGAAACTCCTATGAGATTCTAAGAATAAACAAAACCATGGAATAAGCTATAATGCTTGTTTCTTTCGTTGATCTACCTTCTACAGCTTAATGGCATGCTTAATCATGTCATCAAGAGAGCTAAAAGGCTGAATCTAAGCCTTTAATGAAGTTTCATCACTCAAACCAAGTACAGAGCAAACAATGGCACTCAAGTGGCTCTGAAAATCTCAAAACAGTTGCAGAGAGATTAAAGTCCTTAGACTACACTTCAACACTTCCCTATTCACTCTCATTTGTATCTCAAGAGTCATAAATCCTTTTTTAGGTCCATCAGCTTGAAAATGGCGAAAACCTTGTCAATGAAACCATTGATTCTTTATATTCACATCAATAGGTGTTGCTTAAGCTTCCATTTGTGTCTTTTTGATACAACTCCCATATGCACAATTTGAAACTCCTATGAGATTCTAAGAATAAACAAAACTACGGAATAAGCTTATAATGCTTGTTTCTTTGTTGATCTACTTCTACAGCTTAATGGCATGCTTAATCATGTCATCAAGAGAGCTAAAAGGCTGAATCTAAGCCTTTAATGAAGTTTCATCACTCAAACCAAGTACAGAGCAAAACAATGGCACTCAAGCGGCTTGAAAAATTCAAAACAGTTAGAGAGATTAAAGTCCTCGACACTACACTTCAACACTTCTATTCACTCTCATTTGTATCTCAAGAGTCATAAATCCCTTTTTAGGTCCATCAGCTTGAAAATGGCGAAAACCTTGTCAATGAAAACCATTGATTCTTTATATTCACATCAATAGGTGTTGCTTAAGCCTCCATTTGTGTCTTTTTGATACAACTCCCCATATGCACAATTTGAAACTCCTATGAGATTCTAAGAATAAACAAAACTATGGAATAAGCTATAATGCTTGTTTCTTTCGTTGATCTACTTCTACAGCTTAATGGCATGCTTAATCATGTCATCAAGAGAGCTAAAAGGCTGAATCTAAGCCTTTAATGAAGTTTCATCACTCAAACCAAGTACAGAGCAAAATGTGGCACTTTGAGGGCTCTTGAAAAATTCAAAACAGTTCTAAGAGATTAAAGTCCTCTGACTACACTTCAACACTTCTATTCACTCCATTTGTATCTCAAGAGTCATAAATCCTTTTTAGGTCTATCAGCTTGAAAATGGCGAAAACCTTGTCAATGAAAACCATTGATTCTTCATATTCACATCAATAGGTGGTGTTTAAGCCTCCATTTGTGTCTTTTTGATACAACCCCCTATATGCACCATTTGAAACTCCTATGAGATTCTAAGAATAAACAAAACTATGGAATAAGCTATAATGCTTGTTTTTTCTGTTGATCTACTTCTACAGCTTAATGGCATGCTTAATCATGTCATGAAGAGAGCTAAAAGGCTGAATCTAAGCCTTTAATGAAGTTTCATCACTCAAACCAAGTACAGAGCAAACAATGGCACTCTAAGGGCTCTGAAAAATCTCAAAACAGTTGTGAGAGATTAAAGTCCTCTGACTTACACTTCAACACTTCTATTCACTCTCATTTGTATCTCAAGAGTCATAAATCCTTTTTTAGGTCCATCAGCTTGAAAATGGCGAAAACCTTGTCAATGAAAAACCATTGATTCTTTATATTCACATCAATAGGTGTTGTTTAAGCCTCCATTTGTCTCTTTTGATACAACTCCCCATATGCACCAATTTGAAACTCCTATGAGATTCTAAGAATAAACAAAACTATGGAATAAGCTTATAATGCTTGTTTCTTTTTTGATTTATTTTACAGCTTAATGGCATGCTTAATCATGTCATCAAGAGAGCTAAAAGGCTGAATCTAACTTTAATGAAGTTTCATCACTCAAACCAAGTACAGAGCAAAACAATGGCACTCAAGTGGCTTGAAAAATTCAAAACAGTTGTGAGAGATTAAAGTCCTTGACTCCAACACTTCAACACTTCTATTCACTCTCATTTGTATCTCAAGAGTCATAAATCCTTTTTAGGTCTATCAGCTTGAAAATGGCGAAAACCTTGTCAATGAAAACCATTGATTCTTTATATTCACATCAATAGGTGTTTCAGCCTCCATTTGGGCTTTTTGATACAACTCCCTATATGCACCATTTGAAACTCCTATGAGATTCTAAGAATAAACAAAACTATGGAATAAGCTTATAATGCTTGTTTCTTTCGCTGATCTACTTCTACAGCTTAATGGCGTGCTTAATCATGTCATGAAGAGAGCTAAAAGGCTGAATCTAAGCCTTTAATGAAGTTTCATCACTCAAACCCAGTACAGAGCATAAAATGGCACTTTGTAGTGGCTCTTGACATCTCAAAGCAATTGTAAGAGATTCAACTCCATTGAATACACTTCAACACTCCTATTCACTCTCATTTGTATCTCGAAGAGTCATAAATCCGTTTTTAGGTCTATCAGCTTGAAAATGGCGAAAACCTTGTCAATGAAACCATTGATTCTTTATATTCACATCAATAGGTGTTGTTTAAGCCTCCATTTGTGTCGTTTTGATACAACTCCCCATATGCACAATTTGAAACTCCTATGAGATTCTAAGAATAAACAAAACTATGGAATAAGCTATAATGCTTGTTTCTTTCGTTGATCTACTTCTACAGCTTAATGGCATGCTTAATCATGTCATCCAGAGAGATAAAAGGCTGCATCTCAGCATTTCATGAAGTTTCATCACCCAAACCAAGCACAGAGCAAACAATGGCACTCAAGGGCTCGAAAAATTCAAAACAGTTGTGAGAGATTAAAGTCCTTAGACTACACTTCAACACTTCAACACTTCTATTCACTCTCATTTGTATCTCAAGAGTCATATATCCTTTTTTAGGTCTATCACTTGAAAATGGTTAAAACCTTGTCAATGAAACCATTGATTCTTCATATTCACATCAATAGGTGTTGTTTAAGCCTTCATATGTGTCTTTTTGCTAGAACACCCCTATATGCACCATTTGAAACTCCTATGAGATTCTAAGAATAAACAAAACTATGGAATAAGCTATAATGCTTGTTTCTTTCGTTGATCTACTTCTACAGCTTAATGGCGTGCTTAATCATGTCATGAAGAGAGCTAAAAGGCTTAATCTAAGCCTTTAATGAAGTTTCATCACTCAAACCCAGTACAGAGCAGAAAATGGCACTTTGTAGTGGCTCTTGACATCTCAAAACAGTTCTAAGAGATTAAAGTCCTCTGACTACACTTCAACACTTCTATTCACTCTCTTTTGTATCTCGAAGAGTCATAAATCCTTTTTTATGTCCATCAGCTTGAAAATGGCGAAAACCTTGTCAATGAAACCATTGATTCTTTATATTCACATCAATAGGTGTTGTTTAAGCCTCCATTTGTGTCTTTTTGATACAACTCCCCATATGCACAATTTGAAACTCCTATGAGATTCTAAGAATAAACAAAACTATGGAATAAGCTATAATGCCTGTTTCTTTCGTTGATCTACTTCTACAGCTTAATGGCATGCTTAATCATGTCATCAAGAGAGCTAAAAGGCTGAATCTAAGCCTTTAATGAAGTTTCATCACTCAAACCAAGTACAGAGCAAACAATGGCACTCTGAAGTGGCTCGTGAAAAATTCAAAACAGTTGTGAGAGATTAAAGTCCTTAGACTACACTTCAACACTTCAACACTTCTATTCACTCTCATTTGTATCTCAAGAGTCATATAATCCTTTTTTAGGTCTATCAGCTTGAAAATGGCGAAAACCTTGTCAATGAAACCATTGATTCTTTATATTCACATCAATAGGTGTTGTTTAAGCCTCCATTTGTGTCTTTTTGATACAACTCCCCATATGCACAATTTGAAACTCCTATGAGATTCTAAGAATATACAAAACTACGGAATAAGCTATAATGCTTGTTTCTTTGTTGATCTACTTCTACAGCTTAACGGCATGCTTAATCATGTCATCAAGAGAGCTAAAAGGCTGAATCTAAGCCTTTAATGAAGTTTCATCACTTAAACCAAGTACAGAGCAAACAATGGCACTCAAGTGGCTCTTGAAAAATTCAAAACAGTTCTGAGAGATTAAAGTCCTCAGACTACACTTCAACACTTCTATTCACTCTCATTTGTATCTCAAGAGTCATAAATCCTTTTTAGGTCCATCACTTGAAAATGGCGAAAACCTTGTCAATGAAAACCATTGATTCTTTATATTCACATCAATAGGTGTTGTTTAAGCCTCCATTTGTATCTTTTTGATACAACTCCCCATATGCACAATTTGAAACTCCTATGAGATTCTAAGAATAAACAAAACTATGGAATAAGCTATAATGCTTGTTTCTTTCGTTGATCTACTTCTACAGCTTAATGGCATGCTTAATCATGTCATCAAGAGAGCTAAAAGGCTGAATCTAAGCCTTTAATGAAGTTTCATCACTCAAACCAAGTACAGAGCAAACAATGGCACTCTGAAGTGGATCGTGAAAAATTCAAAACAACAGAGAGATTAAAGTCCTAGACTACATTTCAACACTTCAACACTTCTATTCACTCTCATTTGTATCTCGAAGAGTCATAAATCCGTTTTTAGGTATATCAGCTTGAAAATGGCGAAAACCTTGTCAATTAAACCATTGATTCTTTATATTCACATCAATAGGTGTTGTTTAAGCCTCCATTTGTGTCATTTTGATACAACTCCCTATATGCACCATTTGAAACTCCTATGAGATTCTAAGAATAAACAAAACTATGGAATAAGCTATAATGCTTGTTTCTTTCATTGATCTACTTCTACAGCTTAATGGCGTGCTTAATCATATCATGAAGAGTGCTAAAAGGCTGAATCTAAGCCTTTAATGAAGTTTCATCACTCAAACCCAGTACAGAGCATAAAATGGCACTTTGTAGTGGCTCTTGACATCTCAAAACAGTTCTAAGAGATTAAAGTCCTCTGACTACACTTCAACACTTCTATTCACTTTCTTTTGTATCTCGAAGAGTCATAAATCCTTTTTTATGTCCATCAGCTTGAAAATGGCGAAAACCTTGTCAATGAAACCATTGATTCTTTATATTCATATCAATATGTGTTGTTTAAGCCTCCATTTGTATCTTTTTGATACAACTCCCCATATGCACAATTTGAAACTCCTATGAGATTCTAAGAATAAACAAAACTATGGAATAAGCTATAATGCTTGTTTCTTTTGTTGATCTACTTCTACACCTTAATGGCATGCTTAATCATGTCATCAACAGAGCTAAAAGGCTGAATATAAGCCTTTAATGAAGTTTCATCACTCAAACCCAGTACAGAGCAAACAATGGCACTTAAGGGGCTCGTGAAAAATTCAAAACAGTTAGAGAGATTAAAGTCCTTAGACTACACTTCAACACTTCAACACTTCTATTCACTCTCATTTGTATCTCAAGAGTCATATATCCTTTTTTAGGTCTATCAGCTTGAAAATGGCGAAAACCTTGTCAATGAAAACCATTGATTCTTTATATTCACATCAATAGGTGTTGTTAAGCCTCCATTTGTGTCTTTTTGATACAACTCCCCATATGCACAATTTGAAACTCCTATGAGATTCTAAGAATAAAAAAACTACGGAATAAGCTTATAATGCTTGTTTCTTTTGTTGATCTACTTCTACAGCTTAATGGCATGCTTAATCATGTCATCAAGAGAGCTAAAAGGCTGAATCTAAGCCTTTAATGAAGTTTCATCACTTAAACCAAGTACAGAGCAAAACAATGGCACTCAAGTGGCTCTTGAAAAATTCAAAAACAGTTGAGAGATTAAAGTCCTCAGACTACACTTCAACACTTCTATTCACTCTCATTTGTATCTCAAGAGTCATAAATCCGTTTTTAGGTCCATCAGCTTGAAAATGGCGAAAACCTTGTCAATGAAAACCATTGATTCTTTATATTCACATCAATAGGTGTTGTTTAAGCCTCCATTTGTGTCTTTTTGATACAACTCCCTATATGCACCATTTGAAACTCCTATGAGATTCTAAGAATAAACAAAACTACGGAATAAGCTTATAATGCTTGTTTCTTTTCGTTGATCTACTTCTACAGCTTAATGGCATGCTTAATCATGTCATGAAGAGAGCTAAAAGGCTGAATCTAAGCCTTTAATGAAGTTTCATCACTCAAACCCAAAGACAGAGCATAAAATGGCACTTTGTAGTGGCTCTTGACATCTCAAAACAGTTCTAAGAGATTAAAGTCCTTCGACTACACTTCAACACTTCTATTCACTCTCTTTTGTATCTCAAGAGTCATAAATCCTTTTTTATGTCCATCAGCTTGAAAATGGCGAAAACCTTGTCAATGAAAACCATTGATTCTTTATATTCACATCAATAGGTGTTGTTTAGCTTCCATTTGTGTCTTTTTGATACAACTCCCCATATGCACAATTTGAAACTCCTATGAGATTCTAAGAATAAACAAAACTATGGAATAAGCTATAATGCTTGTTTCTTTCTGGATCTACTTTCTACAGCTTAATGGCATGCTTAATCATGTCATCAAGAGAGCTAAAAGGCTGAATCTAAGCCTTTAATGAAGTTTCATCACTCAAACCAAGTACAGAGCAAAACAATGGCACTCGAAGCGGCTCGTGAAAAATTCAAAACAGTTGGAGAGATTAAAGTCCTTAGACTACACTTCAACACTTCAACACTTCTATTCACTCTCATTTGTATCTCGAAGAGTCATAAATCCGTTTTTAGGTCTATCAGCTTGAAAATGGCGAAAACCTTGTCAATGAAACCATTGATTCTTTATATTCACATCAATAGGTGTTGTTTAAGCCTCTATATGTGTCTTCTTGCTACAACGCCCCTTATTCACCATTAGAAACTCCTATGAGATTATTAGAACTAACAGAACTATGGGATAAGCTATAATGCTTGTTTCTTTTGTTGATCTACTTCTACACCTTAATGGCATGCTTAATCATGTCATCAAGAGAGCTAAAAGGCTGAATCTAAGCCTTTAATGAAGTTTCATCACTCAAACCAAGTACAGAGCAAACAATGGCACTGAAGTGGCTCTTGAAAAATTCAAAACAGTCAGAGAGATTAAAGTCCTCAGACTACACTTCAACACTTCTATTCACTCTCATTTGTATCTCAAGAGTCATAAACCTGCTTTTAGGTCTATCAGCTTGAAAATGGCGAAAACCTTGTCAATGAAAACCATTGATTCTTTATATTCACATCAATAGGTGTTGCTTAAGCCTCCATTTGTGTCTTTTGATACAACTCCCTATATGCACCATTTGAAACTCCTATGAGATTCTAAGAATAAACAAAACTATGGAATAAGCTATAATGCTTGTTTCTTTCGTTGATCTACTTCTACAGCTTAATGGCGTGCTTAATCATGTCATGAAGAGAGCTAAAAGGCTGAATCTAAGCCTTTAATGAAGTTTCATCACTCAAACCCAATACAGAGCATACAATGGCACTTTGTAGTGGCTTTGACATCTCAAAACAGTTCTAAGAGATTAAAGTCCTTCGACTACACTTCAACACTTCTATTCACTCTCTTTGTATCTCAAGAGTCATAAATCCTTTTTATGTCCATCAGCTTGAAAATGGCGAAAACCTTGTCAATGAAACCATTGATTCTTTATATTCACATCAATAGGTGTTGTTTAAGCCTCCATTTGTATCTTTTGATACAACTCCCCATATGCACAATTTGAAACTCCTATGAGATTCTAAGAATAAACAAAACTACGGAATAAGCTATAATGCTTGTTTCTTTCGTTGATCTACTTCTACAGCTTAATGGCATGCTTAATCATGTCATCAAGAGAGCTAAAAGGCTGAATCTAAGCCTTTAATGAAGTTTCATCACTCAAACCAAGTACAGAGCAAACAATGGCACTCTGAAGTGGTCGTGAAAAATTCAAAATAGTTAGAGAGATTAAAGTCCTTAGACTACACTTCAACACTTCAACACTTCTATTCACTCTCATTTGTATCTCAAGAGTCATATATCCTTTTTTAGGTCTATCAGCTTGAAAATGGCGAAAACCTTGTCAATGAAACCATTGATTCTTTATATTCACATCAATAGGTGTTGTTTAAGCCTCCATTTGTGTCTTTTTGATACAACTCCCCATATGCACAATTTGAAACTCCTATGAGATTCTAAGAATAAAAAAAACTATGGAATAAGCTATAATGCTTGTTTCTTTTGTTGATCTACTTCTACACCTTAATGGCATGCTTAATCATGTCATCAAGAGAGCTAAAAGGCTGAATCTAATCCTTTAATGAAGATTCATCACTTAAACCAAGTACAGAGCAAACAATGGCACTCTGAAGTGGCTCTTGAAAAATTCAAAACAGTTGTGAGAGATTAAAGTCCTCAGACTACACTTCAACACTTCTATTCACTCTCATTTGTATCTCGAAGAGTCATATATCCTTTTTTAGGTCTATCAGCTTGAAAATGGCGAAAACCTTGTCAATGAAACCATTGATTCTTTATATTCACATCAATAGGTGTTGTTTAAGCCTCCATTTGTGTCTTTTTGATACAACTCCCTATATGCACCATTTGAAACTCCTATGAGATTCTAAGAATAAACAAAACTATGGAATAAGCTATAATGCTTGTTTCTTTCGTTGATCTACTTCTACAGCTTAATGGCGTGCTTAATCATGTCATGAAGAGAGCTAAAAGGCTGAATCTAAGCCTTTAATGAAGTTTCATCACTCAAACCCAGTACAGAGCATAAAATGGCACTTTGTAGTGGCTCTTGACATCTGAAAACAGTTCTAAGAGATTAAAGTCCTCAGACTACACTTCAACAGTTCTATTCACTCTCTTTGTATCTCAAGAGTCATAAATCCTTTTTTATGTCCATCAGCTTGAAAATGGCGAAAACCTTGTCAATGAAAACCATTGATTCTTTATATTCACATCAATAGTTTAAGCCTCCATTTGTGTCTTTTTGATACAACTCCCCATATGCACAATTTGAAACTCCTATGAGATTCTAAGAATAAACAAAACTATGGAATAAGCTATAATGCTTGTTTCTTTCGTTGATCTACTTCTACAGCTTAATGGCATGCTTAATCATGTCATCAAGTGAGTTAAAAGGCTGAATCTAAGCCTTTAATGAAGTTTCATCACTCAAACCAAGTACAGAGACAACAATGGCACTCTGAAGGGGGTCGTGAAAAATTCAAAACAGTTGTGAGAGATTAAAGTCCTTAGACTACACTTCAACACTTCAACACTTCTATTCACTCTCATATGTATCTCGAAGAGTCATATATCCTTTTTTAGGTCTATCAGCTTGAAAATGGCGAAAACCTTTTCAATGAAACCATTGATTCTTTATATTCACATCAATAGGTGTTGTTTAAGCCTCCATTTGTGTCTTTTTGATACAACTCCCTATATGCACCATTTGAAACTCCTATGAGATTCTAGGAATAAACAAAACTATGGAATAAGCTATAATGCTTGTTTTTTTGTTGATCTACTTCTACACCTTAATGGCATGCTTAATCATGTCATCAAGAGAGCTAAAAGGCTGAATCTAACCTTTAATGAAGTTTCATCACTTAAACCAAGTACAGAGCAAACAATGGCACTCAAGTGGCTCTTGAAAAATTCAAAACAGTTGTGAGAGATTAAAGTCCTCAGACTACACTTCAACACTTCTATTCACTCTCATTTGTATCTCAAGAGTCATAAATCCGTTTTTAGGACCATCAACTTGAATCTGGCGAAGACCATGTCACTGAAACCTTTGATTCTTCATATTCACACCAATAGGTGTTGCTTAAGCCTCCATTTGTGTCTTTCTCCTACAACACCCTATATGCACCAATTGAAACTCCAATGGGATTCAAAGAATAAACAAAACTATGGAATAAGCTTATAATGCTTGTTTCTTTCGTTGATCTACTTCTACACTTAATGGCGTTTAATCATGTCATGAAGAGAGCTAAAAGGCTGAATCTAAGCCTTTAATGAAGTTTCATCACTCAAACCCCAAGACAGAGCATAAAATGGCACTTTGTAGTGGCTTTGACATCTCAAAACACTTCTAAGAGATTAAAGTCCTTCGACTACACTTCAACACTTCTATTCACTCTCTTTGTATCTCAAGAGTCATAAATCCTTTTTTATGTCCATCAGCTTGAAAATGGCGAAAACCTTGTCAATGAAAACCATTGATTCTTTATATTCACATCAATAGGTGTTGTTAAGCCTCCATTTGTATCTTTTTGATACAACTCCCCATATGCACAATTTGAAACTCCTATGAGATTCTAAGAATAAACAAAACTATGGAATAAGCTATAATGCTTGTTTCTTTTCGTTGATCTACTTCTCAGCTTAGTTGCATGATTAATCTTGTCATCAAGAGAGCTAAAAGGCTGAATCTAAGCCTTTAATGAAGTTTCATCACTCAAACCAAGTACAGAGCAAACAATGGCACTCTGAAGTGGCTCGTG
This sequence comes from Cardamine occulta, assembly GCA_028015245.1. Lineage (NCBI taxonomy): Eukaryota > Viridiplantae > Streptophyta > Magnoliopsida > Brassicales > Brassicaceae > Cardamine > Cardamine occulta. Next base: position 14,892,997 of record CM051385.1, read on the forward strand.
AAAAATTCAAAACAGTTGTGAGAGATTAAAGTCCTTAGACTACACTTCAACACTTCAACACTTCTATTCACTCTCATTTGTATCTCAAGAGTCATATATCCTTTTTAGGTCTATCAGCTTGAAAATGGCGAAAACCTTGTCAATGAAAACCATTGATTCTTTATATTCACATCAATAGGTGTTGTTTTACTCCATTTGTGTCTTTTTGATACAACTCCCCATATGCACAATTTGAAACTCCTATGAGATTCTAAGAATAAAAAAACCATGGAATAAGCTTATAATGCTTGTTTCTTTTGTTGATCTACTTCTACACCTTAATGGCATGCTTAATCATGTCATCAAGAGAGCTAAAAGGCTGAATCTAACCTTTAATGAAGATTCATCACTTAAACCAAGTACAGAGCAAAACAATGGCACTCGAAGTGGCTCTTGAAAAATTCAAAACAGTTGTGAGAGATTAAAGTCCTCAGACTACACTTCAACACTTCTATTCACTCTCATATGTATCTCGAAGAGTCATATATCCTTTTTTAGGTCTATCAGCTTGAAAATGGCGAAAACCTTGTCAATGAAACCATTGATTCTTTATATTCACATCAATAGGTGTTGTTTAAGCCTCCATTTGTGTCTTTTTGATACAACTCCCTATATGCACCATTTGAAACTCCTATGAGATTCTAGGAATAAACAAAACTATGGAATAAGCTATAATGCTTGTTTCTTTCGTTGATCTACTTCTACAGCTTAATGGCGTGCTTAATCATGTCATGAAGAGAGCTAAAAGGCTGAATCTAAGCCTTTAATGAAGTTTCATCATTCAAACCCAGTACAGAGCATAAAATGGCACTTTGTAGTGGCTCTTGACATCTCAAAACACTTCTAAGAGATTAAAGTCCTTTGACTACACTTCAACACTTCTATTCACTCTCTTTTGTATCTCGAAGAGTCATAAATCCTTTTTTATGTCCATCAGCTTGAAAATGGCGAAAACCTTGTCAATGAAACCATTGATTCTTTATATTCACATCAATAGGTGTTGTTTAAGCCTCCATTTGTATCTTTTTGATACAACTCCCCATATGCACAATTTGAAACTCCTATGAGATTCTAAGAATAAACAAAACTATGGAATAAGCTATAATGCCTGTTTCTTTCGTTGATCTACTTCTACAGCTTAATGGCATGCTTAATCATGTCATCAAGAGAGCTAAAAGGCTGAATCTAAGCCTTTAATGAAGTTTCATCACTCAAACCAAGTACAGAGCAAACAATGGCACTCGAAGTGGATCTTGAAAAATTCAAAACAGTTGGAGAGATTAAAGTCCTTAGACTACACTTCAACACTTCAACACTTCTATTCACTCTCATTTGTATCTCAAGAGTCATATATCCTTTTTTAGGTCTATCAGCTTGAAAATGGCGAAAACCTTGTCAATGAAAACCATTGATTCTTTATATTCACATCAATAGGTGTTGTTAAGCCTCCATTTGTGTCTTTTTGATACAACTCCCCATATGCACAATTTGAAACTCCTATGAGATTCTAAGAATAAAAAAAACTATGGAATAAGCTATAATGCTTGTTTCTTTTGTTGATCTACTTCTACAGCTTAATGGCATGCTTAATCATGTCATCAAGAGAGCTAAAAGGCTGAATCTAAGCCTTTAATGAAGTTTCATCACTTAAACCAAGTACAGAGCAAAACAATGGCACTTGAAGTGGCTCTTGAAAAATTCAAAACAGTCGGAGAGATTAAAGTCCTCAGACTACACTTCAACACTTCTATTCACTCTCATTTGTATCTCAAGAGTCATAAATCCGTTTTTAGGTCTATCAGCTTGAAAATGGCGAAAACCTTGTCAATGAAAACCATTGATTCTTTATATTCACATCAATAGGTGTTGTTAAGCCTCCATTTGTGTCTTTTTGATACAACTCCCTATATGCACCATTTGAAACTCCTATGAGATTCTAAGAATAAACAAAACTATGGAATAAGCTTATAATGCTTGTTTCTTTCGTTGATCTACTTCACAGCTTAATGGCGTGCTTAATCATGTCATGAAGAGAGCTAAAAGGCTGAATCTAAGCCTTTAATGAAGTTTCATCACTCAAACCCAAGTACAGAGCATAAAATGGCACTTTGTAGTGGCTCTTGACATCTCAAAACAGTTCTAAGAGATTAAAGTCCTTGACTACACTTCATCACTTCTATTCACCCTCTTTTGTATCTCTAAGAGGCATAAATCCTTTTTTATGTCCATCAGCTTGAAAATGGCGAAAACCTTGTCAATGAAACCATTGATTCTTTATATTCACATCAATAGGTGTTGTTTAAGCCTCCATTTGTATCTTTTTGATACAACTCCCCATATGCACAATTTGAAACTCCTATGAGATTCTAAGAATAAACAAAACTATGGAATAAGCTATAATGCTTGTTTCTTTCGTTGATCTACTTCTACAGCTTAATGGCATGCTTAATCATGTCATCAAGAGAGCTAAAAGGCTGAATCTAAGCCTTTAATGAAGTTTCATCACTCAAACCAAGTACAGAGCAAACAATGTCACCCTACAGTGCATCGTGACAAACTCAAAACAGTTGTGAGAGATTAAAGTCCTTAGACTACACTTCAACACTTCAACACTTCTATTCACTCTCATTTGTATCTCAAGAGTCATATATCCTTTTTAGGTCCATCAGCTTGAAAATGGCGAAAACCTTGTCAATGAAACCATTGATTCTTTATATTCACATCAATAGGTGTTGTTTAAGCCTCCATTTGTGTCTTTTTGATACAACTCCCCATATGCACAATTTGAAACTCCTATGAGATTCAAAGAACTAACAGAACTGTGGGATAAGCTATAATGCTTGTTTCTTTTGTTGATCTACTTCTACACCTTAATGGCATGCTTAATCATGTCATCAAAAGAGTTAAAAGGCTGAATCTAATCCTTTAATGAAGTTTCATCACTTAAACCAAGTACAGAGCAAACAATGGCACTCTGAAGTGGCTCTTGAAAAATTCAAAACAGTTAGAGAGATTAAAGTCCTCAGACTACACTTCAACACTTCTATTCACTCTCATTTGTATCTCAAGAGTCATAAATCCGCTTTTAGGTCTATCAGCTTGAAAATGGCGAAAACCTTGTCAATGAAAACCATTGATTCTTTATATTCACATCAATAGGTGTTGTTTAAGCCTCCATTTGTGTCTTTTGATACAACTCCCTATATGCACCATTTGAAACTCCTATGAGATTCTAAGAATAAACAAAACTATGGAATAAGCTATAATGCTTGTTTCTTTTCGTTGATCTACTTCTACAGCTTAATGGCGTGCTTAATCATGTCATGAAGAGAGCTAAAAGGCTGAATCTAAGCCTTTAATGAAGTTTCATCACTCAAACCCAAAGACAGAGCATAAAATGGCACTTTGTAGTGGCTCTTGACATCTCAAAACAGTTCTAAGAGATTAAAGTCCTTGACTACACTTCAACACTTCTATTCACTCTCTTTTGTATCTCAAGAGTCATAAATCCTTTTTTATGTCCATCAGCTTGAAAATGGCAAAAACCTTGTCAATGAAACCATTGATTCTTTATATTCACATCAATAGGTGTTGTTTAAGCCTCCATTTGTGTCTTTTTGATACAACTTCCCATATGCACAATTTGAAACTCCTATGAGATTCTAAGAATAAACAAAACTATGGAATAAGCTATAATGCTTGTTTCTTTCGTTGATCTACTTCTACAGCTTAATGGCATGCTTAATCATGTCATGAAGAGAGCTAAAAGGCTGAATCTAAGCCTTTAATGAAGTTTCATCACTCAAACCCAGTACAGAGCATAAAATGGCACTTTGTAGTGGCTCTTGACATCTCAAAACACTTCTAAGAGATTAAAGTCCTTTGACTACACTTCAACACTTCTATTCACTCTCTTTTGTATCTCGAAGAGTCATAAATCCTTTTTTATGTCCATCAGCTTGAAAATGGCGAAAACCTTGTCAATGAAACCATTGATTCTTTATATTCACATCAATAGGTGTTGTTTAAGCCTCCATTTGTATCTTTTTGATACAACTCCCCATATGCACAATTTGAAACTCCTATGAGATTCTAAGAATAAACAAAACTATGGAATAAGCTATAATGCTTGTTTCTTTCGTTGATCTACTTCTACAGCTTAATGGCATGCTTAATCATGTCATCAAGAGAGCTAAAAGGCTGAATCTAAGCCTTTAATGAAGTTTCATCACTCAAACCAAGTACAGAGCAAACAATGGCACTCTGAAGTGGCTCGTGAAAAATTCAAAACAGTTGTGAGAGATTAAAGTCCTTAGACTACACTTCAACACTTCAACACTTCTATTCACTCTCATTTGTATCTCGAAGAGTCATATATCCTTTTTTAGGTCTATCAGCTTGAAAATGGCGAAAACCTTGTCAATGAAACCATTGATTCTTTATATTCACATCAATAGGTGTTGTTTAAGCCTCCATTTGTGTCTTTTTGATACAACTCCCCATATGCACAATTTGAAACTCCTATGAGATTCTAAGAATAAAAAAAACTATGGAATAAGCTATAATGCTTGTTTCTTTTGTTGATCTACTTCTACACCTTAATGGCATGCTTAATCATGTCATCAAGAGAGCTAAAAGGCTGAATCTAAGCCTTTAATGAAGTTTCATCACTCAAACCCAATACAGAACATAAAATGGCACTTTGTAGTGGCTCTTGACATCTCAAAACAGTTCTAAGAGATTAAAGTCCTCTGAATACACTTCAACACTTCTATTCACTCTCATTTGTACCTCGAAGAGTCATATATCCTTTTTTAGGTCCATCAGCTTGAAAATGGCGAAAACCTTGTCAATGAAAACCATTGATTCTTTATATTCACATCAATAGGTGTTGTTTAAGCCTCCATTTGTGTCTTTTTGATACAACTCCCTATATGCACCATTTGAAACTCCTATGAGATTCTAAGAATAAACAAAACTATGGAATAAGCTATAATGCTTGTTTCTTTTCGTTGATCTACTTTCTACAGCTTAATGGTGTGCTTAATCATGTCATGAAGAGAGCTAAAAGGCTGAATCTAAGCCTTTAATGAAGTTTCATCACTCAAACCCAGTACAGAGCATAAAATGGCACTTTGTAGTGGCTCTTGACATCTGAAAACAGTTCTAAGAGATTAAAGTCCTCCGACTACACTTCAACACTTCTATTCACTCTCTTTGTATCTCGAAGAGTCATAAATCCTTTTTTATGTCCATCAGCTTGAAAATGGCGAAAACCTTGTCAATGAAACCATTGATTCTTTATATTCACATCAATAGGTGTTGTTTAAGCCTCCATTTGTGTCTTTTTGATACAACTCCCCATATGCACAATTTGAAACTCCTATGAGATTCTAAGAATAAACAAAACTATGGAATAAGCTATAATGCCTGTTTCTTTCGTTGATCTACTTCTACAGCTTAATGGCATGCTTAATCATGTCATCAAGAGAGCTAAAAGGCTGAATCTAAGCCTTTAATGAAGTTTCATCACTCAAACCAAGTACAGAGCAAACAATGGCACTTTGAAGTGGCTCTTGAAAAATTCAAAACAGTTGTGAGAGATTAAAGTCCTTAGACTACACTTCAACACTTCAACACTTCTATTCACTCTCATTTGTATCTCGAAGAGTCATAAATCCGTTTTTAGGTCTATCAGCTTGAAAATGGCGAAAACCTTGTCCATGAAACCATTGATTCTTTATATTCACATCACTAGGTGTTGTTTAAGCCTCCATTTGTGTCTTTTTGATACAACTCCCCATATGCACAATTTGAAACTCCTATGAGATTCTAAGAATAAACAAAACTATGGAATAAGCTATAATGCTTGTTTCTTTCGTTGATCTACTTCTACAGCTTAATGGCATGCTTAATAACATCATAGAGAGTGCTAAAAGTCTGAATCTAAGGCTGTAACGAAGTTTCATCTCTCATTCCATGTCCAGAGCAAACAATGGCACTTATGATGGATCGTGAAAAATTCAAAACAGTTGTGAGAGATTAAAGTCCTTAGACTACACTTCAACACTTCAACACTTCTATTCACTCTCATTTGTATCTCAAGAGTCATATATCCTTTTTTAGGTCTATCAGCTTGAAAATGGCGAAAACCTTGTCAATGAAAACCATTGATTCTTTATATTCACATCAATAGGTGTTGTTTAAGCCTCCATTTGTGTCTTTTGATACAACTCCCCATATGCACAATTTGAAACTCCTATGAGATTCTAAGAATAAAAAAAACTATGGAATAAGCTATAATGCTTGTTTCTTTCGTTGATCTACTTCTACAGCTTAATGGCATGCTTAATCATGTCATCAAGAGAGCTAAAAGGCTGAATCTAAGCCTTTAATGAAGTTTCATCACTTAAACCAAGTACAGAGCAAACAATGGCACTCTGAAGTGGCTCTTGAAAAATTCAAAATAGTTGTGAGAGATTAAAGTCCTCAGACTACACTTCAACACTTCTATTCACTCTCATTTGTATCTCGAAGAGTCATAAATCCGTTTTTAGGTCTATCAGCTTGAAAATGGCGAAAACCTTGTCAATGAAACCATTGATTCTTTATATTCACATCAATAGGTGTTGTTTAAGCCTCCATTTGTGTCTTTTTGATACAACTCCCTATATGCACCATTTGAAACTCCTATGAGATTCTAAGAATAAACAAAACTATGGAATAAGCTATAATGCTTGTTTCTTTCGTTGATCTACTTCTACAGCTTAATGGCGTGCTTAATCATGTCATGAAGAGAGCTAAAAGGCTGAATCTAAGCCTTTAATGAAGTTTCATCATTCAAACCCAGTACAGAGCATAAAATGGCACTTTGTAGTGGCTCTTGACATCTCAAAACACTTCTAAGAGATTAAAGTCCTTTGACTACACTTCAACACTTCTATTCACTCTCTTTTGTATCTCGAAGAGTCATAAATCCTTTTTTATGTCCATCAGCTTGAAAATGGCGAAAACCTTGTCAATGAAACCATTGATTCTTTATATTCACATCAATAGGTGTTGTTTAAGCCTCCATTTGTATCTTTTTGATACAACTCCCCATATGCACAATTTGAAACTCCTATGAGATTCTAAGAATAAACAAAACTATGGAATAAGCTATAATGCTTGTTTCTTTCGTTGATCTACTTCTACAGCTTAATGGCATGCTTAATCGTGTCATCAAGAGAGCTAAAGGGCTGAAGGTAATCCTTTAGTGAAGTGTCATCACTCAAACCAAGGACAGAGCAAACAATGGCACTCTAAGTGGCTCTTAAAAAACTCAAAACAGTTGTGAGAGATTAAAGTCCTTAGACTACACTTCAACACTTCAACACTTCTATTCACTCTCATTTGTATCTCGAAGAGTCATATATCCTTTTTTAGGTCTATCAGCTTGAAAATGGCGAAAACCTTGTCAATGAAACCATTGATTCTTTATATTCACATCAATAGGTGTTGTTTAAGCCTCCATTTGTGTCTTTTTGATACAACTCCCCATATGCACAATTTGAAACTCCTATGAGATTCTAAGAATAAAAAAAACTATGGAATAAGCTATAATGCTTGTTTCTTTTGTTGATCTACTTCTACACCTTAATGGCATGCTTAATCATGTCATCAAGAGAGCTAAAAGGCTGAATCTAATCCTTTAATGAAGATTCATCACTTAAACCAAGTACAGAGCAAACAATGGCACTCTGAAGTGGCTCTTGAAAAATTCAAAACAGTTGTGAGAGATTAAAGTCCTCAGACTACACTTCAACACTTCTATTCCCTCTCATCTGTATCTCGAACACTCATAAATCCGCTTTCACGTCTATCAGCTTGAAAATGGCGAAAACCTTGTCAATGAACCCATTGATTCTTTATATTCACATCAATAGGTGTTGTTTAAGCCTCCATTTGTGTCTTTTTGATACAACTCCCTATATGCACCATTTGAAACTCCTATGAGATTCTAGGAATAAACAAAACTATGGAATAAGCTATAATGCTTGTTTCTTTTCGTTGATCTACTTTCTACAGCTTAATGGCGTGCTTAATCATGTCATGAAGAGAGCTAAAAGGCTGAATCTAAGCCTTTAATGAAGTTTCATCATTCAAACCCAAGTACAGAGCATAAAATGGCACTTTGTAGTGGCTCTTGACATCTCAAAACAGTTCTAAGAGATTAAAGTCCTTGACTACACTTCAACACTTCTATTCACTCTCTTTGTATCTCAAGAGTCATAAATCCTTTTTTATGTCCATCAGCTTGAAAATGGCGAAAACCTTGTCAATGAAACCATTGATTCTTTATATTCACATCAATAGGTGTTGTTTAAGCCTCCATTTGTGTCTTTTTGATACAACTCCCCATATGCACAATTTGAAACTCCTATGAGATTCTAAGAATAAACAAAACTATGGAATAAGCTATAATGCTTGTTTCTTTCGTTGATCTACTTCTACAGCTTAATGGCATGCTTAATCATGTCATCAAGAGAGCTAAAAGGCTGAATCTAAGCCTTTAATGAAGTTTCATCACTCAAACCAAGTACAGAGCAAACAATGGCACTCTGAAGGGGCTCGTGAAAAATTCAAAACAGTTGTGAGAGATTAAAGTCCTTAGACTACACTTCAACACTTCAACACTTCTATTCACTCTCATATGTATCTCGAAGAGTCATATATCCTTTTTTAGGTCTATCAGCTTGAAAATGGCGAAAACCTTGTCAATGAAACCATTGATTCTTTATATTCACATCAATAGGTGTTGTTTAAGCCTCCATTTGTGTCTTTTTGATACAACTCCCCATATGCACAATTTGAAACTCCTATGAGATTCTAAGAATAAAAAAAACTATGGAATAAGCTATAATGCTTGTTTCTTTTGTTGATCTACTTCTACACCTTAATGGCATGCTTAATCATGTCATCAACAGAGCTAAAAGGCTGAATATAAGCCTTTAACGAAGTTTCATCACTCAAACCCAGTACAGAGCATAAAATGGCACTTTGTAGTGGCTCTTGACATCTCAAAACAGTTCTAAGAGATTAAAGTCCTCTGACTACACTTCAACACTTCTATTCACTCTCATTTGTATCTCGAAGAGTCATAAACCCTTTTTTTATGTCCATCAGCTTGAAAATGGCGAAAACCTTGTCAATGAAACCATTGATTCTTTATATTCACATCAATAGGTGTTGTTTAAGCCTCCATTTGTGTCTTTTTGATACAACTCCCTATATGCACCATTTGAAACTCCTATGAGATTCTAAGAATAAACAAAACTATGGAATAAGCTATAATGCTTGTTTCTTTCGTTGATCTACTTCTACAGCTTAATGGCGTGCTTAATCATGTCATGAAGAGAGCTAAAAGGCTGAATCTAAGCCTTTAATGAAGTTTCATCACTCAAACCCAGTACAGAGCATAAAATGGCACTTTGTAGTGGCTCTTGACATCTCAAAACAGTTCTAAGAGATTAAAGTCCTCTGACTACACTTCAACACTTCTATTCACTCTCTTTGTATCTCAAGAGTCATAAATCCTTTTTTATGTCCATCAGCTTGAAAATGGCGAAAACCTTGTCAATAAAACCACTGGTTCTTTATTTTCACATCAATAGGTGTGGTTTAAGCCTCCATATGTGTCTTCTTGCTACAACTCCCCATATGCACAATTTGAAACTCCTATGAGATTCTAAGAATAAACAAAACTATGGAATAAGCTATAATGCCTGTTTCTTTCGTTGATCTACTTCTACAGCTTAATGGCATGCTTAATCATGTCATCAAGAGAGCTAAAAGGCTGAATCTAAGCCTTTAATGAAGTTTCATCACTCAAACCAAGTACAGAGCAAACAATGGCACTTTGAAGTGGCTCTTGAAAAATTCAAAACAGTTGTGAGAGATTAAAGTCCTTAGACTACACTTCAACACTTCAACACTTCTATTCACTCTCATTTGTATCTCGAAGAGTCATAAATCCGTTTTTAGGTCTATCAGCTTGAAAATGGCGAAAACCTTGTCCATGAAACCATTGATTCTTTATATTCACATCAATAGGTGTTGTTTAAGCCTCCATTTGTGTCTTTTTGATACAACTCCCCATATGCACAATTTGAAACTCCTATGAGATTCTAAGAATAAACAAAACTATGGAATAAGCTATAATGCCTGTTTCTTTCGTTGATCTACTTCTACAGCTTAATGGCATGCTTAATCATGTCATCAAGAGAGCTAAAAGGCTGAATCTAAGCCTTTAATGAAGTTTCATCACTCAAACCAAGTACAGAGCAAACAATGGCACTCTGAAGTGGCTCTTGAAAAATTCAAAACAGTTGTGAGAGATTAAAGTCCTTAGACTACACTTCAACACTTCAACACTTCTATTCACTCTCATTTGTATCTCGAAGAGTCATAAATCCGTTTTTAGGTCTATCAGCTTGAAAATGGCGAAAACCTTGTCAATGAAACCATTGATTCTTTATATTCACATCAATAGGTGTTGTTTAAGCCTCCATTTGTGTCTTTTTGATACAACTCCCTATATGCACCATTTGAAACTCCTATGAGATTCTAAGAATAAACAAAACTATGGAATAAGCTATAATGCTTGTTTCTTTCGTTGATCTACTTCTACAGCTTAATGGCGTGCTTAATCATGTCATGAAGAGAGCTAAAAGGCTGAATCTAAGCCTTTAATGAAGTTTCATCACTCAAACCCAGTACAGAGCATAAAATGGCACTTTGTAGTGGCTCTTGACATCTCAAAACAGTTCTAAGAGATTAAAGTCCTCTGACTACACTTCAACACTTCTATTCACTCTCTTTTGTATCTCGAAGAGTCATAAATCCTTTTTTATGTCCATCAGCTTGAAAATGGCGAAAACCTTGTCAATGAAACCATTGATTCTTTATATTCACATCAATAGGTGTTGTTTAAGCCTCCATTTGTGTCTTTTTGATACAACTCCCCATATGCACAATTTGAAACTCCTATGAGATTCTAAGAATAAACAAAACTATGGAATAAGCTATAATGCTTGTTTCTTTTGTTGATCTACTTCTACAGCTTAATGGCGTGCTTAATCATGTCATGAAGAGAGCTAAAAGGCTGAATCTAAGCCTTTAATGAAGTTTCATCATTCAAACCCAGTACAGAGCATAAAATGGCACTTTGTAGTGGCTCTTGACATCTCAAAACACTTCTAAGAGATTAAAGTCCTTTGACTACACTTCAACACTTCTATTCACTCTCTTTTGTATCTCGAAGAGTCATAAATCCTTTTTTATGTCCATCAGCTTGAAAATGGCGAAAACCTTGTCAATGAAACCATTGATTCTTTATAGTCACATCAATAGGGGTGTTGTTAGCCTCCATTTGTGTCTTTTGATACAACTCCCCATATGCACAATTTGAAACTCCTATGAGATTCTAAGAATAAACAAAACTATGGAATAAGCTATTATGCTTGTTTCTTTTGTTGATCTACTTCTACAGCTTAATGGCGTGCTTAATAATGTCATGAAGAGAGCTAAAAGGCTGAATCTAAGCCTTTAATGAAGTTTCATCACTCAAACCAAGTACAGAGCAAACAATGGCACTCTGAAGTGGCTCGTGAAAAATTCAAAACAGTTGTGAGAGATTAAAGTCCTTAGACTACACTTCAACACTTCAACACTTCTATTCACTCTCATTTGTATCTCGAAGAGTCATATATCCTTTTTTAGGTCTATCAGCTTGAAAATGGCAAAAACCTTGTCAATGAAACCATTGATTCTTTATATTCACATCAATAGGTGTTGTTTAAGCCTCCATTTGTGTCTTTTTGATACAACTCCCCATATGCACAATTTGAAACTCCTATGAGATTTTAAGAATAAAAAAAACTATGGAATAAGCTATAATGCTTGTTTCTTTTGTTGATCTACTTCTACACCTTAATGGCATGCTTAATCATGTCATCAACAGAGCTAAAAGGCTGAATATAAGCCTTTAACGAAGTTTCATCACTCAAACCCAGTACAGAGCATAAAATGGCACTTTGTAGTGGCTTTTGACATCTCAAAACAGTTCTAAGAGATTAAAGTCCTCTGACTACACTTCAACACTTCTATTCACTCTCATTTGTATCTCGAAGAGTCATAAATCCTTTTTTATGTCCATCAGCTTGAAAATGGCGAAAACCTTGTCAATGAAACCATTGATTCTTTATATTCACATCAATAGGTGTTGTTTAAGCCTCCATTTGTGTCTTTTTGATACAACTCCCTATATGCACCATTTGAAACTCCTATGAGATTCTAAGAATAAACAAAACTATGGAATAAGCTATAATGCTTGTTTCTTTCGTTGATCTACTTCTACAGCTTAATGGCGTGCTTAATCATGTCATGAAGAGAGCTAAAAGGCTGAATCTAAGCCTTTAATGAAGTTTCATCACTCAAACCCAGTACAGAGCATAAAATGGCACTTTGTAGTGGCTCTTGACATCTCAAAACAGTTCTAAGAGATTAAAGTCCTCTGACTACACTTCAACACTTCTATTCACTCTCTTTTATATCTCGAAGAGTCATAAATCCTTTTTTATGTCCATCAGCTTGAAAATGGCGAAAACCTTGTCAATGAAACCATTGATTCTTTATATTCACATCAATAGGTGTTGTTTAAGCCTCCATTTGTGTCTTTTTGATACAACTCCCCATATGCACAATTTGAAACTCCTATGAGATTCTAAGAATAAACAAAACTATGGAATAAGCTATAATGCTTGTTTCTTTCGTTGATCTACTTCTACAGCTTAATGGCGTGCTTAATCATGTCATCAAGAGAGCTAAAAGGCTGAATCTAAGCCTTTAATGAAGTTTCATCACTCAAACCAAGTACAGAGCAAACAATGGCACTCTGAAGTGGCTCTTGAAAAATTCAAAACAGTTGTGAGAGATTAAAGTCCTTAGACTACACTTCAACACTTCAACACTTCTATTCACTCTCATTTGTATCTCGAAGAGTCATAAATCCGTTTTTAGGTCTATCAGCTTGAAAATGGCGAAAACCTTGTCAATGAAACCATTGATTCTTTATTCACATCAATAGGTGTTGTTTAAGCCTCCATTTGTGTCTTTTTGATACAACTCCCTATATGCACCATTTGAAACTCCTATGAGATTCTAAGAATAAACAAAACTATGGAATAAGCTATAAT
>CM051385.1:14906370-14994642 GCA_028015245.1 Cardamine occulta
TTTCTCAATACTTCTACAGCTTAATGGCGTGCTTAATCATGTCATCAAGAGAGCTAAAAGGCTGAATCTAAGCCTTTAATGAAGTTTCATCACTCAAACAAAGTACAGAGCATAAAATGGCACTTTGTAGTGGCTCTTGACATCTCAAAATAGTTCTAAGAGATTAAAGTCCTCTTACTACACCTCAACACTTCTATTCACTCTCTTTTGTATCTCGAAGAGTCATAAATCCGTTTTTATGTCCATCAGCTTGAAAATGGCGAAAACCTTGTCAATGAAACCATTGATTCTTTATATTCACATCAATAGGTGTTGTTTAAGCCTCCATTTGTGTCTTTTTGATACAACTCCCTATATGCACCATTTGAAACTCCTATGAGATTCTAAGAATAAACAAAACTATGGAATAAGCTATAATTCTTGTTTTTTTCGTTGATCTACTTCTACAGGTTAATGGCGTGCTTAATCATGTCATGAAGAGAGCTAAAAGGCTGAATCTAAGCCTTTAATAAAGTTTCATCACTCAAACCCAGTACAGAGCATAAAATGGCACTTTGTAGTGGCTCTTGACATCTCAAAACAGTTCTAAGAGATTAAAGTCCTCTGACTACACTTCAACACTTCTATTCACTCTCATTTGTATCTCGAAGAGTCATAAATCCTTTTTTATGTCCATCAGCTTGAAAATGGCGAAAACCTTGTCAATGAAACCATTGATTCTTTATATTCACATCAATAGGTGTTGTTTAAGCCTCCATTTGTGTCTTTTTGATACAACTCCCCATATGCACAATTTGAAACTCCTATGAGATTCTAAGAATAAACAAAACTATGGAATAAGCTATAATGCTTGTTTCTTTTGTTGATCTACTTCTACACCTTAATGGCATGCTTAATCATGTCATCAAGAGAGCTAAAAGGCTGAATCTAATGCTTTAATGAAGTTTCATCACTCAAACCAAGTACAGAGCAAACAATGGCACTCTGAAGTGGCTCTTGAAAAATTCAAAACAGTTCTAAGAGATTAAAGTCCTCTTACTACACCTCAACACTTCTATTCACTCTCTTTTGTATCTCGAAGAGTCATAATTCCGTTTATAGGTGAATCAGCTTGAAAATGGCCAAATCCTTGTCAATGAAACCATTGATTCTTTATATTCACATCAATAGGTGTTGTTTAAGCCTCCATTTGTGTCTTTTTGATACAACTCCCTATATGCACCATTTGAAACTCCTATGAGATTCTAAGAATAAACAAAACTATGGAATAAGCTATAATGCTTGTTTCTTTCGTTGATCTACTTCTACAGCTTAATGGCGTGCTTAATCATGTCATGAAGAGAGCTAAAAGGCTGAATCTAAGCCTTTAATGAAGTTTCATCACTCAAACCCAGTACAGAGCATAAAATGGCACTTTGTAGTGGCTCTTGACATCTCAAAACAGTTCTAAGAGATTAAAGTCCTCTTACTACACCTCAACACTTCTATTCACTCTCTTTTGTATCTCGAAGAGTCATAAATCCTTTTTTATGTCCATCAGCTTGAAAATGGCGAAAACCTTGTCAATGAAACCATTGATTCTTTATATTCACATCAATAGGTGTTGTTTAAGCCTCCATTTGTATCTTTTTGATACAACTCCCCATATGCACAATTTGAAACTCCTATGAGATTCTAAGAATAAACAAAACTATGGAATAAGCTATAATGCTTGTTTCTTTCGTTGATCTACTTCTACAGCTTAATGGCATGCTTAATAATGTCATGAAGAGAGCTAAAAGGCTGAATCTAAGCCTTTAATGAAGTTTCATCACTCAAACCCAGTACAGAGCATAAAATGGCACTTTGTAGTGGCTCTTGACATCTCAAAACAGTTCTAAGAGATTAAAGTCCTCTGACTACACTTCAACACTTCTATTCACTCTCATTTGTATCTCGAAGAGTCATAAATCCTTTTTTTATGTCCATCAGCTTGAAAATGGCGAAAACCTTGTCAATGAAACCATTGATTCTTTATATTCACATCAATAGGTGTTGTTTAAGCCTCCATTTGTGTCTTTTTGATACAACTCCCTATATGCACCATTTGAAACTCCTATGAGATTCTAAGAATAAACAAAACTATGGAATAAGCTATAATGCTTGTTTCTTTCGTTGATCTACTTCTACAGCTTAATGGCGTGCTTAATAATGTCATGAAGAGAGCTAAAAGGCTGAATCTAAGCCTTTAATGAAGTTTCATCACTCAAACCCAAAGAGAGCATAAAATAGCACTTTGTAGTGGCTCTTGACATCTCAAAACAGTTCTAAGAGATTAAAGTCCTCTGACTACACTTCAACACTTCTATTCACTCTCATTTGTATCTCGAAGAGTCATAAATCCTTTTTTATGTCCATCAGCTTGAAAATGGCGAAAACCTTGTCAATGAAACCATTGATTCTTTATATTCACATCAATAGGTGTTGTTTAAGCCTCCATTTGTGTCTTTTTGATACAACTCCCCATATGCACAATTTGAAACTCCTATGAGATTCTAAGAATAAACAAAACTATGGAATAAGCTATAATGCTTGTTTCTTTCGTTGATCTACTTCTACAGCTTAATGGCATGCTTAATCATGTCATCAAGAGAGCTAAAAGGCTGAATCTAAGCCTTTAATGAAGTTTCATCACTCAAACCAAGTACAGAGCAAACAATGGCACTCTGAAGTGGCTCTTGACATCTCAAAACAGTTCTAAGAGATTAAAGTCCTCTGACTACACTTCAACACTTCTATTCACTCTCATTTGTATCTCGAAGAGTCATAAATCCTTTTTTAGGTCTATCAGCTTGAAAATGGCGAAAACCTTGTCAATGAAACCATTGATTCTTTATATTCACATCAATAGGTGTTGTTTAAGCCTCCATTTGTGTCTTTTTGATACAACTCCCTATATGCACCATTTGAAACTCCTATGAGATTCTAAGAATAAACAAAACTATGGAATAAGCTATAATGCTTGTTTCTTTCGTTGATCTACTTCTACAGCTTAATGGCGTGCTTAATCATGTCATGAAGAGAGCTAAAAGGCTGAATCTAAGCCTTTAATGAAGTTTCATCACTCAAACCCAGTACAGAGCATAAAATGGCACTTTGTAGTTGCTCTTGACATCTCAAAACACTTCTAAGAGATTAAAGTCCTCTTACTACACCTCAACACTTCTATTCACTCTCTTTTGTATCTCGAAGAGTCATAAATCCTTTTTTATGTCCATCAGCTTGAAAATGGCGAAAACCTTGTCAATGAAACCATTGATTCTTTATATTCACATCAATAGGTGTTGTTTAAGCCTCCATTTGTATCTTTTTGATACAACTCCCCATATGCACAATTTGAAACTCCTATGAGATTCTAAGAATAAACAAAACTATGGAATAAGCTATAATGCTTGTTTCTTTCGTTGATCTACTTCTACAGCTTAATGGCGTGCTTAATCATGTCATGAAGAGAGCTAAAAGGCTGAATCTAAGCCTTTAATGAAGTTTCATCACTCAAACCCAGTACAGAGCATAAAATGGCACTTTGTAGTGGCTCTTGACATCTCAAAACAGTTCTAAGAGATTAAAGTCCTCTTACTACACCTCAACACTTCTATTCACTCTCTTTTGTATCTCAAGAGTCATAAATCCTTTTTATGTCCATCAGCTTGAAAATGGCGAAAACCTTGTCAATGAAACCATTGATTCTTTATATTCACATCAATAGGTGTTGTTTAAGCCTCCATTTGTATCTTTTTGATACAACTCCCCATATGCACAATTTGAAACTCCTATGAGATTCTAAGAATAAACAAAACTATGGAATAAGCTATAATGCTTGTTTCTTTCGTTGATCTACTTCTACAGCTTAATGGCGTGCTTAATCATGTCATGAAGAGAGCTAAAAGGCTGAATCTAAGCCTTTAATGAAGTTTCATCACTCAAACCCAGTACAGAGCATAAAATGGCACTTTGTAGTGGCTCTTGACATCTCAAAACAGTTCTAAGAGATTAAAGTCCTCTGACTACACTTCAACACTTCTATTCACTCTCTTTTGTATCTCGAAGAGTCATAAATCCTTTTTTATGTCCATCAGCTTGAAAATGGCGAAAACCTTGTCAATGAAACCATTGATTCTTTATATTCACATCAATAGGTGTTGTTTAAGCCTCCATTTGTGTCTTTTTGATACAACTCCCCATATGCACAATTTGAAACTCCTATGAGATTCTAAGAATAAACAAAACTATGGAATAAGCTATAATGCTTGTTTCTTTTGTTGATCTACTTCTACACCTTAATGGCATGCTTAATCATGTCATCAAGAGAGCTAAAAGGCTGAATCTAATGCTTTAATGAAGTTTCATCACTCAAACAAAGTACAGAGCAAACAATGGCACTCTGAAGTGGCTCTTGAAAAATTCAAAACAGTTGTGAGAGATTAAAGTCCTCAGACTACACTTCAACACTTCTATTCACTCTCATTTGTATCTCGAAGAGTCATAAATCCGTTTTTAGGTCTATCAGCTTGAAAATGGCGAAAACCTTGTCAATGAAACCATTGATTCTTTATATTCACATCAATAGGTGTTGTTTAAGCCTCCATTTGTGTCTTTTTGATACAACTCCCTATATGCACCATTTGAAACTCCTATGAGATTCTAAGAATAAACAAAACTATGGAATAAGCTATAATGCTTGTTTCTTTCGTTGATCTACTTCTACAGCTTAATGGCGTGCTTAATCATGTCATGAAGAGAGCTAAAAGGCTGAATCTAAGCCTTTAATGAAGTTTCATCACTCAAACCCAGTACAGAGCATAAAATGGCACTTTGTAGTGGCTCTTGACATCTCAAAACAGTTCTAAGAGATTAAAGTCCTCTGACTACACTTCAACACTTCTATTCACTCTCATTTGTATCTCGAAGAGTCATAAATCCTTTTTTATGTCCATCAGCTTGAAAATGGCGAAAACCTTGTCAATGAAACCATTGATTCTTTATATTCACATCAATAGGTGTTGTTTAAGCCTCCATTTGTGTCTTTTTGATACAACTCCCCATATGCACAATTTGAAACTCCTATGAGATTCTAAGAATAAACAAAACTATGGAATAAGCTATAATGCTTGTTTCTTTTGTTGATCTACTTCTACACCTTAATGGCATGCTTAATCATGTCATCAAGAGAGCTAAAAGGCTGAATCTAATGCTTTAATGAAGTTTCATCACTCAAACCAAGTACAGAGCAAACAATGGCACTCTGAAGTGGCTCTTGAAAAATTCAAAACAGTTCTAAGAGATTAAAGTCCTCTTACTACACCTCAACACTTCTATTCACTCTCTTTTGTATCATGAAGGGTCATAATTCTTTTTTAGGTCTATCAGCTTGAAAATGGCGAAAACCTTGTCAATGAAACCATTGATTCTTTATATTCACATCAATAGGTGTTGTTTAAGCCTCCATTTGTGTCTTTTTGATACAACTCCCTATATGCACCATTTGAAACTCCTATGAGATTCTAAGAATAAACAAAACTATGGAATAAGCTATAATGCTTGTTTCTTTCGTTGATCTACTTCTACAGCTTAATGGCGTGCTTAATCATGTCATGAAGAGAGCTAAAAGGCTGAATCTAAGCCTTTAATGAAGTTTCATCACTCAAACCCAGTACAGAGCATAAAATGGCACTTTGTAGTGGCTCTTGACATCTCAAAACAGTTCTAAGAGATTAAAGTCCTCTCACTACACTCCAACACTTCTATTCACTCTCTTTTGCATCTCAAGAGTCATAAATCCTTTTTTATGTCCATCAGCTTGAAAATGGCGAAAACCTTGTCAATGAAACCATTGATTCTTTATATTCACATCAATAGGTGTTGTTTAAGCCTCCATTTGTGTCTCTTTTGATACAACTCCCCATATGCACAATTTGAAACTCCTATGAGATTCTAAGGATAAACAAAACTATGGAATAAGCCATAATGCTTGTTTTTTTCGTTGATCTACTTCTACACGGTAATGGCGTGCTTAATCATGTTATGAAGAGGGCTAAAAGGCTGCATCTCAGCCTTCAATGAAGTTTCATCACTCAAACCAAGTACAGAGCAAAAAATGGCACTTTTGTAGTGGCTCTTGAAAAATTCAAAACAGTTCTAAGAGATTAAAGTCCTCTTACTACACCTCAACACTTCTATTCACTCTCTTTTGTATCTCGAAGAGTCATAAATCCTTTTTTATGTCCATCAGCTTGAAAATGGCAAAAACCTTGTCAATGAAACCATTGATTCTTTATATTCACATCAATAGGTGTTGTTTAAGCCTCCATTTGTATCTTTTTGATACAACTCCACATATGCACAATTTGAAACTCCTATGAGATTCTAAGAATAAACAAAACTATGGAATAAGCTATAATGCTTGTTTCTTTTACAGCTTGATCGCTTAATCATGTCATCAAAGAGAGCTAAAAGGCTGAATCTAAGCCTTTAATGAAGTTTAATCACTCAAACCCAGTACAGAGCATAAAATGGCACTTTGTAGTGGCTCTTGACATCTCAAAACAGTTCTAAGAGATTAAAGTCCTCTGACTACACTTCAACACTTCTATTCACTCTCATTTGTATCTCGAAGAGTCATAAATCCTTTTTTAGGTCTATCAGCTTGAAAATGGCGAAAACCTTGTCAATGAAACCATTGATTCTTTATATTCACATCAATAGGTGTTGTTTAAGCCTCCATTGGTGTCTTTTTGATACAACTCGCCATATGCACATTTTGAAACTCCTATGATCGTTTAAGAATATACAAAACTATGGAATAAGCTATAATGCCTGTTTCTTTCGTTGATCTACTTCTACAGCTTAATGGCATGCTTAATCATGTCATCAAGAGAGCTAAAAGGCTGAATCTAAGCCTTTAATGAAGTTTCATCACTCAAACAAAGTACAGAGCAAACAATGGCACTCTTAAGTGGCTCTTGAAAATTTCAAAACAGTTGTGAGAGATTAAAGTCCTCAGACTACACTTCAACACTTCTATTCACTCTCATTTGTATCTCGAAGAGTCATAAATCCGTTTTTAGGTCTATCAGCTTGAAAATGGCGAAAACCTTGTCAATGAAACCATTGATTCTTTATATTCACATCAATAGGTGTTGTTTAAGCCTCCATTTGTGTCTTTTTGATACAACTCCCTATATGCACCATTTGAAACTCCTATGAGATTCCAAGAATAAACAAAACTATGGAATAAGCTATAATGCTTGTTTTTTTCGTTGATCTACTTCTACAGCTTAATGGCGTGCTTAATCATGTCATGAAGAGAGCTAAAAGGCTGAATCTAAGCCTTTAATAAAGTTTCATCACTCAAACCTAGTACAGAGCATAAAATGGCACTTTGTAGTGGCTCTTGACATCTCAAAACAGTTCTAAGAGATTAAAGTCCTCTTACTACACTTTAACACTTCTATTCACTCTCATTTGTATCTCGAAGAGTCATAAATCCTTTTTTATGTCCATCAGCTTGAAAATGGCGAAAACCTTGTCAATGAAACCATTGATTCTTTATATTCACATCAATAGGTGTTGTTTAAGCCTCCATTTGTGTCTTTTTGATACAACTCCCCATACGCACAATTTGAAACTCCTATGAGATTCTAAGAATAAACAAAACTATGGAATAAGCTATAATGCTTGTTTCTTTTGTTGATCTACTTCTACACCTTAATGGCATGCTTAATCATGTCATCAAGAGAGCTAAAAGGCTGAATATAATGCTTTAATGAAGTTTCATCACTCAAACCCAGTACAGAGCATAAAATGGCACTTTGTAGTTGCTCTTGACATCTCAAAACACTTCTAAGAGATTAAAGTCCTCTTACTACACCTCAACACTTCTATTCACTCTCTTTTGTATCTCGAAGAGTCATAAATCCTTTTTTATGTCCATCAGCTTGAAAATGGCGAAAACCTTGTCAATGAAACCATTGATTCTTTATATTCACATCAATAGGTGTTGTTTAAGCCTCCATTTGTATCTTTTTGATACAACTCCCCATATGCACAATTTGAAACTCCTATGAGATTCTAAGAATAAACAAAACTATGGAATAAGGTATAATGCTTGTTAATTTCGTTGATCTACTTCTACAGCTTAATGGCGTGCTTAATCATGTCATGAAGAGAGCTAAAAGGCTGAATCTAAGCCTTTAATAAAGTTTCATCACTCAAACCCAGTACAGAGCATAAAATGGCACTTTGTAGTGGCTCTTGACATCTCAAAACAGTTCTAAGAGATTAAAGTCCTCTTACTACACCTCAACACTTCTATTCACTCTCTTTTGTATCTCGAAGAGTCATAAATCCTTTTTTATGTCCATCAACTTGAAAATGGCGAAAACCTTGTCAATGAAACCATTGATTCTTTATATTCACATCAATAGGTGTTGTTTAAGCCTCCATTTGTATCTTTTTGATACAACTCCCCATATGCACAATTTGAAACTCCTATGAGATTCTAAGAATAAACAAAACTATGGAATAAGCTATAATGCTTGTTTCTTTCGTTGATCTACTTCTACAGGTTAATGGCGTGCTTAATCATGTCATGAAGAGAGCTAAAAGGCTGAATCTAAGCCTTTAATAAAGTTTAGTCATTGAAACCCAATACAGAGCATAAAATGGCACTTTGTAGTGGCTCTTGACATCTCAAAACAGTTCTAAGAGATTAAAGTCCTCTGACTACACTTCAACACTTCTATTCACTCTCATTTGTATCTCGAAGAGTCATAAATCCTTTTTTATGTCCATCAGCTTGAAAATGGCGAAAACCTTGTCAATGAAACCATTGATTCTTTATATTCACATCAATAGGTGTTGTTTAAGCCTCCATTTG
The DNA here is from genome assembly GCA_028015245.1 of Cardamine occulta. NCBI lineage: Eukaryota > Viridiplantae > Streptophyta > Magnoliopsida > Brassicales > Brassicaceae > Cardamine > Cardamine occulta. The sequence continues at coordinate 14,915,288 of CM051385.1, forward strand.
TGTCTTTTTGATACAACTCCCCATATGCACAATTTGAAACTCCTATGAGATTCTAAGAATAAACAAAACTATGGAATAAGCTATAATGCTTGTTTCTTTTGTTGATCTACTTCTACACCTTAATGGCATGCTTAATCATGTCATCAAGAGAGCTAAAAGGCTGAATCTAATCCTTTAATGAAGTTTCATCACTCAAACAAAGTACAGAGCAAACAATGGCACTCTGAAGTGGCTCTTGAAAATTTCAAAACAGTTGTGAGAGATTAACGTCCTCAGACTACACTTCAACACTTCTATTCACTCTCATTTGTATCTCGAAGAGTCATAAATCCGTTTTTAGGTCTATCAGCTTGAAAATGGCGAAAACCTTGTCAATGAAACCATTGATTCTTTATATTCACATCAATAGGTGTTGTTTAAGCCTCCATTTGTGTCTTTTTGATACAACTCCCCATATGCACAATTTGAAACTCCTATGAGATTCTAAGAATAAACAAAACTATGGAATAAGCTATAATGCTTGTTTCTTTCGTTGATCTACTTCTACAGCTTAATGGCATGCTTAATCATGTCATCAAGAGAGCTAAAAGGCTGAATCTAGCCTTTAATGAAGTTTCATCACTCAAACCAAGTACAGAGCAAACAATGGCACTCTGAAGTGGCTCTTGAAAAATTCAAAACAGTTCTAAGAGATTAAAGTCCTCTTACTACACCTCAACACTTCTATTCACTCTCTTTTGTATCTCGAAGAGTCATAAATCCTTTTTTATGTCCATCAGCTTGAAAATGGCGAAAACCTTGTCAATGAAACCATTGATTCTTTATATTCACATCAATAGGTGTTGTTTAAGCCTCCATTTGTATCTTTTTGATACAACTCCCCATATGCACAATTTGAAACTCCTATGAGATTCTAAGAATAAACAAAACTATGGAATAAGCTATAATGCTTGTTTCTTTCGTTGATCTACTTCTACAGCTTAATGGCGTGCTTAATCATGTCATGAAGAGAGCTAAAAGGCTGAATCTAAGCCTTTAATGAAGTTTCATCACTCAAACCCAGTACAGAGCATAAAATGGCACTTTGTAGTGGCTCTTGACATCTCAAAACAGTTCTAAGAGATTAAAGTCCTCTTACTACACCTCAACACTTCTATTCACTCTCTTTTGTATCTCGAAGAGTCATAAATCCTTTTTTATGTCCATCAGCTTGAAAATGGCGAAAACCTTGTCAATGAAACCATTGATTCTTTATATTCACATCAATAGGTGTTGTTTAAGCCTCCATTTGTGTCTTTTTGATACAACTCCCTATATGCACCATTTGAAACTCCTATGAGATTCTAAGAATAAACAAAACTATGGAATAAGCTATAATGCTTGTTTCTTTCGTTGATCTACTTCTACAGCTTAATGGCATGCTTAATCATGTCATGAAGAGAGCTAAAAGGCTGAATCTAAGCCTTTAATGAAGTTTCATCACTCAAACCCAGTACAGAGCATAAAATGGCACTTTGTAGTTGCTCTTGACATCTCAAAACAGTTCTAAGAGATTAAAGTCCTCTGACTACACTTCAACACTTCTATTCACTCTCATTTGTATCTCGAAGAGTCATAAATCCTTTTTTTATGTCCATCAGCTTGAAAATGGCGAAAACCTTGTCAATGAAACCATTGATTCTTTATATTCACATCAATAGGTGTTGTTTAAGCCTCCATTTGTGTCTTTTTGATACAACTCCCCATATGCACAATTTGAAACTCCTATGAGATTCTAAGAATAAACAAAACTATGGAATAAGCTATAATGCTTGTTTTTTTTCGTTGATCTACTTCTACAGCTTAATGGCGTGCTTAATCATGTCATGAAGAGAGCTAAAAGGCTGAATCTAAGCCTTTAATGAAGTTTCATCACTCAAACCCAGTACAGAGCATAAAATGGCACTTTGTAGTGGCTCTTGACATCTCAAAACAGTTCTAAGAGATTAAAGTCCTCTTACTACACCTCAACACTTCTATTCACTCTCTTTTGTATCTCGAAGAGTCATAAATCCTTTTTTATGTCCATCAGCTTGAAAATGGCGAAAACCTTGTCAATGAAACCATTGATTCTTTATATTCACATCAATAGGTGTTGTTTAAGCCTCCATTTGTATCTTTTTGATACAACTCCCCATATGCACAATTTGAAACTCCTATGAGATTCTAAGAATAAACAAAACTATGGAATAAGCTATAATGCTTGTTTCTTTCGTTGATCTACTTCTACAGCTTAATGGCATGCTTAATCATGTCATGAAGAGAGCTAAAAGGCTGAATCTAAGCCTTTAATGAAGTTTCATCACTCAAACCCAGTACAGAGCATAAAATGGCACTTTGTAGTGGCTCTTGACATCTCAAAACAGTTCTAAGAGATTAAAGTCCTCTTACTACACCTCAACACTTCTATTCACTCTCTTTTGTATCTCGAAGAGTCATAAATCCTTTTTTATGTCCATCAGCTTGAAAATGGCGAAAACCTTGTCAATGAAACCATTGATTCTTTATATTCACATCAATAGGTGTTGTTTAAGCCTCCATTTGTGTCTTTTTGATACAACTCCCCATATGCACAATTTGAAACTCCTATGAGATTCTAAGAATAAACAAAACTATGGAATAAGCTATAATGCTTGTTTCTTTCGTTGATCTACTTCTACAGCTTAATGGCGTGCTTAATCATGTCATGAAGAGAGCTAAAAGGCTGAATCTAAGCCTTTAATGAAGTTTCATCACTCAAACCCAGTACAGAGCATAAAATGGCACTTTGTAGTGGCTCTTGACATCTCAAAACAGTTCTAAGAGATTAAAGTCCTCTTACTACACTTCAACACTTCTATTCACTCTCATTTGTATCTCGAAGAGTCATAAATCCTTTTTTATGTCCATCAGCTTGAAAATGGCGAAAACCTTGTCAATGAAACCATTGATTCTTTATATTCACATCAATAGGTGTTGTTTAAGCCTCCATTTGTGTCTTTTTGATACAACTCCCCATATGCACAATTTGAAACTCCTATGAGATTCTAAGAATAAACAAAACTATGGAATAAGCTATAATGCTTGTTTCTTTTGTTGATCTACTTCTACACCTTAATGGCATGCTTAATCATGTCATCAAGAGAGCTAAAAGGCTGAATCTAAGCCTTTAATGAAGTTTCATCACTCAAACCAAGTACAGAGCAAACAATGGCACTCTGAAGTGGCTCTTGAAAATTTCAAAACAGTTGTAAGAGATTAAAGTCCTCACACTACACTTCAACACTTCTATTCACTCTCATTTGTATCTCAAAGAGTCATAAATCCGTTTTTAGGTCTATCAGCTCGAAAATGGCGAAAACTTTGTCAATGAAACCATTGATTCTTTATATTCACATCAATAAGTGTTGTTTAAGCCTCCATTTGTGTCTTTTTGATACAACTCCCCATATGCACAATTTGAAACTCCTATGAGATTCTAAGAATAAACAAAACTATGGAATAAGCTATAATGCTTGTTTCTTTTGTTGATCTACTTCTACACCTTAATGGCATGCTTAATCATGTCATCAAGAGAGCTAAAAGGCTGAATCTAATGCTTTAATGAAGTTTCATCACTCAAACCAAGTACAGAGCAAACAATGGCACTCTGAAGTGGCTCTTGAAAAATTCAAAACAGTTCTAAGAGATTAAAGTCCTCTTACTACACCTCAACACTTCTATTCACTCTCTTTTGTATCTCGAAGAGTCATAAATCCTTTTTTATGTCCATCAGCTTGAAAATGGCGAAAACCTTGTCAATGAAACCATTGATTCTTTATATTCACATCAATAGGTGTTGTTTAAGCCTCCATTTGTATCTTTTTGATACAACTCCCCATATGCACAATTTGAAACTCCTATGAGATTCTAAGAATAAACAAAACTATGGAATAAGCTATAATGCTTGTTTCTTTCGTTGATCTACTTCTACAGCTTAATGGCGTGCTTAATCATGTCATGAAGAGAGCTAAAAGGCTGAATCTAAGCCTTTAATGAAGTTTCATCACTCAAACCCAGTACAGAGCATAAAATGGCACTTTGTAGTGGCTCTTGACATCTCAAAACAGTTCTAAGAGATTAAAGTCCTCTTACTACACTTTAACACTTCTATTCACTCTCATTTGTATCTCGAAGAGTCATAAATCCTTTTTTATGTCCATCAGCTTGAAAATGGCGAAAACCTTGTCAATGAAACCATTGATTCTTTATATTCACATCAATAGGTGTTGTTTAAGCCTCCATTTGTGTCTTTTTGATACAACTCCCCATATGCACAATTTGAAACTCCTATGAGATTCTAAGAATAAACAAAACTATGGAATAAGCTATAATGCTTGTTTCTTTTGTTGATCTACTTCTACACCTTAATGGCATGCTTAATCATGTCATCAAGAGAGCTAAAAGGCTGAATATAATGCTTTAATGAAGTTTCATCACTCAAACCCAAGTACAGAGCATAAAATGGCACTTTGTAGTGGCTCTTGACATCTCAAAACAGTTCTAAGAGATTAAAGTCCTCTTACTACACCTCAACACTTCTATTCACTCTCTTTGTATCTCAAGAGTCATAAATCCTTTTTTATGTCCATCAGCTTGAAAATGGCGAAAACCTTGTCAATGAAACCATTGATTCTTTATATTCACATCAATAGGTGTTGTTTAAGCCTCCATTTGTATCTTTTTGATACAACTCCCCATATGCACAATTTGAAACTCCTATGAGATTCTAAGAATAAACAAAACTATGGAATAAGCTATAATGCTTGTTTCTTTCGTTGATCTACTTCTACAGCTTAATGGCGTGCTTAATCATGTCATGAAGAGAGCTAAAAGGCTGAATCTAAGCCTTTAATGAAGTTTCATCACTCAAACCCAGAACAGCGCATAAAATGGCACTTTGTAGTGGCTCTTGACCTCTCAAAACAGTTCTAAGAGATTAAAGTCCTCTTACAACACCTCAACACTTCTATTCACTCTCTTTTGTATCTCAAGAGTCATAAATCCGTTTTTATGTCCATCAGCTTGAAAATGGCGAAAACCTTGTCAATGAAACCATTGATTCTTTATATTCACATCAATAGGTGTTGTTTAAGCCTCCATTTGTATCTTTTGATACAACTCCCCATATGCACAATTTGAAACTCCTATGAGATTCTAAGAATAAACAAAACTATGGAATAAGCTATAATGCTTGTTTCTTTCGTTGATCTACTTCTACAGCTTAATGGCGTGCTTAATCATGTCATGAAGAGAGCTAAAAGGCTGAATCTAAGCCTTTAATGAAGTTTCATCACTCAAACCCAGTACAGAGCATAAAATGGCACTTTGTAGTGGCTCTTGACATCTCAAAACAGTTCTAAGAGATTAAAGTCCTCTGACTACACTTCAACACTTCTATTCACTCTCTTTTGTATCCCGAAGAGTCATAAATCCTTTTTTATGTCCATCAGCTTGAAAATGGCGAAAACCTTGTCAATGAAACCATTGATTCTTTATATTCACATCAATAGGTGTTGTTTAAGCCTCCATTTGTGTCTTTTTGATACAACTCCCCATATGCACAATTTGAAACTCCTATGAGATTCTAAGAATAAACAAAACTATGGAATAAGCTATAATGCTTGTTTCTTTTGTTGATCTACTTCTACACCTTAATGGCATGCTTAATCATGTCATCAAGAGAGCTAAAAGGCTGAATCTAATCCTTTAATGAAGTTTCATCACTCAAACAAAGTACAGAGCAAACAATGGCACTCTGAAGTGGCTCTTGAAAATTTCAAAACAGTTGTGAGAGATTAACGTCCTCAGACTACACTTCAACACTTCTATTCACTCTCATTTGTATCTCGAAGAGTCATATATCCTTTTTTAGGTCTATCAGCTTGAAAATGGCGAAAACCTTGTCAATGAAACCATTGATTCTTTATATTCACATCAATAAGTGTTGTTTAAGCCTCCATTTGTGTCTTTTTGATACAACTCCCCATATGCACAATTTGAAACTCCTATGAGATTCTAAGAATAAACAAAACTATGGAATAAGCTATAATGCTTGTTTCTTTCGTTGATCTACTTCTACAGCTTAATGGCATGCTTAATCATGTCATCAAGAGAGCTAAAAGGCTGAATCTAAGCCTTTAATGAAGTTTCATCACTCAAACCAAGTACAGAGCAAACAATGGCACTCTGAAGTGGCTCTTGAAAAATTCAAAACAGTTCTAAGAGATTAAAGTCCTCTTACTACACCTCAACACTTCTATTCACTCTCTTTTGTATCTCGAAGAGTCATAAATCCTTTTTTATGTCCATCAGCTTGAAAATGGCGAAAACCTTGTCAATGAAACCATTGATTCTTTATATTCACATCAATAGGTGTTGTTTAAGCCTCCATTTGTATCTTTTTGATACAACTCCCCATATGCACAATTTGAAACTCCTATGAGATTCTAAGAATAAACAAAACTATGGAATAAGCTATAATGCTTGTTTCTTTCGTTGATCTACTTCTACAGGTTAATGGCGTGCTTAATCATGTCATGAAGAGAGCTAAAAGGCTGAATCTAAGCCTTTAATAAAGTTTCATCACTCAAACCCAGTACAGAGCATAAAATGGCACTTTGTAGTGGCTCTTGACATCTCAAAACAGTTCTAAGAGATTAAAGTCCTCTGACTACACTTCAACACTTCTATTCACTCTCATTTGTATCTCGAAGAGTCATAAATCCTTTTTTATGTCCATCAGCTTGAAAATGGCGAAAACCTTGTCAATGAAACCATTGATTCTTTATATTCACATCAATAGGTGTTGTTTAAGCCTCCATTTGTGTCTTTTTGATACAACTCCCCATATGCACAATTTGAAACTCCTATGAGATTCTAAGAATAAACAAAACTATGGAATAAGCTATAATGCTTGTTTCTTTTGTTGATCTACTTCTACACCTTAATGGCATGCTTAATCATGTCATCAAGAGAGCTAAAAGGCTGAATCTAATGCTTTAATGAAGTTTCATCACTCAAACCAAGTACAGAGCAAACAATGGCACTCTGAAGTGGCTCTTGAAAAATTCAAAACAGTTGTGAGAGATTAAAGTCCTCAGACTACACTTCAACACTTCTATTCACTCTCATTTGTATCTCGAAGAGTCATAAATCCGTTTTTAGGTCTATCAGCTTGAAAATGGCGAAAACCTTGTCAATGAAACCATTGATTCTTTATATTCACATCAATAGGTGTTGTTTAAGCCTCCATTTGTGTCTTTTTGATACAACTCCCTATATGCACCATTTGAAACTCCTATGAGATTCTAAGAATAAACAAAACTATGGAATAAGCTATAATGCTTGTTTCTTTCGTTGATCTACTTCTACAGCTTAATGGCGTGCTTAATCATGTCATGAAGAGAGCTAAAAGGCTGAATCTAAGCCTTTAATGAAGTTTCATCACTCAAACCCAGTACAGAGCATAAAATGGCACTTTGTAGTGGCTCTTGACATCTCAAAACAGTTCTAAGAGATTAAAGTCCTCTTACTACACCTCAACACTTCTATTCACTCTCTTTTGTATCTCGAAGAGTCATAAATCCTTTTTTATGTCCATCAGCTTGAAAATGGCGAAAACCTTGTCAATGAAACCATTGATTCTTTATATTCACATCAATAGGTGTTGTTTAAGCCTCCATTTGTATCTTTTTGATACAACTCCCCATATGCACAATTTGAAACTCCTATGAGATTCTAAGAATAAACAAAACTATGGAATAAGCTATAATGCTTGTTTCTTTTGTTGATCTACTTCTACACCTTAATGGCATGCTTAATCATGTCATCAAGAGAGCTAAAAGGCTGAATCTAAGCCTTTAATGAAGTTTCATCACTCAAACCAAGTACAGAGCAAACAATGGCACTCTGAAGTGGCTCTTGAAAAATTCAAAACAGTTGTGAGAGATTAAAGTCCTTAGACTACACTTCAACACTTCAACACTTCTATTCACTCTCATTTGTATCTCGAAGAGTCATATATCCTTTTTTAGGTCTATCAGCTTGAAAATGGCGAAAACCTTGTCAATGAAACCATTGATTCTTTATATTCACATCAATAGGTGTTGTTTAAGCCTCCATTTGTGTCTTTTTGATACAACTCCCCATATGCACAATTTGAAACTCCTATGAGATTTTAAGAATAAACAAAACTATGGAATAAGCTATAATGCTTGTTTCTTTTGTTGATCTACTTCTACACCTTAATGGCATGCTTAATCATGTCATCAAGAGAGCTAAAAGGCTGAATCTAATCCTTTAATGAAGTTTCATCACTCAAACAAAGTACAGAGCAAACAATGGCACTCTTAAGTGGCTCTTGAAAATTTCAAAACAGTTGTGAGAGATTAAAGTCCTCAGACTACACTTCAACACTTCTATTCACTCTCATTTGTATCTCGAAGAGTCATAAATCCGTTTTTAGGTCTATCAGCTTGAAAATGGCGAAAACCTTGTCAATGAAACCATTGATTCTTTATATTCACATCAATAGGTGTTGTTTAAGCCTCCATTTGTGTCTTTTTGATACAACTCCCTATATGCACCATTTGAAACTCCTATGAGATTCTAAGAATAAACAAAACTATGGAATAAGCTATAATGCTTGTTTCTTTCGTTGATCTACTTCTACAGCTTAATGGCATGCTTAATCATGTCATGAAGAGAGCTAAAAGGCTGAATCTAAGCCTTTAATAAAGTTTCATCACTCAAACCCAGTACAGAGCATAAAATGGCACTTTGTAGTGGCTCTTGACATCTCAAAACAGTTCTAAGAGATTAAAGTCCTCTTACTACACTTTAACACTTCTATTCACTCTCATTTGTATCTCAAAGAGTCATAAATCCTTTTTTATGTCCATCAGCTTGAAAATGGCGAAAACCTTGTCAATGAAACCATTGATTCTTTATATTCACATCAATAGGTGTTGTTTAAGCCTCCATTTGTGTCTTTTTGATACAACTCCCCATACGCACAATTTGAAACTCCTATGAGATTCTAAGAATAAACAAAACTATGGAATAAGCTATAATGCTTGTTTCTTTTGTTGATCTATTTCTACACCTTAATGGCATGCTTAATCATGTCATCAAGAGAGCTAAAAGGCTGAATATAATGCTTTAATGAAGTTTCATCACTCAAACCCAGTACAGAGCATAAAATGGCACTTTGTAGTTGCTCTTGACATCTCAAAACACTTCTAAGAGATTAAAGTCCTCTTACTACACCTCAACACTTCTATTCACTCTCTTTTGTATCTCGAAGAGTCATAAATCCTTTTTTATGTCCATCAGCTTGAAAATGGCGAAAACCTTGTCAATGAAACCATTGATTCTTTATATTCACATCAATAGGTGTTGTTTAAGCCTCCATTTGTATCTTTTTGATACAACTCCCCATATGCACAATTTGAAACTCCTATGAGATTCTAAGAATAAACAAAACTATGGAATAAGCTATAATGCTTGTTTCTTTTGTTGATCTACTTCTACAGCTTAATGGCGTGCTTAATCATGTCATGAAGAGAGCTAAAAGGCTGAATCTAAGCCTTTAATGAAGTTTCATCACTCAAACCCAGTACAGAGCATAAAATGGCACTTTGTAGTGGCTCTTGACATCTCAAAACAGTTCTAAGAGATTAAAGTCCTCTTACTACACCTCAACACTTCTATTCACTCTCTTTTGTATCTCGAAGAGTCATAAATCCTTTTTTATGTCCATCAGCTTGAAAATGGCGAAAACCTTGTCAATGAAACCATTGATTCTTTATATTCACATCAATAGGTGTTGTTTAAGCCTCCATTTGTATCTTTTTGATACAACTCCCCATATGCACAATTTGAAACTCCTATGAGATTCTAAGAATAAACAAAACTATGGAATAAGCTATAATGCTTGTTTCTTTCGTTGATCTACTTCTACAGGTTAATGGCGTGCTTAATCATGTCATGAAGAGTGCTAAAAGGCTGAATCTAAGCCTTTGATAAAGTTTCATCACTCAAACCCAGTACATAGCATAAAATGGCACTTTGTAGTGGCTCTTGACATCTCAAAACAGTTCTAAGAGATTAAAGTCCTCTGACTACACTTCAACACTTCTATTCACTCTCATTTGTATCTCGAAGAGTCATAAATCCTTTTTTTATGTCCATCAGCTTGAAAATGGGGAAAACCTTGTCAATGAAACCATTGATTCTTTATATTCACATCAATAGGTGTTGTTTAAGCCTCTATTTGTGTCTTTTTGATACAACTCCCCATATGCACAATTTGAAACTCCTATGAGATTTTAAGAATAAACAAAACTATGGAATAAGCTATAATGCTTGTTTCTTTTGTTGATCTACTTCTACACCTTAATGGCATGCTTAATCATGTCATCAAGAGAGCTAAAAGGCTGAATCTAATCCTTTAATGAAGTTTCATCACTCAAACAAAGTACAGAGCAAACAATGGCACTCTTAAGTGGCTCTTGAAAATTTCAAAACAGTTGTGAGAGATTAAAGTCCTCAGACTACACTTCAACACTTCTATTCACTCTCATTTGTATCTCGAAGAGTCATAACTCTTTTTTAGGTCTATCAGCTTGAAAATGGCGAAAACCTTGTCAATGAAACCATTGATTCTTTATATTCACATCAATAGGTGTTGTTTAAGCCTCCATTTGTGCTCTTTTGATACAAGTCCCCATATGCACAGTTTGAAACTCCTATGAGATTCTAAGAATAAACAAAACTATGGAATAAGCTATAATGCTTGTTTCTTTTGTTGATCTACTTCTACAGGTTAATGGCATGCTTAATCATGTCATCAAGAGAGCTAAAAGGCTGAATCTAATCCTTTAATGAAGTTTCATCACTCAAACCAAGTACAGAGCAAAAAATGGCACTTTTTAGTGGCTCTTGACAAATTCAAAACAGTTCTAAGAGATTGAAGTCTTCTTACTACACCTCAGCACGTCTTTTCTTTCTCTTTTGTATCTCAAGAGTCATAAATCCTTTTTATGTCCATCAGCTTGAAAATGGCGAAAACCTTGTCAATGAAACCATTGATTCTTTATATTCACATCAATAGGTGTTGTTTAAGCCTCCATTTGTATCTTTTTGATACAACTCCCCATATGCACAATTTGAAACTCCTATGAGATTCTAAGAATAAACAAAACTATGGAATAAGCTATAATGCTTGTTTCTTTCGTTGATCTACTTCTACAGCTTAATGGCATGCTTAATCATGTCATGAAGAGAGCTAAAAGGCTGAATCTAAGCCTTTAATGAAGTTTCATCACTCAAACCCAGTACAGAGCATAAAATGGCACTTTGTAGTGGCTCTTGACATCTCAAAACAGTTCTAAGAGATTAAAGTCCTCTGACTACACTTCAACACTTCTATTCACTCTCATTTGTATCTCGAAGAGTCATAAATCCTTTTTTATGTCCATCAGCTTGAAAATGGCGAAAACCTTGTCAATGAAACCATTGATTCTTTATATTCACATCAATAGGTGTTGTTTAAGCCTCCATTTGTGTCTTTTTGATACAACTCCCCATATGCACAATTTGAAACTCCTATGAGATTCTAAGAATAAACAAAACTATGGAATAAGCTATAATGCTTGTTTCTTTTTTCGTTGATCTACTTCTACACCTTAATGGCATGCTTAATCATGTCATCAAGAGAGCTAAAAGGCTGAATCTAATGCCTTTAATGAAGTTTCATCACTCAAACCAAGTACAGAGCAAACAATGGCACTCTGAAGTGGCTCTTGACATCTCAAAACAGTTCTAAGAGATTAAAGTCCTCGTACTACACTTCAACACTTCTATTCACTCTCATTTGTATCTCGAAGAGTCATATATCCTTTTTTAGGTCTATCAGCTTGAAAATGGCGAAAACCTTGTCAATGAAACCATTGATTCTTTATATTCACATCAATAGGTGTTGTTTAAGCCTCCATTTGTGTCTTTTTGATACAACTCCCTATATGCACCATTTGAAACTCCTATGAGATTCTAAGAATAAACAAAACTATGGAATAAGCTATAATGCTTGTTTCTTTCGTTGATCTACTTCTACAGCTTAATGGCGTGCTTAATCATGTCATGAAGAGAGCTAAAAGGCTGAATCTAAGCCTTTAATGAAGTTTCATCACTCAAACCCAGTACAGAGCATAAAATGGCACTTTGTAGTGGCTCTTGACATCTCAAAACAGTTCTAAGAGATTAAAGTCCTCTTACTACACCTCAACACTTCTATTCACTCTCTTTTGTATCTCGAAGAGTCATAAATCCTTTTTTATGTCCATCAGCTTGAAAATGGCGAAAACCTTGTCAATGAAACCTTTGATTCTTTATATTCACATCAATAGGTGTTGTTTAAGCCTCCATTTGTATCTTTTTGATACAACTCCCCATATGCACAATTTGAAACTCCTATGAGATTCTAAGAATAAACAAAACTATGGAATAAGCTATAATGCTTGTTTCTTTTGTTAATCTACTTCTACACCTTAATGGCATGCTTAATCATGTCATCAAGAGAGCTAAAAGGCTGAATCTAAGCCTTTAATGAAGTTTCATCACTCAAACCAAGTACAGAGCAAACAATGGCACTCTGAAGTGGCTCGTGAAAAATTCAAAACAGTTCTGTGAGAGATTAAAGTCCTTAGACTACACTTCAACACTTCAACACTTCTATTCACTCTCATTTGTATCTCGAAGAGTCATAAATCCGTTTTTAGGTCTATCAGCTTGAAAATGGCGAAAACCTTGTCAATGAAACCATTGATTCTTTATATTCACATCAATAGGTGTTGTTTAAGCCTCCATTTGTGTCTTTTTGATACAACTCCCCATATGCACAATTTGAAACTCCTATGAGATTCTAAGAATAAACAAAACTATGGAATAAGCTATAATGCTTGTTTCTTTCGTTGATCTACTTCTACAGCTTAATGGCGTGCTTAATCATGTCATGAAGAGAGCTAAAAGGCTGAATCTAAGCCTTTAATGAAGTTTCATCACTCAAACCCAGTACAGAGCATAAAATGGCACTTTGTAGTGGCTCTTGACATCTCAAAACAGTTCTAAGAGATTAAAGTCCTCTTACTACACCTCAACACTTCTATTCACTCTCTTTTGTATCTCGAAGAGTCATAAATCCTTTTTTATGTCCATCAGCTTGAAAATGGCGAAAACCTTGTCAATGAAACCATTGATTCTTTATATTCACATCAATAGGTGTTGTTTAAGCCTCCATTTGTATCTTTTTGATACAACTCCCCATATGCACAATTTGAAACTCCTATGAGATTCTAAGAATAAACAAAACTATGGAATAAGCTATAATGCTTGTTTCTTTTGTTGATCTACTTCTACACCTTAATGGCATGCTTAATCATGTCATCAAGAGAGCTAAAAGGCTGAATCTAAGCCTTTAATGAAGTTTCATCACTCAAACCAAGTACAGAGCAAACAATGGCACTCTGAAGTGGCTCTTGAAAAATTCAAAACAGTTCTAAGAGATTAAAGTCCTTTGACTACACTTCAACACTTCTATTCACTCTCATTTGTATCTCGAAGAGTCATAAATCCGTTTTTAGGTCTATCAGCTTGAAAATGGCGAAAACCTTGTCAATGAAACCATTGATTCTTTATATTCACATCAATAGGTGTTGTTTAAGCCTCCATTTGTGTCTTTTTGATACAACTCCCCATATGCACAATTTGAAACTCCTATGAGATTCTAAGAATAAACAAAACTATGGAATAAGCTATAATGCTTGTTTCTTTTGTTGATCTACTTCTACACCTTAATGGCATGCTTAATCATGTCATCAAGAGAGCTAAAAGGCTGAATCTAATGCTTTAATGAAGTTTCATCACTCAAACAAAGTACAGAGCAAACAATGGCACTCTGAAGTGGCTCTTGAAAATTTCAAAACAGTTGTGAGAGATTAAAGTCCTCAGACTACACTTCAACACTTCTATTCACTCTCATTTGTATCTCGAAGAGTCATAAATCCGTTTTTAGGTCTATCAGCTTGAAAATGGCGAAAACCTTGTCAATGAAACCATTGATTCTTTATATTCACATCAATAGGTGTTGTTTAAGCCTCCATTTGTGTCTTTTTGATACAACTCCCTATATGCACCATTTGAAACTCCTATGAGATTCTAAGAATAAACAAAACTATGGAATAAGCTATAATGCTTGTTTCTTTCGTTGATCTACTTCTACAGCTTAATGGCGTGCTTAATCATGTCATGAAGAGAGCTAAAAGGCTGAATCTAAGCCTTTAATGAAGTTTCATCACTCAAACCCAGTACAGAGCATAAAATGGCACTTTGTAGTGGCTCTTGACATCTCAAAACAGTTCTAAGAGATTAAAGTCCTCTTACTACACCTCAACACTTCTATTCACTCTCTTTTGTATCTCAAGAGTCATAAATCCTTTTTTATGTCCATCAGCTTGAAAATGGCGAAAACCTTGTCAATGAAACCATTGATTCTTTATATTCACATCAATAGGTGTTGTTTAAGCCTCCATTTGTGTCTTTTTGATACAACTCCCCATATGCACAATTTGAAACTCCTATGAGATTCTAAGAATAAACAAAACTATGGAATAAGCTATAATGCTTGTTTCTTTTGTTGATCTACTTCTACAGCTTAATGGCATGCTTAATCATGTCATCAAGAGAGCTAAAAGGCTGAATCTAAGCCTTTAATGAAGTTTCATCACTCAAACCCAGTACAGAGCATAAAATGGCACTTTGTAGTGGCTCTTGACATCTCAAAACAGTTCTAAGAGATTAAAGTCCTCTTACTACACCTCAACACTTCTATTCACTCTCTTTTGTATCTCGAAGAGTCATAAATCCTTTTTTATGTCCATCAGCTTGAAAATGGCGAAAACCTTGTCAATGAAACCATTGATTCTTTATATTCACATCAATAGGTGTTGTTTAAGCCTCCATTTGTATCTTTTTGATACAACTCCCCATATGCACAATTTGAAACTCCTATGAGATTCTAAGAATAAACAAAACTATGGAATAAGCTATAATGCTTGTTTCTTTCGTTGATCTACTTCTACAGCTTAATGGCATGCTTAATCATGTCATCAAGAGAGCTAAAAGGCTGAATCTAAGCCTTTAATGAAGTTTCATCACTCAAACCCAGTACAGAGCATAAAATGGCACTTTGTAGTGGCTCTTGACATCTCAAAACAGTTCTAAGAGATTAAAGTCCTCTTACTACACCTCAACACTTCTATTCACTCTCTTTTGTATCTCAAGAGTCATAAATCCTTTTTTATGTCCATCAGCTTGAAAATGGCGAAAACCTTGTCAATGAAACCATTGATTCTTTATATTCACATCAATAGGTGTTGTTTAAGCCTCCATTTGTATCTTTTTGATACAACTCCCCATATGCACAATTTGAAACTCCTATGAGATTCTAAGAATAAACAAAACTATGGAATAAGCTATAATGCTTGTTTCTTTTGTTGATCTACTTCTACAGGTTAATGGCATGCTTAATCATGTCATCAAGAGAGCTAAAAGGCTGAATCTAATCCTTTAATGAAGTTTCATCACTCAAACAAAGTACAGAGCATAAAGTGGCACTTTGTAGGGGCTCTTGACATCTCAAAACAGATCGACGAGATTAAAGTCCTTTGGCTACACTTCATCACATCTATTCTCTCTCCTTTGTATCTCAAGAGTCATAATTCTGTTTTTATGTCCATCAGCTTGAAAATGGCGAAAACCTTGTCAATGAAACCATTGATTCTTTATATTCACATCAATAGGTGTTGTTTAAGCCTCCATTTGTGTCTTTTTGATACAACTCCCCATATGCACAATTTGAAACTCCTATGAGATTCTAAGAATAAACAAAACTATGGAATAAGCTATAATGCTTGTTTCTTTTGTTGATCTACTTCTACACCTTAATGGCATGCTTAATCATGTCATCAAGAGAGCTAAAAGGCTGAATCTAAGCCTTTAATGAAGTTTCATCACTCAAACCAAGTACAGAGCAAACAATGGCACTTTGAAGTGGCTCTTGAAAAATTCAAAACAGTTGTGAGAGATTAAAGTCCTCAGACTACACTTCAACACTTCTATTCACTCTCATTTGTATCTCGAAGAGTCATAAATCCTTTTTTAGGTCTATCAGCTTGAAAATGGCGAAAACCTTGTCAATGAAACCATTGATTCTTTATATTCACATCAATAGGTGTTGTTTAAGCCTCCATTTGTGTCTTTTTGATACAACTCCCCATATGCACAATTTGAAACTCCTATGAGATTCTAAGAATAAACAAAACTATGGAATAAGCTATAATGCTTGTTTCTTTCGTTGATCTACTTCTACACCTTAATGGCATGCTTAATCATGTCATCAAGAGAGCTAAAAGGCTGAATCTAAGCCTTTAATGAAGTTTCATCACTCAAACCAAGTACAGAGCAAAAGATGGCACTTTGTAGTGGCTCTTGAAAAATTCAAAACAGTTCTAAGAGATTAATGTCCTCTGACTACAGTTCAACACTTCTATTCACTCTCATTTGTATCTCGAAGAGTCATAAATCCTTTTTTATGTCCATCAGCTTGAAAATGGTCAAATCCTTGGAAATGAAAGCATTGATTCTTCATATTCACATCAATAGGTGTTGTTTAAGCCTCCATTTGTGTCTTTTTGATACAACTCCCCATATGCACAATTTGAAACTCCTATGAGATTCTAAGAATAAACAAAACTATGGAATAAGCTATAATGCTTGTTTCTTTCGTTGATCTACTTCTACAGCTTAATGGCATGCTTAATAATGTCATGAAGAGAGCTAAAAGGCTGAATCTAAGCCTTTAATGAAGTTTCATCACTCAAACCCAATACAGAGCATAAAATGGCACTTTGTAGTGGCTCTTGACATCTCAAAACAGTTCTAAGAGATTAAAGTCCTCTGACTACACTTCAACACTTCTATTCACTCTCTTTTGTATCTCGAAGAGTCATAAATCCTTTTTTATGTCCATCAGCTTGAAAATGGCGAAAACCTTGTCAATGAAACCATTGATTCTTTATATTCACATCAATAGGTGTTGTTTAAGCCTCCATTTGTGTCTTTTTGATACAACTCCCCATATGCACAATTTGAAACTCCTATGAGATTCTAAGAATAAACAAAACTATGGAATAAGCTATAATGCTTGTTTCTTTTGTTGATCTATTTGTACACCTTAATGGCATGCTTAATCATGTCATCAGGAGTGCTAAATGGCAGAATCTAGGCCTTTAATGAAGTTTCATCACTCAAACCCAAGTACAGAGCAAAAAATGGCACTTTAGTGGCTCTTGAAAAATCTCAAAACAGTTCTAAGAGATTAAAGTCCTCTGACTACACTTCAACACTTCTATTCACTCTCATTTGTATCACGAAGAGTCATAAATCCGTTTTAAGGTCTATCAGCTTGAAAATGGCGAAAACCTTGTCAATGAAACTATTGATTCTTTAGATTCACATCAATAGGTGTTGTTTAAGCCTCCATTTGTGTATTGTTGATACAACTCCCCATATGCACCATTAGAAACTCCTATGAGATTCTAAGAATAAACAAAACTATGGAATAAGCTATAATGCTTGTTTCTTTTGTTGATCTACTTCTACAGCTTAATGGCATGCTTAATCATGTCATCAAGAGAGCTAAAAGGCTGAATCTAAGCCTTTAATGAAGTTTCATCACTCAAACCCAATACAGAGCATAAAATGGCACTTTGTAGTGGCTCTTGACAAATCTCAAAACAGTTCTAAGAGATTAAAGTCCTCTTACTACACCTCAACACTTCTATTCACTCTCATTTGTATCTCAAGAGTCATAAATCCTTTTTTAGGTTCATCAGCTTGAAAATGGCCAAATCCTTGTCAATGAAACCATTGATTCTTTATATTCACATCAATAGGTGTTGTTTAAGCCTCCATTTGTTTCTTTTTGATACAACTCCCCATATGCACAATTTGAAACTCCTATGAGATTCTAAGAATAAACAAAACTATGGAATAAGCTATAATGCTTGTTTCTTTTGTTGATCTACTTCTACAGCTTAATGGCATGCTTAATCATGTCATCAAGAGAGCTAAAAGGCTGAATCTAAGCCTTTAATGAAGTTTCCTCACTCAAACCAAGTACAGAGCAAACAATGGCACTCAAGTGGCTCTTGAAAAATTCAAAACAGTTCTATGAGAGATTAAAGTCCTTAGACTACACTTCAACACTTCAACACTTCTATTCACTCTCATTTGTATCTCGAAGAGTCATATATTCTTTTTTAGGTCTATCAGCTTGAAAATGGCGAAAACCTTGTCAATGAAACCATTGATTCTTTATATTCACATCAATAAGTGTTGTTTAAGCCTCCATTTGTGTCTTTTTGATACAACTCCCCATATGCACAATTTGAAACTCCTATGAGATTCTAAGAATAAACAAAACTATGGAATAAGCTATAATGCTTGTTTCTTTTGTTGATCTACTTCTACAGCTTAATGGCATGCTTAATCATGTCATCAAGAGAGCTAAAAGGCTGAATCTAAGCCTTTAATGAAGTTTCCTCACTCAAACCAAGTACAGAGCAAACAATGGCACTTAAGTGGCTCTTGAAAAATTCAAAACAGTTGTGAGAGATTAAAGTCCTTAGACTACACTTCAACACTTCAACACTTATATTCACTCTCATTTGTATCTCGAAGAGTCATATATCCTTTTTTAGGTCTATCAGCTTGAAAATGGCGAAAACCTTGTCAATGAAACCATTGATTCTTCATATTCACATCAATAAGTGTTGTTTAAGCCTCCATTTGTGTCTTTTTGATACAACTCCCTATATGCACCATTTGGAACTCCTATGAGATTCTAAGAATAAACAAAACTATGGAATAAGCTATAATGCTTGTTTCTTTCGTTGATCTACTTCTACAGTATAATGGCATGCTTAATCATGTCATCAAGAGAGCTAAAAGGCTTAATCTAAGCCTTTAATGAAGTTTCATCACTCAAACCCAGTACAGAGCATAAAATGGCACTTTGTAGTGGCTCTTGACATCTCAAAACAGTTCTAAGAGATTAAAGTCCTCTGACTACACTTCAACACTTCTATTCACTCTCATTTGTATCTCGAAGAGTCATAAATCCTTTTTTATGTCCATCAGCTTGAAAATGGCGAAAACCTTGTCAATGAAACCATTGATTCTTTATATTCACATCAATAGGTGTTGTTTAAGCCTCCATTTGTGTCTTTTTGATACAACTCCCTATATGCACAATTTGAAACTCCTATGAGATTCTAAGAATAAACAAAACTATGGAATAAGCTATAATGCTTGTTTCTTTTGTTGATCTACTTCTACACCTTAATGGCATGCTTAATCATGTCATCAAGAGAGCTAAAAGGCTGAATCTAATGCCTTTAATGAAGTTTCATCACTCAAACCCAAGTACAGAGCATAAAATGGCACTTTGTAGTGGCTCTTGACATCTCAAAACAGTTCTAAGAGATTAAAGTCCTCTGACTACACTTCAACACTTCTATTCACTCTCATTTGTATCTCAAGAGTCATAAATCCTTTTTTATGTCCATCAGCTTGAAAATGGCGAAAACCTTGTCAATGAAACCATTGATTCTTTATATTCACATCAATAAGTGTTTAAGCCTCCATTTGTGTCTTTTTGATACAACTCCCCATATGCACATTTTGAAACTCCTATGAGATTCTAAGAATAAACAAAACTATGGAATAAGCTATAATGCTTGTTTCTTTTGTTGATCTACTTCTACACCTTAATGGCATGCTTAATCATGTCATCAAGAGAGCTAAAAGGCTGAATCTAAGCCTTTAATGAAGTTTCATCACTCAAACCAAGTACAGAGCATAAAATGGCACTTTGTAGTGGCTCCTGACATCTCAAAACAGTTCTAAGAGATTAAAGTCCTCTTACTACACTGCAACACTTCTATTCACTCTCATTTCTATCTCGACGAGTAATAAATCCTTTTCTATGTCCATCCGCTTGAAAATGGCGAAAACCTTGTCAATGAAACCATTGATTCTTTATATTCACATCAATAGGTGTTGTTTAAGCCTCCATTTGTGTCTTTTTGATACAACTCCCCATATGCACAATTTGAAACTCCTATGAGATTCTAAGAATAAACAAAACTATGGAATAAGCTATAATGCTTGTTTCTTTCGTTGATCTACTTCTACAGCTTAATGGCATGCTTAATCATGTCATCAAGAGAGCTAAAAGGCTGAATCTAAGCCTTTAATGAAGTTTCATCACTCAAACCCAGTACAGAGCATAAAATGGCACTTTGTAGTGGCTCTTGACATCTCAAAACAGTTCTAAGAGATTAAAGTCCTCTGACTACACTTCAACACTTCTATTCACTCTCATTTGTATCTCGAAGAGTCATAAATCCTTTTTTATGTCCATCAGCTTGAAAATGGCGAAAACCTTGTCAATGAAACCATTGATTCTTTATATTCACATCAATAGGTGTTGTTTAAGCCTCCATATGTGTCTTCTTGCTACAACTCCCCATATGCACAATTTGAAACTCCTATGAGATTCTAAGAATAAACAACACTATGGAATAAGCTATAATGCTTGTTTCTTTTGTTAATCTACTTCTACACCTTAATGGCAGGCTTAATCAGGTCATCAAGAGAGCTAAAAGGCTGAATCTAAGCCTTTAATGAAGTTTCATCACTCAAACCAAGTACAGAGCAAACAATGGCACTCTGAAGTGGCTCTTGAAAAATTCAAAACAGTTGTGAGAGATTAAAGTCCTTAGACTACACTTCAACACTTCAACACTTCTATTCACTCTCATTTGTATCTCGAAGAGTCATAAATCCGTTTTTAGGTCTATCAGCTTGAAAATGGCGAAAACCTTGTCAATGAAACCATTGATTCTTTATATTCACATCAATAAGTGTTGTTTAAGCCTCCATTTGTGTCTTTTTGATACAACTCCCCATATGCACAATTTGAAACTCCTATGAGATTCTAAGAATAAACAAAACTATGGAATAAGCTATAATGCTTGTTTCTTTCGTTGATCTACTTCTACAGCTTAATGGCATGCTTAATCATGTCATCAAGAGAGCTAAAAGGCTGAATCTAAGCCTTTAATGAAGTTTCATCACTCAAACCCAATACAGAGCATAAAATGGCACTTTGTAGTGGCTCTTGACATCTCAAAACAGTTCTAAGAGATTAAAGTCCTCTGACTACACTTCAACACTTCTATTCACTCTCATTTGTATCTTGAAGGGTCATAACTCTTTTTTTAGGTCTATCAGCTTGAAAATGGCGAAAACCTTGTCAATGAAACCATTGATTCTTTATATTCACATCAATAGGTGTTGTTTAAGCCTCCATTTGTGTCTTTTTGATACAACTCCCTATATGCACCATTTGAAACTCCTATGAGATTCTAAGAATAAACAAAACTATGGAATAAGCTATAATGCTTGTTTCTTTTCTGATCTACTTCTACAGCTTAATGGCATGCTTAATCATGTCATCAAGAGAGCTAAAAGGCTGAATCTAAGCCTTTAATGAAGTTTAATCACTCAAACCCAAGTACAGAGCATAAAATGGCACTTTGTAGTGGCTCTTGACATCTCAAAACAGTTCTAAGAGATTAAAGTCGCTCCGACTACAGTTCAACACTTCTATTCACTCTCATTTTTATCTCGAAGAGTCATAAATCCGTTTTTATGTCTATCAGCTTGAAAATGGCGAAAACCTTGTCAATGAAACCATTGATTCTTTATATTCACATCAATAGGTGTTGTTTAAGCCTCCATTTGTGTCTTTTTGATACAACTCCCCATATGCACAATTTGAAACTCCTATGAGATTCTAAGAATAAACAAAACTATGGAATAAGCTATAATGCTTGTTTCTTTCGTTGATCTACTTCTACAGCACAATGGCATGCTTAATCATGTCATCAAGAGAGCTAAAAGGCTTAATCTAAGCCTTTAATGAAGTTTCATCACTCAAACCCAGTACAGAGCATAAAATGGCACTTTGTAGTGGCTCTTGACATCTCAAAACAGTTCTAAGAGATTAAAGTCCTCTGACTACACTTCAACACTTCTATTCACTCTCATTTGTATCTCGAAGAGTCATAAATCCGTTTTTATGTCTATCAGCTTGAAAATGGCGAAAACCTTGTCAATGAAACCATTGATTCTTTATATTCACATCAATAGGTGTTGTTTAAGCCTCCATTTGTGTCTTTTTGATACAACTCCCCATATGCACAATTTGAAACTCCTATGAGATTCTAAGAATAAAAAAAACTATGGAATAAGCTATAATGCTTGTTTCTTACATTGATTTGCTTCTACACCTTAATGGCATGCTTAATCATGTCATCAAGAGAGCTAAAAGGCTGAATCTAATCCTTTAATGAAGTTTCATCACTAAAACCCAGTACAGAGCATACAATGGCACTCTATAGTGGCTCTTGAACTTCTCAAAACAGTTGTGAGAGATTAAAGTCCTCCGACCACACTTCAACACTTCTATTCATTCTCATTTGTCTATTGAAGCCTCCTAACTCTGTTTTTATGTCCATCAGCTTGAAAATGGCGAAAACCTTGTCAATGAAACCTTTGATTCTTTATATTCACATCAATAGGTGTTGTTTAAGCCTCCATTTGTGTCTTCTTTATATAACTCCCCATATGCACCATTTGAAACTCCTATGAGATTCTAAGAATAAACAAAACTATGGAATAAGCTATAATGCTTGTTTCTTTCGTTGATCTACTTCTACACCTTAGTGGCATGCGTAATCATGTCATCAAGAGAGTTAAAAGGCTGAATCTAAGTCTTTAATGAAGTTTCATCACTCAAACCCAGTACAGAGCATACAATGGCACTCTGAAGTTGCTGTTGAACAGGTCAAAACAGTTGTGAGATATTAAATGCCTGAGACTACAGTCAACACTGCTAGTCACTCCCATTTGTATCTCGAAGAGTCATTAAATCCTTTTTAGGTCTATCAGCTTGAAAATGGCAAAAAACTTTTCAATGAAACCATTGATTCTTCATATTCACATCAATAGGTGTTGTTTAATCCTCCATATGTGCCTTCTTGATACAACTCCCCATATGCACCATTAGAAACTCCTATGAGATTCTAAGAATAAACAAAACTATGGAGTAAGCTATAATGCTTGTTTCTTTCGTTGATCTACTTCTAGACCTTAGTGGCATGGTTAATCATGTTATCAAGAGAGTTAAAAGGCTGAATCTAAACCTTTAATGAAGTTTCATCACTTAAACCCAGTACAGAGCATACAATGGCACTTTGTAGTGGCTCTTAAACATTTCAAAACAGTTGTGAGAGATTAAAGTACTCTGACTACACTTCAACACTTTTATTCACTCTCATTTGTATCTTGAAGAGTTATAACTCTGTTTTTAGGTCTATCATCTTGAAAATGGCGAAAACCTTGTCAATGAAACCATTGATTCTTTATATTCATATCAATAGGTGTTGTTTAAGCCTCCATATGTGTCTTCTTGATACAACTCCCTATATTCACTATTAGAAACTCCTATGAGATTTTAAGAACAACCAGAACTATGGAATAAGCTATAATGCTTGTTTCTTTCGTTGATCTACTTCTACAGCTTAATGGCATGCTTAATCATGTCATCAAGAGAGCTAAAAGGCTGAATCTAAGCCTTTACTGAAGTTTAATCACTCAAACCCAGTACAGAGCATAAAATGGCACTTTGTAGTGGCTCTTGACATCTCAAAACAGTTCTAAGATATTAAAGTCCTCTGAATACACTTCAACACTTCTATTCACTCTCATTTTTATCTCGAAGAGTCATAAATCCGTTTTTAGGTCTATCAGCTTGAAAATGGCGAAAACCTTGTCAATGAAACCATTGATGCTTTATATTCACATCAATAGGTGTTGTTTAAGCCTCCATTTGTGTCTTCTTGATACAACTCCCTATATGCACCATTTGAAACTCCTATGAGATTCTAAGAATAAAACTATCGAATAAGCTATAATGCTGGTTCTTTTTGTTGATCTACTTGTACACCTTAGTAGCATGCTTAATCATGTCATCAAGAGAGCTAAAAGGCTGAATCTAAGCCTTTCATGAAGTTTGATCACTGAAACCCAGTACAGAGCATACAATGGCACTCTGTAGTGGCTCTTGACATCTCAAAACAGTTCTAAGAGATTAAAGTCCTCTGACTACACCTCAACACTTCTATTAACTCTCATTTGTATCGAAGAGTCATAAATCCGTTTATATATCTATCAGATTGAAAATTGCGAAAACCTTGTCAATGAAACCATTGATTCTTTATATTCACATCAATAGGTGTTGTTTAAGCCTCCATTTGTGTCTTTTTGATACAACTCCCCATATGCACAATTTGAAACTCCTATGAGATTCTAAGAATAAACAAAACTATGGAATAAGCTATAATGCTTGTTTCTTTTGTTGATCTACTTCTACACCTTAATGGCATGCTTAATCATGTCATCAAGGGAGCTAAAAGGCTGAATCTAAGCCTTTAATGAAGTTTCATCACTCAAACAAAGTACAGAGCAAACAATGGCACTCTGAAGTGGCTCTTGAAAAATTCAAAACAGTTGTGAGAGATTAAAGTCCTTAGACTACACTTCAACACTTCAACACTTCTATTCACTCTCATTTGTATCTCGAAGAGTCATATATCCTTTTTTAGGTCTATCAGCTTGAAAATGGCGAAAACCTTGTCAATGAAACCATTGATTCTTTATATTCACATCAATAAGTGTTGTTTAAGCCTCCATTTGTGTTTTTGATACAACTCCCCATATGCATAATTTGAAACTCCTATGAGATTCTAAGAATAAACAAAACTATGGAATAAGCTATAATGCTTGTTTCTTTCGTTGATCTACTTCTACAGCTTAATGGCATGCTTAATCATGTCATCAAGAGAGCTAAAAGGCTGAATCTAAGCCTTTAATGAAGTTTCATCACTCAAACCAAGTACAGAGCAAACAATGGCACTCTGAAGTGGCTCTTGAAAAATTCAAAACAGTTGTGAGAGATTAAAGTCCTTAGACTACACTTCAACACTTCAACACTTCTATTCACTCTCATTTGTATCTCGAAGAGTCATATATCCTTTTTTAGGTCTATCAGCTTGAAAATGGCGAAAACCTTGTCAATGAAACCATTGATTCTTTATATTCACATCAATAAGTGTTGTTTAAGCCTCCATTTGTGTCTTTTTGATACAACTCCCCATATGCACATTTTGAAACTCCTATGAGATTCTAAGAATAAACAAAACTATGGAATAAGCTATAATGCTTGTTTCTTTCGTTGATCTACTTCTACAGCTTAATGGCATGCTTAATCATGTATCAAGAGAGCTAAAAAGCTGAATCTAAGCCTTTACTGAAGTTTAATCACTCAAACCCAGTACAGAGCATAAAATGGCACTTTGTAGTGGCTCTTGACATCTCCAAACAGTTCTAAGATATTAAAGTCGTCTGACTACACTTCAACACTGCTATTCACTCTCATTTTTATCTCGAAGAGTCATCAATCCGTTTTTATGTCTATCAGCTTGAAAATGGCGAAAACCTTGTCAATGAAACCATTGATTCTTTATATTCACATCAATAGGTGTTGTTTAAGCCTCCATTTGTGTCTTTTTGATACAACTCCCCATATGCATAGTTTGAAACTCCTATGAGATTCTAAGAATAAACAAAACTATGGAATAAGCTATAATGCTTGTTTCTTTCGTTGATCTACTTCTACAGCTTAATGGCATGCTTAATCATGTCATCAAGAGAGCTAAAAGGCTGAATCTAAGCCTTTAATGAAGTTTCATCACTCAAACCAAGTACAGAGCAAACAATGGCACTCTGAAGTGGCTCTTGAAAAATTCAAAACAGTTGTGAGAGATTAAAGTCCTTAGACTACACTTCAACACTTCAACACTTCTATTCACTCTCATTTGTATCTCGAAGAGTCATATATTCTTTTTTAGGTCTATCAGCTTGAAAATGGCGAAAACCTTGTCAATGAAACCATTGATTCTTTATATTCACATCAATAAGTGTTGTTTAAGCCTCCATTTGTGTCTTTTTGATACAACTCCCCATATGCACATTTTGAAACTCCTATGAGATTCTAAGAATAAACAAAACTATGGAATAAGCTATAATGCTTGTTTCTTTTCGTTGATCTACTTCTACAGCTTAATGGCATGCTTAATCATGTCATCAAGAGAGCTAAAAAGCTGAATCTAAGCCTTTACTGAAGTTTAATCACTCAAACCCAGTACAGAGCATAAAATGGCACTTTGTAGTGGCTATTGACATCTCAAAACAGTTCTAAGATATTAAAGTCCTCTGAATACACTTCAACACTTCTATTCACTCTCATTTTTATCTCGAAGAGTCATAAATCTGTTTTTAGGTCTATCAGCTTGAAAATGGCGAAAACCTTGTCAATGAAACAATTGATTCTTTATATTCACATCAATAGGTGTTGTTTAAGCCTCCATTTGTGTCTTCTTGATACAACTCCCTATATGCACCATTTGAAACTCCTATGAGATTATAAGAATAAACAAAACTATGGAATAAGCTATAATGCTTGTTTCTTTCGTTGATCTACTTCTACAGCTTAATGGCATGCTTAATCATGTCATCAAGAGAGCTAAAAAGCTGAATCTAAGCCTTTACTGAAGTTTAATCACTCAAACCCAGTACAGAGCATAAAATGGCACTTTATAGTGGCTCTTGACATCTCAAAACAGTTCTAAGAGATTAAAGTCGTCTGACTACACTTCAACACTTCTATTCACTCTCATTTTTATCTCGAAGAGTCATAAATCCGTTTTTATGTCTATCAGCTTGAAAATGGCGAAAACCTTGTCAATGAAACCATTGATTCTTTATATTCACATCAATAGGTGTTGTTTAAGCCTCCATTTGTGTCTTTTTGATACAACTCCCCATATGCACAATTTGAAACTCCTATGAGATTCTAAGAATAAACAAAATTATGGAATAAGCTATGATGCTTGTTTCTTTCATTGATCTACTTCTACAGCTTAATGGTATGTTTAATCATGTCATCAAGAGAGCTAAAAAGCTGAATCTAAGTCTTTAATGAAGTTTCATCACTCAAACCCAGTACAGAGCATAAACTGACACTTTGTAGTGGCTCTGGACATCTCAAAACAGTTCTAAGAGATTAAAGTCCTCTGACTACACTTCAACACTTCTATTCACTCTCATTTGTATCTCGAAGAGTCATAAATCCGTTTTTATGTCTATCAGCTTGAAAATGGCGAAAACCTTGTCAATGAAACCATTGATTCTTTATATTCACATCAATAGGTGTTGTTTAAGCCTCCATTTGTGTCTTCTTGATACAACTCCCTATATGCACCATTTGAAACTCCTATGAGATTCTAAGAATAAACAAAACTATGGAATAAGCTATAATGCTTGTTTCTTTTGTTGATCTACTTCTACACCTTAATGGCATGCTTAATCATGTCATCAAGAGAGCTAAAAGGCTGAATCTAAGCCTTTAATGAAGTTTCATTACTCAAACCCAGTACAGAGCATACAATGGCACTCTAAAGTGGCTCTTGAACATCCCAAAGCAGTTGTGAGAGATTAAAGTCCTCTGACCACACTTCAACACTTCTATTCATTCTCATTTGTATATTGAAGACTCATAACTCTGTTTTTAGGTCTATCAGCTTGAAAATGGCGAAATCCTTGTTAATGAAACCATTGATTCTTCATATTCACATCAATAGGTGTTTTTTAAGCCTCCATATGTGTCTTCTTGATAAAACTCCCCATATTCACCATTAGAAACTCCTATGAGATGCTAAGAATAAACAAAACTATGGAGTAAGCTATAATGCTTGTTTCTTTCGTTGATCTACTTCTACACCTTAGTGGCATGCTTAATCATGTCATCAAGAGAGTTAAAAGGCTGAATCTAAGTCTTTAATGAAGTTTCATCACTCAAACCCAGTACAGAGCATACAATGGCACTCTGAAGTTGCTCTTGAACATTTCAAAACAGTTGTGAGAGATTAAAGTCCTTAGACTACATTCAACACTTCTATTCACTCTCATTTGTATCTTGAAGAATCATTAATCCGTTTTTAGGTCAATCAGCTTGAAAATGGCAAAAAACTTTTCAATGAAACCATTGATTCTTCATATTCACATCAATAGGTGTTGTTTAATCCTCCATATGTGCCTTCTTGATACAACTCCCCATATGCACCATTTGAAACTCCTATGAGATTCTAAGAATAAACAAAACTATGGAGTAAGCTATAATGCTTGTTTCTTTCGTTGATCTACTTCTAGACCTTAGTGGCATGGTTAATCATGTCATCAAGAGAGTTAAAAGGCTGAATCTAAACCTTTAATGAAGTTTCATCACTTAAACCCAGTACAGAGCATACAATGGCACTTTGTAGTGGCTCTTAAACATTTCAAAACAGTTGTGAGAGATTAAAGTACTCTGACTACACTTCAACACTTTTATTCACTCTCATTTGTATCTTGAAGAGTTATAACTCTGTTTTTAGGTCTATCATTTTGAAAATGGCGAAAACCTTGTCAATGAAACCATTGATTCTTTATATTCATATCAATAGGTGTTGTTTAAGCCTCCATATGTGTCTTCTTGATACAACTCCCTATATTCACTATTAGAAACTCCTATGAGATTTTAAGAACAAACAAAACTATGGAATAAGCTATAATGCTTGTTTCTTTTCGTTGATCTACTTGTACATGTTAAGGCATGCTTAATCATGTCATCAAGAGAGCTAAAAGGCTGAATCTAAGCCTTTTAATGAAGTTTCATCACTCAAACCCAGTATAGAGCATACAATGGCACTCTGTAGTGGCTCTTGAACATCTTAAAATAATTGTGATAGATTAAAGTCCTCTGACTACACTTCAACACATCTATTCACTCGCATTTGTATCTTGAAGAGTGATAACTCCTTTTTAGGTCTATCGAGTTTAAAATGGCAAAATCTTGTCAATGAAAGCATTGATTCTTCATTTTCACATCAATAGGTGTTATTTAAGCCTTCATATGTGTCTTCTTGATATAACTCCCCATCTTCACTATTAGAAACTCTTATGAGATTCTAAAAACAAACAAAACTATGGAATAAGCTTATAATGCTTGTTTCTTTCGTTGATCTACTTCTGCAGCTTAATGGCATGCTTAATCATGTCATCAAAAGAGCTAAAAGGCTGAATCTAAGCCTTTAATGAAGTTTCATCACTCAAACCCAGAGCATACAATGGCACTCTGTAGTGGCTCTTGAACATCCCAAAAGAGTTGTGAGAGATTAAAGTCCTCTGACTACACTTCAACACTTCTATTCACTCTCATTTGTATCTTGAAGAGTCATTAATCCGCTTTTTAGGTCTATCAGCTTGAAAATGGCGAAAACCTTTTCAATGAAACCATTGATTCTTCATATTCACATCAATAGGTGTTGTTTAAGCCTCCATATGTGCCTTCTTGATACAACTCCCCATATGCACCATTTGAAACTCCTATGAGATTCTAAGAATAAACAAAACTATGGAATAAGCTATAATGCTTGTTTCTTTCGTTGATCTACTTCTACAGCTTAATGGCATGCTTAATCATGTCATCAAGAGAGCTAAAAGGCTGAATCTAAGCCTTTACTGAAGTTTAATCACTCAAACCCAGTACAGAGCATAAAATGGTACTTTGTAGTGGCTCTTGACATCTCAAAACAGTTCTAAGATATTAAAGTCCTCTGAATACACTTCAACACTTCTATTCACTCTCATTTTTATCTCGAAGAGTCATAAATCCGTTTTTAGGTCTATCAGCTTGAAAATGGCGAAAACCTTGTCAATGAAACCATTGATTCTTTATATTCACATCAATAGGTGTTGTTTAAGCCTCCATTTGTGTCGTCTTGATACAACTCCCTATATGCACCATTTGAAACTCCTATGAGATTCTAAGAATAAAACTATGGAATAAGCTATAATGCTTGTTTCTTTTGTTGATCTACTTCTACACCTTAATGGCATGCTTAATCATGTCATCAAGAGAGCTAAAAGGCTGAATCTAAGCCTTTAATGAAGTTTCATCACTCAAACCCAGTACAGAGCATAAACTGGCACTTTGTAGTGGCTCTTGACATCTCAAAACAGTTCTAAGAGATTAAAGTCCTCTGACTACACCTCAACACTTCTATTCACTCTCATTTGTATCTCGAAGAGTCATAAATCCGTTTTTATGTCTATCAGATTGAAAATGGCGAAAACCTTGTCAATGAAACCATTGATTCTTTATATTCACATCAATAGGTGTTGTTTAAGCCTCCATTTGTGTCTTTTTGATACAACTCCCCATATGCACAATTTGAAACTCCTATGAGATTCTAAGAATAAACAAAACTATGGAATAAGCTATAATGCTTGTTTCTTTTGTTGATCTACTTCTACACCTTAATGGCATGCTTAATCATGTCATCAAGGGAGCTAAAAGGCTGAATCTAAGCCTTTAATGAAGTTTCATCACTCAAACAAAGTACAGAGCAAACAATGGCACTCTGAAGTGGCTCTTGAAAAATTCAAAACAGTTGTGAGAGATTAAAGTCCTTAGACTACACTTCAACACTTCAACACTTCTATTCACTCTCATTTGTATCTCGAAGAGTCATATATCCTTTTTTAGGTCTATCAGCTTGAAAATGGCGAAAACCTTGTCAATGAAACCATTGATTCTTTATATTCACATCAATAAGTGTTGTTTAAGCCTCCATTTGTGTTTTTGATACAACTCCCCATATGCATAATTTGAAACTCCTATGAGATTCTAAGAATAAACAAAACTATGGAATAAGCTATAATGCTTGTTTCTTTCGTTGATCTACTTCTACAGTTTAATGGCATGCTTAATCATGTCATCAAGAGAGCTAAAAGGCTGAATCTAAGCCTTTAATGAAGTTTCATCACTCAAACCAAGTACAGAGCAAACAATGGCACTCTGAAGTGGCTCTTGAAAAATTCAAAACAGTTGTGAGAGATTAAAGTCCTTAGACTACACTTCAACACTTCAACACTTCTATTCACTCTCATTTGTATCTCGAAGAGTCATATATCCTTTTTTAGGTCTATCAGCTTGAAAATGGCGAAAACCTTGTCAATGAAACCATTGATTCTTCATATTCACATCAATAAGTGTTGTTTAAGCCTCCATTTGTGTCTTTTTGATACAACTCCCCATATGCACATTTTGAAACTCCTATGAGATTCTAAGAATAAACAAAACTATGGAATAAGCTATAATGCTTGTTTCTTTCGTTGATCTACTTCTACAGCTTAATGGCATGCTTAATCATGTCATCAAGAGAGCTAAAAAGCTGAATCTAAGCCTTTACTGAAGTTTAATCACTCAAACCCAGTACAGAGCATAAAATGGCACTTTGTAGTGGCTATTGACATCTCAAAACAGTTCTAAGATATTAAAGTCCTCTGAATACACTTCAACACTTCTATTCACTCTCATTTTTATCTCGAAGAGTCATAAATCTGTTTTTAGGTCTATCAGCTTGAAAATGGCGAAAACCTTGTCAATGAAACCATTGATTCTTTATATTCACATCAATAGGTGTTGTTTAAGCCTCCATTTGTGTCTTTTTGATACAACTCCCTATATGCACCATTTGAAACTCCTATGAGATTCTAAGAATAAACAAAACTATGGGATAAGCTATAATGCTTGTTTCTTACTTTGACTTGCTTCTACAGCTTAATGGCATGCTTAATCATGTCATCAAGAGAGCTAAAAAGCTGAATCTAAGCCTTTACTGAAGTTTAATCACTCAAACCCAGTACAGAGCATAAAATGGCACTTTGTAGTGGCTCTTGACATCTCAAAACAGTTCTAAGAGATTATAGTCGTCTGACTACACTTCAACACTTCTATTCACTCTCATTTTTATCTCGAAGAGTCATAAATCCGTTTTTATGTCTATCAGCTTGAAAATGGCGAAAACCTTGTCAATGAAACCATTGATTCTTTATATTCACATCAATAGGTGTTGTTTAAGCCTCCATTTGTGTCTTTTTGATACAACTCCCCATATGCACAATTTGAAACTCCTATGAGATTCTAAGAATAAACAAAACTATGGAATAAGCTATAATGCTTGTTTCTTTTGTTGATCTACTTCTACACCTTAATGGAATGCTTAATCATGTCATCAAGAGAGCTAAAAGGCTGAATCTAAGCCTTTACTGAAGTTTAATCACTCAAACCCAGTACAGAGCATAAAATGGCACTTTGTAGTGGCTCTTGACATCTCAAAACAGTTCTAAGATATTAAAGTCCTCTGAATACACTTCAACACTTCTATTCACTCTCATTTTTATCTCGAAGAGTCATATATCCTTTTTTAGGTCTGTCAGCTTGAAAATGGCGAAAACCTTGTCAATGAAACCATTGATTCTTTATATTCACATCAATAGGTGTTGTTTAAGCCTCCATTTGTGTCTTTTTGATACAACTCCCCATATGCACATTTTGAAACTCCTATGAGATTTTAAGAATAAACAAAACTATGGAATAAGCTATAATGCTTGTTTCTTTTGTTGATCTACTTCTACACCTTAATGGCATGCTTAATCATGTCATCAAGAGAGCTAAAAGGCTGAATCTAAGCCTTTAATGAAGTTTCATCACTCAAACCAAGTACAGAGCAAACAATGGCACTTTGAAGTGGCTCTTGAAAAATTCAAAACAGTTGTGAGAGATTAAAGTTCTGAGACTACACTTCAACACTTCTATTCATTCTCATTTGTATCTCGAAGAGGCATAAATCCTTTTTTAGGTCTATCAGCTTGAAAATGGCGAAAACCTTGTCAATGAAACAATTGATTCTTTATATTCACATCAACAGGTGTTGTTTAAGCCTCCATTTGTGTCTTCTTGATACAACTCCCTATATGCACCCTTTGAAACTCCTATGAGATTCTAAGAATAAACAAAACTATGGAATAAGCTATAATGCTTGTTTCTTTCGTTGATCTACTTCTACAGCTTAATGGCATGCTTAATCATGTCATCAAGAGAGCTAAAAGGCTGAATCTAAGCCTTTACTGAAGTTTAATCACTCAAACCCAGTACAGAGCATAAAATGGCACTTTGTAGTGGCTCTTGACATCTCAAAACAGTTCTAAGATATTAAAGTCGTCTGACTACACTTCAACACTTCTATTCACTCTCATTTCTATCTTGAAGGGTCATAACTCTGTTTTTGGGATTCTAAGCTTGAAAATGGCGAAAACCTTGTCAATGAAACCATTGATTCTTTATATTCACATCAATAGGTGTTGTTTAAGCCTCCATTTGTGTCTTTTTGATACAACTCCCCATATGCACAATTTGAAACTCCTATGAGATTCTAAGAATAAACAAAACTATGGAATAAGCTATGATGCTTGTTTCTTTCGTTGATCTACTTCTACAGCTTAATGGTATGTTTAATCATGTCATCAAGAGAGCTAAAAGGCTGAATCTAAGCCTTTAATGAAGTTTCATCACTCAAACCCAGTACAGAGCATAAACTGACACTTTGTAGTGGCTCTGGACATCTCAAAACAGTTCTAAGAGATTAAAGTCCTCTGACTACACTTCAACACTTCTATTCACTCTCATTTGTATCTCGAAGAGTCATAAATCCGTTTTTATGTCTATCAGCTTGAAAATGGCGAAAACCTTGTCAATGAAACCATTGATTCTTTATATTCACATCAATAGGTGTTGTTTAAGCCTCCATTTGTGTCTTTTTGATACAACTCCCCATATGCACAATTTGAAACTCCTATGAGATTCTAAGAATAAACAAAACTATGGAATAAGCTATAATGCTTGTTTCTTTTGTTGATCTACTTCTACACCTTAATGGCATGCTTAATCATGTCATCAAGAGAGCTAAAAGGCTGAATCTAAGCCTTTAATGAAGTTTCATCACTCAAACCCAGTACAGAGCATACAATGGCACTCTGTAGTGGCTCTTGAACATCCCAAAGCAGTTGTGAGAGATTAAAGTCCTCTGACTACACTTCAACACTTCTATTCACTCTCATTTGTATATTGAAGACTCATAACAATGTTTTTAGGTCTATCAGCTTGAAAATGGCGAAATCCTTGTTAATGAAACCATTGATTCTTCATATTCACATCAATAGGTGTTGTTTAATCCTCCATATGTGCCTTCTTGATACAACTCCCCATATGCACCATTAGAAACTCCTATGAGATTCTAAGAATAAACAAAACTATGGAGTAAGCTATAATGCTTGTTTCTTTCGTTGATCTACTTCTAGACCTTAGTGGCATGGTTAATCATGTCATCAAGAGAGCTAAAAGGCTGAATCTAAACCTTTAATGAAGTTTCATCACTTAAACCCAGTACAGAGCATACAATGGCACTTTGTAGTGGCTCTTAAACATTTCAAAACAGTTGTGAGAGATTAAAGTACTCTGACTACACTTCAACACTTTTATTCACTCTCATTTGTAGCTTGAAGAGTTATAACTCCGCTTTTTTAGGTCTATAATCTTGAAAATGGCGAAAACCTTGTCAATGAAACCATTGATTCTTTATATTCATATCAATAGGTGTTGTTTAAGCATCCATATGTGTCTTCTTGATACAAATCCCTATCTTCACTATTAGCAACTCCTATGAGCTTTTAAGAACAACCAGAACTATGGAATAAGCTATAATGCTTGTTTCTTTCGTTGATCTACTTGTACATGTTAGGAGCATCCTTAATCATGTCATCAAAGGAGCTAAAAGGCTGAATCTAAGCGTTTAATGAAGTTTCATCACTCAAACTCAGTATAGAGCATACAATGGCACTCTGTAGTGGCTCTTGAACATCTTAAAATAATTGTGATAGATTAAAGTCCTCTGACTACACTTCAACACATCTATTCACTCGCATTTGTATCTTGAAGAGTGATAACTCTGTTTTTAGGTCTATCGATTGAAAATGGCAAAATTCTTGTCAATGAAAGCATTGCTTCTTCATTTTCACATCAATAGGTGTTATTTAAGCCTTCATATGTGTCTTCTTGATATAACTCCCCATCTTCACTATTAGAAACTCTTATGAGATTCTAAAACAAACAAAACTATGGAATAAGCTATAATGCTTGTTTCTTTCTGTTGATCTACTTCTTACACCTTAGTGGCATGCTTAATCATGTCATCAAAAGAGCTAAAAGGCTGAATCTAAGCCTTTAATGAAGTTTCATCACTCAAACCCAGTACAGAGCATACAATGGCACTCTGTAGTGGCTCTTGAACATCCCAAAGGAGTTGTGAGAGATTAAAGTCCTCTGACTACATTCAACACTTCTATTCACTCTCATTTGTATCTTGAAGAATCATTAATCCGTTTTTAGGTCAATTCGCTTGAAAATGGCGAAAACCTTTTCAATGAAACCATTGATTCTTCATATTCACATCAATAGGTGTTGTTTAAGCCTCCATATGTGCCTTCTTGATACAACTCCCCATATGCACCATTTGAAACTCCTATGAGATTCTAAGAATAAACAAAACTATGGAATAAGCTATAATGCTTGTTTCTTTCGTTGATCTACTTCTACAGCTTAATGGCATGCTTAATCATGTCATCAAGAGAGCTAAAAGGCTGAATCTAAGCCTTTACTGAAGTTTAATCACTCAAACCCAGTACAGAGCATAAAATGGCACTTTGTAGTGGCTCTTGACATCTCAAAACAGTTCTAAGATATTAAAGTCCTCTGAATACACTTCAACACTTCTATTCACTCTCATTTTTATCTCGAAGAGTCATAAATCCGTTTTTAGGTCTATCAGCTTGAAAATGGCGAAAACCTTGTCAATGAAACAATTGATTCTTTATATTCACATCAATAGGTGTTGTTTAAGCCTCCATTTGTGTCTTCTTGATACAACTCCCTATATGCACCATTTAAAACTCCTATGAGATTCTAAGAATAAACAAAACTATGGAGTAAGCTATAATGCTTGTTTCTTTAGTTGATCTACTTCTAGACCTTAGTGGCATGGTTAATCATGTCATCAAGAGAGCTAAAAGGCTGAATCTAAACCTTTAATGAAGTTTCATCACTTAAACCCAGTACAGAGCATACAATGGCACTTTGTAGTGGCTCTTGAACATTTCAAAACAGTTGTGAGAGATTAAAGTACTCTGACTACACTTCAACACTTTTATTCACTCTCATTTGTATCTTGAAGAGTCATAACTCTGTTTTTAGGTCTATCATCTTGAAAATGGCGAAAACCTTGTCAATGAAACCATTGATTCTTTATATTCATATCAATAGGTGTTGTTTAAGCCTCCATATGTGTCTTCTTGATACAACTCCCTATATTCACTATTAGAAACTCCTATGAGATTTTAAGAACAACCATAACTATGGAATAAGCTATAATGCTTGTTTCTTTCGTTGATCTACTTCTACACCTTAATGGCATGCTTAATCATGTCATCAAGAGAGCTAAAAGGCTGAATCTAAGCCTTTAATGAAGTTTCATCACTCAAACCCTGTATAAATCATACAATGGCCCTCTGTAGTGGCTCTTGAACATCTCAAAGTAGTTGGGAGAGACTAAACTCCTATGACCACACTTCAACACTTCTATTCACTCTCATTTGTATCTTGAAAGGTCATAACCTGCTTTTAGGTCTATCAGATTGAAAATGGCAAAATACTTGTCAATGAAAGCATTGATTCTTCATTTTCACATCAATAGGTGTTATTTAAGCCTTCATATGTGTCTTCTTGATATAACTCCCCATCTGCACTATTAGAAACTCTTATGAGATTCTAAAAGAAAACAAAACTATGGAATAAGCTATAATGCTTGTTTCCTTTCGTTGATCTACTTCTACACCTTAATGGCATGCTTAATCATGTCATCAAGAGAGCTAAAAGGCTGAATCTAAGCCTTTCATGAAGTTTGATCACTGAAACCCAGTACAGAGCATACAATGGCACTCTGTAGTGGCTCTTGAACTTCTCAAAACAGTTGTGAGAGATTAAAGTCCTCAGATTACACTTCAACACTTCTATTCACTCTCATTTGTATCTTGAAGAGTCATAAATCCGTTTTTAGGTCTATCAGCTTGAAAATGGCGAAAACCTTGTCAATGAAACCATTGATTCTTCATATTCACATCAATAGGTGTTGTTTAAGCCTCCATATGTGTCTTCTTGCTACAACGCCCCTTATTCACCATTAGAAACTCCTATGAGATTCTAAGAATAAACAAAACTATGGAATAAGCTATAATGCTTGTTTCTTTCGTTGATCTACTTCTACAGCTTAATGGCATGCTTAATCATGTCATCAAGAGAGCTAAAAGGCTGAATCTAAGCCTTTAATGAAGTTTCATCACTTAAACCCAAGTACAGAGCATACAATGGCACTTTGTAGTGGCTCTTGAACATTTCAAAACAGTCTAGAGAGATTAAAGTCCTCTGACCACACTTCAACACTTATATTCATTCTCATTTGTATATTGAAGAGTCATAACTCTGTTTTAGGTCTATCAGCTTGAAAATGGCGAAAACCTTGTTAATGAAAACATTGATTCTTCATATTCACATCAATAGGTGTTTTTAAGCCTCCATTTGTGTCTTCTTGATAAAACTCCCCATATGCACCATTAGAAACTCCTATGAGATTCTAAGAATAAACAAAACTATGGAGTAAGCTATAATGCTTGTTTCCTTTCGTTGATCTACTTCTACTCCTTAATGGCATGCTTAATCATGTCATCAAGGGAGCTAAACGGCTGAATCTAAGTCTTTAATGAAGTTTCATCCCTCAAACCCAAGACAGAGCATACAATGGCACTTGTAGTGGCTCTTGAACGTCTCAAAACAGCTGGAGAGATTAAAGTCCTTTGACTACACTTTAACACTTCAATTCAGTCTTCATTTATATATTCAAGAGTCATAACTCTGTTTTTAGGTCTATCAGCCTGAAAATGGCGAAAACCTTGTTAATGAAACCATTGATTCTTCATATTCACATCAATAGGTTTTTTAAGCCTTCATATTGTGCGTCTTGATACAACTCCCCATATGCACCATTTGAAACTCCTATGAGATTCTAAGAATAAACAAAACTATGGAGTAAGCTATAATGCTTTTTTCTTTCGTTGATCTACTTCTACACTTTAGTGGCATGCTTAATCATGTCATCAAGAGAGCTAAAAGGCTGAATCTAAACCTTTAATGAAGTTTCATCACTTAAACCCAGTACAGAGCATACAATGGCACTTTGTAGTGGCTCTTGAACATTTCAAAACAGTTCCGAGAGATTAAAGTACTCTGACTACACTTCAACACTTTTATTCACTCTCATTTGTATCTTGAAGAGTCATAACTCTGTTTTTAGGTCTATCAGCTTGAAAATGGCGAAAACCTTGTCAATGAAACCATTGATTCTTTATATTCACATCAATAGGTGTTGTTTAAGCCTCCATATGTGTCTTCTTGATACAACTCCCTATATGCACTATTAGAAACTCCTATGAGATTTTAAGAACAACCATAACTATGGAATAAGCTATAATGCTTGTTTCTTTTCGTTGATCTACTTCTAATGTTAAGGAGCATGCTTAATCATGTCATCAAGAGTGCTAAAAGGCTGAATCTAAGCGTTTAATAAAGTTTCATTACTCAAACCCAGTACAGAGCATACAATGGCACTCTGTAGTGGCTCTTGAACATCTTAAAATAATTGTGATAGATTAAAGTCCTCTGACTACACTTCAACACATCTATTCACTCGCATTTGTATCTTGAAGAGTGATAACTCCGTTTTTAGGTCTATCAGATTGAAAATGGCAAAATTCTTGTCAATGAAAGCATTGCTTCTTCATTTGAAACTCCTATGAGATTCTAAGAATAAACAAAACTATGGAATAAGCTATAATGCTTGTTTCTTTCGTTGATCTACTTCTACAGCTTAATCGCATGCTTAATCATGTCATCAAGAGAGCTAAAAGGCTGAATCTAAGCCTTTACTGAAGTTTAATCACTCAAACCCAGTACAGAGCATAAAATGGCACTTTGTAGTGGCTCTTGACATCTCAAAACAGTTCTAAGATATTAAAGTCCTCTGAATACACTTCAACACTTCTATTCACTCTCATTTTTATCTCGAAGAGTCATAAATCCGTTTTTAGGTCTATCAGCTTGAAAATGGCGAAAACCTTGTCAATGAAACCATTGATTCTTTATATTCACATCAATAGGTGTTGTTTAAGCCTCCATTTGTGTCTTCTTGATACAACTCCCTATATGCACCATTTGAAACTCCTATGAGATTCTAAGAATAAAACTATGGAATAAGCTATAATGCTTGTTTGTTTTGTTGATCTACTTCTACACCTTAATGGCATGCTTAATCATGTCATCAAGAGAGCTAAAAGGCTGAATCTAAGCCTTTAATGAAGTTTCATCACTCAAACCCAGTACAGAGCATAAACTGGCACTTTGTAGTGGCTCTTGACATCTCAAAACAGTTCTAAGAGATTAAAGTCCTCTGACTACACCTCAACACTTCTATTCACTCTCATTTGTATCTCGAAGAGTCATAAATCCGTTTTTATGTCTATCAGATTGAAAATTGCGAAAA
Organism: Cardamine occulta; assembly: GCA_028015245.1. NCBI lineage: Eukaryota > Viridiplantae > Streptophyta > Magnoliopsida > Brassicales > Brassicaceae > Cardamine > Cardamine occulta. The sequence goes on from CM051385.1 coordinate 14,955,241, forward strand.
CCTTGTCAATGAAACCATTGATTCTTTATATTCACATCAATAGGTGTTGTTTAAGCCTCCATTTGTGTCTTTTTGATACAACTCCCCATATGCACAATTTGAAACTCCTATGAGATTCTAAGAATAAACAAAACTATGGAATAAGCTATAATGCTTGTTTCTTTTGTTGATCTACTTCTACACCTTAATGGCATGCTTAATCATGTCATCAAGGGAGCTAAAAGGCTGAATCTAAGCCTTTAATGAAGTTTCATCACTCAAACAAAGTACAGAGCAAACAATGGCACTCTGAAGTGGCTCTTGAAAAATTCAAAACAGTTGTGAGAGATTAAAGTCCTTAGACTACACTTCAACACTTCAACACTTCTATTCACTCTCATTTGTATCTCGAAGAGTCATATATCCTTTTTTAGGTCTATCAGCTTGAAAATGGCGAAAACCTTGTCAATGAAACCATTGATTCTTTATATTCACATCAATAAGTGTTGTTTAAGCCTCCATTTGTGTCTTTTTGATACAACTCCCCATATGCATAATTTGAAACTCTTATGAGATTCTAAGAATAAACAAAACTATGGAATAAGCTATAATGCTTGTTTCTTTCGTTGATCTACTTCTACAGTTTAATGGCATGCTTAATCATGTCATCAAGAGAGCTAAAAGGCTGAATCTAAGCCTTTAATGAAGTTTCATCACTCAAACCAAGTACAGAGCAAACAATGGCACTCTGAAGTGGCTCTTGAAAAATTCAAAACAGTTGTGAGAGATTAAAGTCCTTAGACTACACTTCAACACTTCAACACTTCTATTCACTCTCATTTGTATCTCGAAGAGTCATATATCCTTTTTTAGGTCTATCAGCTTGAAAATGGCGAAAACCTTGTCAATGAAACCATTGATTCTTCATATTCACATCAATAAGTGTTGTTTAAGCCTCCATTTGTGTCTTTTTGATACAACTCCCTATATGCACATTTTGAAACTCCTATGAGATTCTAAGAATAAACAAAATTATGGAATAAGCTATAATGCTTGTTTCTTTCGTTGATCTACTTCTACAGCTTAATGGCATGCTTAATCATGTCATCAAGAGAGCTAAAAAGCTGAATCTAAGCCTTTACTGAAGTTTAATCACTCAAACCCAGTACAGAGCATAAAATGGCACTTTGTAGTGGCTCTTGACATCTCAAAACAGTTCTAAGATATTAAAGTCGTCTGACTACACTTCAACACTTCTATTCACTCTCATTTTTATCTCGAAGAGTCATAAATCCGTTTTTATGTCTATCAGCTTGAAAATGGCGAAAACCTTGTCAATGAAACCATTGATTCTTTATATTCACATCAATAGGTGTTGTTTAAGCCTCCATTTGTGTCTTTTTGATACAACTCCCCATATGCATAATTTGAAACTCCTATGAGATTCTAAGAATAAACAAAACTATGGAATAAGCTATAATGCTTGTTTCTTTCCTTGATATACTTCTACAGCTTAATGGCATGCTTAATCATGTCATCAAGAGAGCTAAAAGGCTGAATCTAAGCCTTTAATGAAGTTTCATCACTCAAACCAAGTACAGAGCAAACAATGGCACTCTGAAGTGGCTCTTGAAAAATTCAAAACAGTTGTGAGAGATTAAAGTCCTTAGACTACACTTCAACACTTCAACACTTCTATTCACTCTCATTTGTATCTCGAAGAGTCATATATCCTTTTTTAGGTCTATCAGCTTGAAAATGGCGAAAACCTTGTCAATGAAACCATTGATTCTTTATATTCACATCAATAAGTGTTGTTTAAGCCTCCATTTGTGTCTTTTTGATACAACTCCCCATATGCACATTTTGAAACTCCTATGAGATTCTAAGAATAAACAAAACTATGGAATAAGCTATAATGCTTGTTTCTTTCGTTGATCCACTTCTACAGCTTATTGGCATGCTTAATCATGTCATCAAGAGAGCTAAAAAGCTGAATCTAAGCCTTTACTGAAGTTTAATCACTCAAGCCCAGTACAGAGCATAAAATGGCACTTTGTAGTGGCTCTTGACATCTCAAAACAGTTCTAAGATATTAAAGTCCTCTGAATACACTTCAACACTTCTATTCACTCTCATTTTTATCTCGAAGAGTCATAAATCTGTTTTTAGGTCTATCAGCTTGAAAATGGCGAAAACCTTGTCAATGAAACAATTGATTCTTTATATTCACATCAATAGGTGTTGTTTAAGCCTCCATTTGTGTCTTCTTGATACAACTCCCTATATGCACCATTTGAAACTCCTATGAGATTATAAGAATAAACAAAACTATGGAATAAGCTATAATGCTTGTTTCTTTCGTTGATCTACTTCTACAGCTTAATGGCATGCTTAATCATGTCATCAAGAGAGCTAAAAAACTTAATCTAACCCTCTGATGAAGTTTTATCACTCAAACCCAAAGACAGAGCATAAAATGGCACTTTGTAGTGGCTCTTGACATCTCAAAACAGTTCTAAGAGATTAAAGTCGTCTGACTACACTTCAACACTTCTATTCACTCTCATTTTTATCTCGAAGAGTCATATATCCTTTTTTAGGTCTATCAGCTTGAAAATGGCGAAAACCTTGTCAATGAAACCATTGATTCTTTATATTCACATCAATAAGTGTTGTTTAAGCCTCCATTTGTGTCTTTTTGATACAACTCCCCATATGCACATTTTGAAACTCCTATGAGATTCTAAGAATAAACACCACCATGGAAAAACCTATACTGCTTGTTCCTTCCGTTGATCTACCTCTACAGCTTAATGGCATGATTGATCCTGTCATAAAGAGAGCTAAAAAGCTGAATCTAAGCCTTTACTGAAGTTTAATCACTCAAACCCAGTACAGAGCATAAAATGGCACTTTGTAGTGGCTCTTGACATCTTAAAACAGTTCTAAGATATTAAAGTCCTCTGAATACACTTCAACACTTCTATTCACTCTCATTTTTATCTCGAAGAGTCATAAATCTGTTTTTAGGTCTATCAGCTTGAAAATGGCGAAAACCTTGTCAATGAAACAATTGATTCTTTTTATTCACATCAATAGGTGTTGTTTAAGCCTCCATTTGTGTCTTCTTGATACAACTCCCTATATGCACCATTTGAAACTCCTATGAGATTATAAGAATAAACAAAACTATGGAATAAGCTATAATGCTTGTTTCTTTCGTTGATCAACTTCTACAGCTTAATGGCATGCTTAATTATGTCATCAAGAGAGCTAAAAAGCTGAATCTAAGCCTTTACTGAAGTTTAATCACTCAAACCCAGTACAGAGCATAAAATGGCACTTTGTAGTGGCTCTTGACATCTCAAAACAGTTCTAAGAGATTAAAGTCGTCTGACTACACTTCAACACTTCTATTCACTCTCATTTTTATCTCGAAGAGTCATAAATCCGTTTTTATGTCTATCAGCTTGAAAATGGCGAAAACCTTGTCAATGAAACCATTGATTCTTTATATTCACATCAATAGGTGTTGTTTAAGCCTCCATTTGTGTCTTTTTGATACAACTCCCCATATGCACATTTTGAAACTCCTATGAGATTCTAAGAATAAACAAAACTATGGAATAAGCTATAATGCTTGTTTCTTTCGTTGATCTACTTCTACACCTTAATGGCATGCTTAATCATGTCATCAAGAGAGCTAAAAGGCTGAATCTAAGCCTTTAATGAAGTTTCATCACTCAAACCAAGTACAGAGCAAACAATGGCACTCTGAAGTGGCTCTTGAAAAATTCAAAACAGTTGTGAGAGATTAACTTTCTTAGACTACACTTCAACACTTCTATTCATTCTCATTTGTATCTCGAAGAGGCATAAATCCTTTTTTAGGTCTATCAGCTTGAAAATGGCGAAAACCTTGTCAATGAAACAATTGATTCTTTATATTAACATCAATAGGTGTTGTTTAAGCCTCCATTTGTGTCTTCTTGATACAACTCCCTATATGCACCCTTTGAAACTCCTATGAGATTCTAAGAATAAACAAAACTATGGAATAAGCTATAATGCTTGTTTCTTTCGTTGATCTACTTCTACAGCTTAATGGCATGCTTAATCATGTCATCAAGAGAGCTAAAAGGCTGAATCTAAGCCTTTACTGAAGTTTAATCACTCAAACCCAGTACAGAGCATAAAATGGCACTTTGTAGTGGCTCTTGACATCTCAAAACAGTTCTAAGATATTAAAGTCGTCTGACTACACTTCAACACTTCTATTCACTCTCATTTTTATCTTGAAGAGTCATAAATCCGTTTTTATGTCTATCAGCTTGAAAATGGCGAAAACCTTGTCAATGAAACCATTGATTCTTTATATTCACATCAATAGGTGTTGTTTAAGCCTCCATTTGTGTCTTCTTGATACAACTCCCTATATGCACCATTTGAAACTCCTATGAGATTCTAAGAATAAAACAAATATGGAATAAGCTATAATGCTTGTTTCTTTTGTTGATCTACTTCTACACCTTAATGGCATGCTTAATCATGTCATCAAGAGAGCTAAAAGGCTGAATCTAAGCCTTTAATGAAGTTTCATCACTCAAACCAAGTACAGAGCAAACAATGGCACTCTGAAGTGGCTCTTGAAAAATTCAAAACAGTTGTGAGAGATTAACTTTCTTAGACTACACTTCAACACTTCTATTCATTCTCATTTGTATCTCGAAGAGGCATAAATCCTTTTTTAGGTCTATCAGCTTGAAAATGGCGAAAACCTTGTCAATGAAACAATTGATTCTTTATATTCACATCAATAGGTGTTGTTTAAGCCTCCATTTGTGTCTTCTTGATACAACTCCCTATATGCACCATTTGAAACTCCTATGAGATTATAAGAATAAACAAAACTATGGAATAAGCTATAATGCTTGTTTCTTTCGTTGATCTACTTCTACAGCTTAATGGCATGTTTAATCATGTCATCAAGAGAGCTAAAAAGCTGAATCTAAGCCTTTACTGAAGTTTAATCACTCAAACCCAATACAGAACATAAAATGGCACTTTGTAGTGGCTCTTGACATCTCAAAACAGTTCTAAGAGATTAAAGTCCTCTGACTACACTTCAACACTTCTATTCACTCTCATTTTTATCTCGAAGAGTCATAAATCCGTTTTTAGGTCTATCAGCTTGAAAATGGCGAAAACCTTGTCAATGAAACCATTGATTCTTTATATTCACATCAATAGGTGTTGTTTAACCCTGCATATGTGCTCTTTTGATACAACTCCCCATATGCACATTTTGAAACTCCTATGAGATTTTAAGAATAAACAAAACTATGGAATAAGCTATAATGCTTGTTTCTTTTGTTGATCTACTTCTACACCTTAATGGCATGCTTAATCATGTCATCAAGAGAGCTAAAAGGCTGAATCTAAGCCTTTAATGAAGTTTCATCACTCAAACCAAGTACAGAGCAAACAATGGCACTCTGAAGTGGCTCTTGAAAAATTCAAAACAGTTGTGAGAGATTAACTTTCTTAGACTACACTTCAACACTTCTATTCATTCTCATTTGTATCTCGAAGAGGCATAAATCCTTTTTTAGGTCTATCAGCTTGAAAATGGCGAAAACCTTGTCAATGAAACAATTGATTCTTTATATTCACATCAATAGGTGTTGTTTAAGCCTCCATTTGTGTCTTCTTGATACAACTCCCTATATGCACCATTTGAAACTCCTATGAGATTATAAGAATAAACAAAACTATGGAATAAGCTATAATGCTTTTTTCTTTCTGTTGATCTACTTTTACAGCTTAATGGCATGCTTAATCATGTCATCAAGAGAGCTAAAAAGGCTGAATCTAAGCCTTTAATGAAGTTTAATCACTCAAACCCAAGTACAGAGCATAAAATGGCACTTTGTAGTGGCTCTTGACATCTCAAAACAGTTCTAAGAGATTAAAGTCGTCTGACTACACTTCAACACTTCTATTCACTCTCATTTTTATCTCAAGAGTCATAAATCCGTTTTTATGTCTATCAGCTTGAAAATGGCGAAAACCTTGTCAATGAAACCATTGATTCTTTATATTCACATCAATAGGTGTTGTTTAAGCCTCCATTTGTGTCTTTTTGATACAACTCCCCATATGCACATTTTGAAACTCCTATCAGATTTTAAGAATAAACAAAACTATGGAATAAGCTATAATGCTTGTTTCTTTTGTTGATCTACTTCTACACCTTAATGGCATGCTTAACCATGTCATCAAGAGAGCTAAAAGGCTGAATCTAAGCCTTTAATGAAGTTTCATCACTCAAACCAAGTACAGAGCAAACAATGGCACTCTGAAGTGGCTCTTGAAAAATTCAAAACAGTTGTGAGAGATTAACTTTCTTAGACTACACTTCAACACTTCTATTCATTCTCATTTGTATCTCGAAGAGGCATAAATCCTTTTTTAGGTCTATCAGCTTGAAAATGGTGAAAACCTTGTCAATGAAACAATTGATTCTTTATATTCACATCAATAGGTGTTGTTTAAGCCTCCATTTGTGTCTTCTTGATACAACTCCCTATATGCACCATTTGAAACTCCTATGAGATTCTAAGAATAAACAAAACTATGGAATAAGCTATAATGCTTGTTTCTTTCGTTGATCTACTTCTACAGCTTAATGGCATGCTTAATCATGTCATCAAGAGAGCTAAAAAGCTGAATCTAAGCCTTTACTGAAGTTTAATCACTCAAACCCAGTACAGAGCATAAAATGGCACTTTGTAGTGGCTCTTGACATCTCAAAACAGTTCTAAGATATTAAAGTCGTCTGACTACACTTCAACACTTCTATTCACTCTCATTTTTATCTCGAAGAGTCGTAAATCCGTTTGTATGTCTATCACCTTGAAAATGTTTTTTTTTTATTTTTTTTTTTTTTTTTTTTTTTTTTTTTTTTTTTTTTTTTTTTTTTTTTTTTTTTTTTTTTTTTTTATCTCTTTTTTTTTTACTTTTTAAATCCCTTTTAGATTTTAATAAGAATAAACAAAACTATGGAATAAGCTATAATGCTTGTTTCTTTTGTTGATCTATTTTTACACCTTAATGGCATGCTTAACCATGTCATCAAGAGAGCTAAAAGGCTGAATCTAAGCCTTTTAATGAAGTTTCATCACTCAAACCAAGTACAGAGCAAACAATGGCACTCTGAAGTGGCTCTTGAAAAATTCAAAACAGTTGTGAGAGATTAACTTTCTTAGACTACACTTCAACACTTCTATTCATTCTCATTTGTATCTCGAAGAGGCATAAATCCTTTTTTAGGTCTATCAGCTTGAAAATGGCGAAAACCTTGTCAATGAAACAATTGATTCTTTATATTCACATCAATAGGTGTTGTTTAAGCCTCCATTTGTGTCTTCTTGATACAACTCCCTATATGCACCCTTTGAAACTCCTATGAGATTCTAAGAATAAACAAAACTATGGAATAAGCTATAATGCTTGTTTCTTTCGTTGATCTACTTCTACAGCTTAATGGCATGCTTAATCATGTCATCAAGAGAGCTAAAAGGCTGAATCTAAGCCTTTACTGAAGTTTAATCACTCAAACCCAGTACAGAGCATAAAATGGCACTTTGTAGTGGCTCTTGACATCTCAAAACAGTTCTAAGATATTAAAGTCCTCTGACTACACTTCAACACTTCTATTCACTCTCATTTTTATCTCGAAGAGTCATAAATCCGTTTTTAGGTCTATCAGCTTGAAAATGGCGAAAACCTTGTCAATGAAACCATTGATTCTTTATATTCACATCAATAGGTGTTGTTTAAGCCTCCATTTGTGTCTTCTTGATACAACTCCCTATATGCACCATTTGAAACTCCTATGAGATTCTAAGAATAAAACTATGGAATAAGCTATAATGCTTGTTTCTTTTGTTGATCTACTTCTACACCTTAATGGCATGCTTAATCATGTCATCAAGAGAGCTAAAAGGCTGAATCTAAGCCTTTAATGAAGTTTCATCACTCAAACCAAGTACAGAGCAAACAATGGCACTCTAAGTGGCTCTTGAAAAATTCAAAACAGTTGTGAGAGATTAAACTTTCTTAGACTACACTTCAACACTTCTATTCATTCTCATTTGTATCTCAAGAGGCATAAATCCTTTTTAGGTCTATCAGCTTGAAAATGGTTAAATCCTTGGCAATGAAAGCATTGATTCTTTATATTCACATCAATAGGTGTTGTTTAAGCCTCCATTTGTGTCTTCTTGATACAACTCCCTATATGCACCATTTGAAACTCCTATGAGATTATAAGAATAAACAAAACTATGGAATAAGCTATAATGCTTGTTTCTTTCGTTGATCTACTTCTACAGCTTAATGGCATGCTTAATCATGTCATCAAGAGAGCTAAAAAGCTGAATCTAAGCCTTTACTGAAGTTTAATCACTCAAACCCAGTACAGAGCATAAAATGGCACTTTGTAGTGGCTCTTGACATCTCAAAACAGTTCTAAGAGATTAAAGTCGTCTGACTACACTTCAACACTTCTATTCACTCTCATTTTTATCTCGAAGAGTCATAAATCCGTTTTTATGTCTATCAGCTTGAAAATGGCGAAAACCTTGTCAATGAAACCATTGATTCTTTATATTCACATCAATAGGTGTTGTTTAAGCCTCCATTTGTGTCTTTTTGATACAACTCCCCATATGCACATTTTGAAACTCCTATGAGATTTTAAGAATAAACAAAACTATGGAATAAGCTATAATGCTTGTTTCTTTTGTTGATCTACTTCTACACCTTAATGGCATGCTTAATCATGTCATCAAGAGAGCTAAAAGGCTGAATCTAAGCCTTTAATGAAGTTTCATCACTCAAACCAAGTACAGAGCAAACAATGGCACTCTGAAGTGGCTCTTGAAAAATTCAAAACAGTTGTGAGAGATTAAAGTTCTTAGACTACACTTCAACACTTCTATTCATTCTCATTTGTATCTCGAAGAGGCATAAATCCTTTTTTAGGTCTATCAGCTTGAAAATGGCGAAAACCTTGTCAATGAAACAATTGATTCTTTATATTCACATCAATAGGTGTTGTTTAAGCCTCCATTTGTGTCTTTTTGATACAACTCCCCATATGCACATTTTGAAACTCCTATGAGATTCTAAGAATAAACAAAACTATGGAATAAGCTATAATGCTTGTTTCTTTCGTTGATCTACTTCTACAGCTTAATGGCATGCTTAATCATGTCATCAAGAGAGCTAAAAGGCTGAATCTAAGCCTTTTAATGAAGTTTAATCACTCAAACCCAAGTACAGAGCATAAAATGGCACTTTGTAGTGGCTCTTGACATCTCAAAACAGTTCTAAGATATTAAAGTCGTCTGACTACACTTCAACACTTCTATTCACTCTCATTTTTATCTTCAAGAGTCATAAACTGCGTTTTATGTCTATCAGCTTGAAAATGGCGAAAACCTTGTCAATGAAACCATTGATTCTTTATATTCACATCAATAGGTGTTGTTTAAGCCTCCATTTGTGTCTTCTTGATACAACTCCCTATATGCACCATTTGAAACTCCTATGAGATTCTAAGAATAAAACTATGGAATAAGCTATAATGCTTGTTTCTTTTGTTGATCTACTTCTACACCTTAATGGCATGCTTAATCATGTCATCAAGAGAGCTAAAAGGCTGAATCTAAGCCTTTAATGAAGTTTCATCACTCAAACCAAGTACAGAGCAAACAATGGCACTCTGAAGTGGCTCTTGAAAAATTCAAAACAGTTGTGAGAGATTAACTTTCTTAGACTACACTTCAACACTTCTATTCATTCTCATTTGTATCTCGAAGAGGCATAAATCCTTTTTTAGGTCTATCAGCTTGAAAATGGCGAAAACCTTGTCAATGAAACAATTGATTCTTTATATTCACATCAATAGGTGTTGTTTAAGCCTCCATTTGTGTCTTCTTGATACAACTCCCTATATGCACCATTTGAAACTCCTATGAGATTATAAGAATAAACAAAACTATGGAATAAGCTATAATGCTTGTTTCTTTCGTTGATCTACTTCTACAGCTTAATGGCATGCTTAATCATGTCATCAAGAGAGCTAAAAAGCTGAATCTAAGCCTTTACTGAAGTTTAATCACTCAAACCCAGTACAGAGCATAAAATGGCACTTTGTAGTGGCTCTTGACATCTCAAAACAGTTCTAAGATATTAAAGTCGTCTGACTACACTTCAACACTTCTATTCACTCTCATTTTTATCTCGAAGAGTCATAAATCCGTTTTTATGTCTATCAGCTTGAAAATGGCGAAAACCTTGTCAATGAAACCATTGATTCTTTATATTCACATCAATAGGTGTTGTTTAAGCCTCCATTTGTGTCTTTTTGATACAACTCCCCATATGCACATTTTGAAACTCCTATGAGATTCTAAGAATAAACAAAACTATGGAATAAGCTATAATGCTTGTTTCTTTTGTTGATCTACTTCTACACCTTAATGGCATGCTTAACAATGTCATCAAGAGAGCTAAAAGGCTGAATCTAAGCCTTTAATGAAGTTTCATCACTCAAACCAAGTACAGAGCAAACAATGGCACTCTAAGTGGCTCTTGAAAAATTCAAAACAGTTTGGAGAGATTAACTTTCTTAGACTACACTTCAACACTTCTATTCATTCTCATTTGTATCTCGAAGAGGCATAAATCCTTTTTTAGGTGAATCAGCTTGAAAATGGTCAAATCCCTGTCAACGAAATCATTGTTTCTTCATATTCACATATGGAGGTGTTGTTTAAGCCTCCATTTGTGTCTTCTTGATACAACTCCCTATATGCACCCTTTGAAACTCCTATGAGATACTAAGACTAAACAAAACTATGGAATAAGCTATAATGCTTGTTTTTTTCGTTGATCTATTTCTACAGCTTAATGGCATGCTTAATCATGTCATCAAGAGAGCCAAAAGGCTGAATCTAAGCCTTTACTGAAGTTTAATCACTCAAACCCAGTACAGAGCATAAAATGGCACTTTGTAGTGGCTCTTGACATCTCAAAACAGTTCTAAGATATTAAAGTCGTCTGACTACACTTCAACACTTCTATTCACTCTCATTTTTATCTCAAGAGTCATAAATCCGTTTTATGTCTATCAGCTTGAAAATGGCGAAAACCTTGTCAATGAAACCATTGATTCTTTATATTCACATCAATAGGTGTTGTTTAAGCCTCCATTTGTGTCTTTTTGATACAACTCCCCATATGCACATTTTGAAACTCCTATCAGATTTTAAGAATAAACAAAACTATGGAATAAGCTATAATGCTTGTTTCTTTTGTTGATCTACTTCTACACCTTAATGGCATGCTTAACCATGTCATCAAGAGAGCTAAAAGGCTGAATCTAAGCCTTTAATGAAGTTTCATCACTCAAACCAAGTACAGAGCAAACAATGGCACTCTGAAGTGGCTCTTGAAAAATTCAAAACAGTTGTGAGAGATTAACTTTCTTAGACTACACTTCAACACTTCTATTCATTTTCATTTGTATCTCGAAGAGGCATAAATCCTTTTTTAGGTCTATCAGCTTGAAAATGGCGAAAACCTTGTCAATGAAACAATTGATTCTTTATATTCACATCAATAGGTGTTGTTTAAGCCTCCATTTGTGTCTTCTTGATACAACTCCCTATATGCACCCTTTGAAACTCCTATGAGATTCTAAGAATAAACAAAACTATGGAATAAGCTATAATGCTTGTTTCTTTCGTTGATCTACTTCTACAGCTTAATGGCATGCTTAATCATGTCATCAAGAGAGCTAAAAGGCTGAATCTAAGCCTTTACTGAAGTTTAATCACTCAAACCCAGTACAGAGCATAAAATGGCACTTTGTAGTGGCTCTTGACATCTCAAAACAGTTCTAAGATATTAAAGTCGTCTGACTACACTTCAACACTTCTATTCACTCTCATTTTTATCTTGAAGAGTCATAAATCCGTTTTTATGTCTATCAGCTTGAAAATGGCGAAAACCTTGTCAATGAAACCATTGATTCTTTATATTCACATCAATAGGTGTTGTTTAAGCCTCCATTTGTGTCTTCTTGATACAACTCCCTATATGCACCATTTGAAACTCCTATGAGATTCTAAGAATAAAACTATGGAATAAGCTATAATGCTTGTTTCTTTTGTTGATCTACTTCTACACCTTAATGGCATGCTTAATCATGTCATCAAGAGAGCTAAAAGGCTGAATCTAAGCCTTTAATGAAGTTTCATCACTCAAACCCAGTACAGAGCATAAACTGGCACTTTGTAGTGGCTCTTGACATCTCAAAACAGTTCTAAGAGATTAAAGTCCTCTGACTACACCTCAACACTTCTATTCACTCTCATTTGTATCTCGAAGAGTCATAAATCCGTTTTTATGTCTATCAGATTGAAAATTGCGAAAACCTTGTCAATGAAACCATTGATTCTTTATATTCACATCAATAGGTGTTGTTTAAGCCTCCATTTGTGTCTTTTTGATACAACTCCCCATATGCACAATTTGAAACTCCTATGAGATTCTAAGAATAAACAAAACTATGGAATAAGCTATAATGCTTGTTTCTTTTGTTGATCTACTTCTACACCTTAATGGCATGCTTAATCATGTCATCAAGAGAGCTAAAAGGCTGAATCTAAGCCTTTAATGAAGTTTCATCACTCAAACAAAAGTACAGAGCAAACAATGGCACTCTGAAGTGGCTCTTGAAAAATTCAAAATAGTTGTGAGAGATTAAAGTCCTTAGACTACACTTCAACACTTCTATTCACTCTCATTTGTATCTCGAAGAGTCATATATCCTTTTTTAGGTCTATCAGCTTGAAAATGGCGAAAACCTTGTCAATGAAACCATTGATTCTTTATATTCACATCAATAAGTGTTGTTTAAGCCTCCATTTGTGTCTTTTTGATACAACTCCCCATATGCATAATTTGAAACTCTTATGAGATTCTAAGAATAAACAAAACTATGGAATAAGCTATAATGCTTGTTTCTTTCGTTGATCTACTTCTACAGTTTAATGGCATGCTTAATCATGTCATCAAGAGAGCTAAAAGGCTGAATCTAAGCCTTTAATGAAGTTTCATCACTCAAACCAAGTACAGAGCAAACAATGGCACTCCGAAGTGGCTCTTGAAAAATTCAAAACAGTTGTGAGAGATTAAAGTCCTTAGACTACACTTCAACACTTCAACACTTCTATTCACTCTCATTTGTATCTCGAAGAGTCATATATCCTTTTTTAGGTCTATCAGCTTGAAAATGGCGAAAACCTTGTCAATGAAACCATTGATTCTTCATATTCACATCAATAAGTGTTGTTTAAGCCTCCATTTGTGTCTTTTTGATACAACTCCCCATATGCACATTTTGAAACTCCTATGAGATTCTAAGAATAAACAAAATTATGGAATAAGCTATAATGCTTGTTTCTTTCGTTGATCTACTTCTACAGCTTAATGGCATGCTTAATCATGTCATCAAGAGAGATAATAAGCTGAATCTAAGCTTTTGATGAAGTTTCATCACTCAAACCCAGTACAGAGCATAAAATGGCACTTTGTAGTGGCTCTTGACATCTCAAAACAGTTCTAAGATATTAAAGTCGTCTGACTACACTTCAACACTTCTATTCACTCTCATTTTTATCTCGAAGAGTCATAAATCCGTTTTTATGTCTATCAGCTTGAAAATGGCGAAAACCTTGTCAATGAAACCATTGATTCTTTATATTCACATCAATAGGTGTTGTTTAAGCCTCCATTTGTGTCTTTTTGATACAACTCCCCATATGCATAATTTGAAACTCCTATGAGATTCTAAGAATAAACAAAACTATGGAATAAGCTATAATGCTTGTTTCTTTCGTTGATCTACTTCTACAGCTTAATGGCATGCTTAATCATGTCATCAAGAGAGCTAAAAGGCTGAATCTAAGCCTTTAATGAAGTTTCATCACTCAAACCAAGTACAGAGCAAACAATGGCACTCTGAAGTGGCTCTTGAAAAATTCAAAACAGTTGTGAGAGATTAAAGTCCTTAGACTACACTTCAACACTTCAACACTTCTATTCACTCTCATTTGTATCTCGAAGAGTCATATATCCTTTTTTAGGTCTATCAGCTTGAAAATGGCGAAAACCTTGTCAATGAAACCATTGATTCTTTATATTCACATCAATAAGTGTTGTTTAAGCCTCCATTTGTGTCTTTTTGATACAACTCCCCATATGCATAATTTGAAACTCCTATGAGATTCTAAGAATAAACAAAACTATGGAATAAGCTATAATGCTTGTTTCTTTCGTTGATCTACTTCTACAGCTTTAATGGCATGCTTAATCATGTCATCAAGAGAGCTAAAAGGCTGAATCTAAGCCTTTAATGAAGTTTCATCACTCAAACCAAGTACAGAGCAAACAATGGCACTCAAGTGGCTCTTGAAAAATTCAAAACAGTTGTAGAGAGATTAAAGTCCTTAGACTACACTTCAACACTTCAACACTTCTATTCACTCTCATTTGTATCTCAAGAGTCATATATCCTTTTTAGGTCTATCAGCTTGACAACGGCGAAAACCTTGTCAATGAAACCATTGATTCTTCATATTCACATCAATAAGTGTTGTTTAAGCCTCCATTTGTGTCTTTTTGATACAACTCCCCATATGCACATTTTGAAACTCCTATGAGATTCTAAGAATAAACAAAATTATGGAATAAGCTATAATGCTTGTTTCTTTTCATTGATCTACTTCTACAGCTTAATGGCATGCTTAATCATGTCATCAAGAGAGCTAAAAAGCTGAATCTAAGCCTTTACTGAAGTTTAATCACTCAAACCCAGTACAGAGCATAAAATGGCACTTTGTAGTGGCTCTTGACATCTCAAAACAGTTCTAAGATATTAAAGTCGTCTGACTACACTTCAACACTTCTATTCACTCTCATTTTTATCTCGAAGAGTCATAAATCCGTTTTTATGTCTATCAGCTTGAAAATGGCGAAAACCTTGTCAATGAAACCATTGATTCTTTATATTCACATCAATAGGTGTTGTTTAAGCCTCCATTTGTGTCTTTTTGATACAACTCCCCATATGCATAATTTGAAACTCTTATGAGATTCTAAGAATAAACAAAACTATGGAATAAGCTATAATGCTTGTTTCTTTCGTTGATCTACTTCTACAGTTTAATGGCATGCTTAATCATGTCATCAAGAGAGCTAAAAGGCTGAATCTAAGCCTTTAATGAAGTTTCATCACTCAAACCAAGTACAGAGCAAACAATGGCACTGTAAGTGGCTCTTGAAAAATTCAAAACAGTTTAGAGAGATTAAAGTCCTTAGACTACACTTCAACACTTCAACACTTCTATTCACTCTCATTTGTATCTCGAAGAGTCATATATCCTTTTTTAGGTCTATCAGCTTGAAAATGGCGAAAACCTTGTCAATGAAACCATTGATTCTTTATATTCACATCAATAAGTGTTGTTTAAGCCTCCATTTGTGTCTTTTTGATACAACTCCCCATATGCACATTTTGAAACTCCTATGAGATTCTAAGAATAAACAAAACTATGGAATAAGCTATAATGCTTGTTTCTTTCGTTGATCTACTTCTACAGCTTAATGGCATGCTTAATCATGTCATCAAGAGAGCTAAAAAGCTGAATCTAAGCCTTTACTGAAGTTTAATCACTCAAACCCAGTACAGAGCATAAAATGGCACTTTGTAGTGGCTCTTGACATCTCAAAACAGTTCTAAGATATTAAAGTCCTCTGAATACACTTCAACACTTCTATTCACTCTCATTTTTATCTCGAAGAGTCATAAATCTGTTTTTAGGTCTATCAGCTTGAAAATGGCGAAAACCTTGTCAATGAAACAATTGATTCTTTATATTCACATCAATAGGTGTTGTTTAAGCCTCCATTTGTGTCTTCTTGATACAACTCCCTATATGCACCATTTGAAACTCCTATGAGATTATAAGAATAAACAAAACTATGGAATAAGCTATAATGCTTGTTTCTTTTTGTTGATCTACTTCTACAGCTTAATGGCATGCTTAATCATGTCATCAAGAGAGCTAAAAGCTGAATCTCAGCCTTTAATGAACTTTCATCACTCAAACCCAAGACAGAGCATAAAATGGCACTTTGTAGTGGCTCTTGACATCTCAAAACAGTTCTAAGAGATTAAAGTCGTCTGACTACACTTCAACACTTCTATTCACTCTCATTTTTATCTCGAAGAGTCATATATCCTTTTTTAGGTCTATCAGCTTGAAAATGGCGAAAACCTTGTCAATGAAACCATTGATTCTTTATATTCACATCAATAAGTGTTGTTTAAGCCTCCATTTGTGTCTTTTTGATACAACTCCCCATATGCACATTTTGAAACTCCTATGAGATTCTAAGAATAAACAAAACTATGGAATAAGCTATAATGCTTGTTTCTTTCGTTGATCTACTTCTACAGCTTAATGGCATGCTTAATCATGTCATCAAGAGAGCTAAAAAGCTGAATCTAAGCCTTTACTGAAGTTTAATCACTCAAACCCAGTACAGAGCATAAAATGGCACTTTATAGTGGCTCTTGACATCTCAAAACAGTTCTAAGATATTAAAGTCCTCTGAATCCACTTCAACACTTCTATTCACTCTCATTTTTATCTCGAAGAGTCATAAATCTGTTTTTAGGTCTATCAGCTTGAAAATGGCGAAAACCTTGTCAATGAAACAATTGATTCTTTATATTCACATCAATAGGTGTTGTTTAAGCCTCCATTTGTGTCTTCTTGATACAACTCCCTATATGCACATTTTGAAACTCCTATGAGATTATAAGAATAAACAAAACTATGGAATAAGCTATAATGCTTGTTTCTTTCGTTGATCTACTTTTACAGCTTAATGGCATGCTTAATCATGTCATCAAGAGAGCTAAAAAGCTGAATCTAAGCCTTTACTGAAGTTTAATCACTCAAACCCAGTACAGAGCATAAAATGGCACTTTGTAGTGGCTCTTGACATCTCAAAACAGTTCTAAGAGATTAAAGTCGTCTGACTACACTTCAACACTTCTATTCACTCTCATTTTTATCTCGAAGAGTCATAAATCCGTTTTTATGTCTATCAGCTTGAAAATGGCGAAAACCTTGTCAATGAAACCATTGATTCTTTATATTCACATCAATAGGTGTTGTTTAAGCCTCCATTTGTGTCTTTTGATACAACTCCCCATATGCACATTTTGAAACTCCTATGAGATTTTAAGAATAAACAAAACTATGGAATAAGCTATAATGCTTGTTTCTTTAGTTGATCTACTTTCTACACCTTAATGGCATGCTTAATCATGTCATCAAGAGAGCTAAAAGGCTGAATCTAAGCCTTTAATTAAGTTTCATCCCTCAAACCAAGTACAGAGCAAACAATGGCACTCTGAAGTGGCTCTTGAAAAATTCAAAACAGTTTTTGAGAGATTAACTTTCTTAGACTACACTTCAACACTTCTATTCATTCTCATTTGTATCTCGAAGAGGCATAAATCCTTTTTTAGGTCTATCAGCTTGAAAATGGCGAAAACCTTGTCAATGAAACAATTGATTCTTTATATTCACATCAATAGGTGTTGTTTAAGCCTCCATTTGTGTCTTCTTGATACAACTCCCTATATGCACCATTTGAAACTCCTATGAGATTATAAGAATAAACAAAACTATGGAATAAGCCATAATGCTTGTTTCTTTTCGATCTATTTCTACAGCTTAATGGCATGCTTAATCATGTCATCAAGAGAGCTTAAAAGCTGAATCTAAGCCTTTATGAAGTTTAATCACTCAAACCTAGTACAGAGCATAAAATGGCACTTTGTAGTGGCTCTTGAACTTCTCAAAACAGTTGTAAGAGATTAAAGTCCTCTGACTACACTTCAAAACTTCTATTCACTCTCATTTGCTTCTTAAAGAGTCATAACTCCGTTTTTAGGTCTATCAGCTTGAAAATGGCGAAAACCTTGTCAATGAAACCATTGATTCTTTATATTCACATCAATAGGTGTTGTTTAAGCCTCCATTTGTGTCTTTTTGATACAACTCCCCATATGCACATTTTGAAACTCCTATCAGATTTTAAGAATAAACAAAATTATGGAATAAGCTATAATGCTTGTTTCTTTTGTTGATCTACTTCTACACCTTAATGGCATGCTTAATCATGTCATCAAGAGAGCTAAAAGGCTGAATCTAAGCCTTTAATGAAGTTTCATCACTCAAACCAAGTACAGAGCAAACAATGGCACTCTGAAGTGGCTCTTGAAAAATTCAAAACAGTTGTGAGAGATTAACTTTCTTAGACTACACTTCAACACTTCTATTCATTCTCATTTGTATCTCGAAGAGGCATAAATCCTTTTTTAGGTCTATCAGCTTGAAAATGGCGAAAACCTTGTCAATGAAACAATTGATTCTTTATATTCACATCAATAGGTGTTGTTTAAGCCTCCATTTGTGTCTTCTTGATACAACTCCCTATATGCACCATTTGAAACTCCTATGAGATTATAAGAATAAACAAAACTATGGAATAAGCTATAATGCTTGTTTCTTTCGTTGATCTACTTCTACAGCTTAATGGCATGCTTAATCATGTCATCAAGAGAGCTAAAAAGCTGAATCTAAGCCTTTACTGAAGTTTAATCACTCAAACCCAGTACAGAGCATAAAATGGCACTTTGTAGTGGCTCTTGACATCTCAAAACAGTTCTAAGAGATTAAAGTCGTCTGACTACACTTCAACACTTCTATTCACTCTCATTTTTATCTCGAAGAGTCATAAATCCGTTTTTATGTCTATCAGCTTGAAAATGGCGAAAACCTTGTCAATGAAACCATTGATTCTTTATATTCACATCAATAGGTGTTGTTTAAGCCTCCATTTGTGTCTTTTTGATACAACTCCCCATATGCACATTTTGAAACTCCTATCAGATTTTAAGAATAAACAAAACTATGGAATAAGCTATAATGCTTGTTTCTTTTGTTGATCTACTTCTACACCTTAATGGCATGCTTAATCATGTCATCAAGAGAGCTAAAAGGCTGAATCTAAGCCTTTAATGAAGTTTCATCACTCAAACCAAGTACAGAGCAAACAATGGCACTCTGAAGTGGCTCTTGAAAAATTCAAAACAGTTGTGAGAGATTAACTTTCTTAGACTACACTTCAACACTTCTATTCATTCTCATTTGTATCTCGAAGAGGCATAAATCCTTTTTTAGGTCTATCAGCTTGAAAATGGCGAAAACCTTGTCAATGAAACAATTGATTCTTTATATTCACATCAATAGGTGTTGTTTAAGCCTCCATTTGTGTCTTCTTGATACAACTCCCTATATGCACCCTTTGAAACTCCTATGAGATTCTAAGAATAAACAAAACTATGGAATAAGCTATAATGCTTGTTTCTTTCGTTGATCTACTTCTACAGCTTAATGGCATGCTTAATCATGTCATCAAGAGAGCTAAAAGGCTGAATCTAAGCCTTTATGAAGTTTAATCACTCAAACCCAAGACAGAGCATAAAATGGCACTTTTTAGTGGCTCTTGACATCTCAAAACAGTTCTAAGATATTAAAGTCGTCTGACTACACTTCAACACTTCTATTCACTCTCATTTTTATCTTGAAGAGTCATAAATCCGTTTTTATGTCTATCAGCTTAAAATGGCGAAAACCTTGTCAATGAAACCATTGATTCTTTATATTCACATCAATAGGTGTTGTTTAAGCCTCCATTTGTGTCTTCTTGATACAACTCCCTATATGCACCATTTGAAACTCCTATGAGATTCTAAGAATAAAACTATGGAATAAGCTATAATGCTTGTTTCTTTTGTTGATCTACTTCTACACCTTAATGGCATGCTTAATCATGTCATCAAGAGAGCTAAAAGGCTGAATCTAAGCCTTTAATGAAGTTTCATCACTTAAACCCAGTACAGAGCATAAACTGGCACTTTGTAGTGGCTCTTGACATCTCAAAACAGTTCTAAGAGATTAATGTCCTCTAACTACACCTCAACACTTCTATTCACTCTCATTTGTATCTCGAAGAGTCATAAATCCGTTTTTATGTCTATCAGATTGAAAATTGCGAAAACCTTGTCAATGAAACCATTGATTCTTTATATTCACATCAATAGGTGTTGTTTAAGCCTCCATTTGTGTCTTTTTGATACAACTCCCCATATGCACAATTTGAAACTCCTATGAGATTCTAAGAATAAACAAAACTATGGAATAAGCTATAATGCTTGTTTCTTTTGTTGATCTACTTCTACACCTTAATGGCATGCTTAATCATGTCATCAAGGGAGCTAAAAGGCTGAATCTAAGCCTTTAATGAAGTTTCATCACTCAAACAAAGTACAGAGCAAACAATGGCACTCTGAAGTGGCTCTTGAAAAATTCAAAACAGTTGTGAGAGATTAAAGTCCTTAGACTACACTTCAACACTTCAACACTTCTATTCACTCTCATTTGTATCTCGAAGAGTCATATATCCTTTTTTAGGTCTATCAGCTTGAAAATGGCGAAAACCTTGTCAATGAAACCATTGATTCTTTATATTCACATCAATAAGTGTTGTTTAAGCCTCCATTTGTGTCTTTTTGATACAACTCCCCATATGCATAATTTGAAACTCCTATGAGATTCTAAGAATAAACAAAACTATGGAATAAGCTATAATGCTTGTTTCTTTCGTTGATCTACTTCTACAGTTTAATGGCATGCTTAATCATGTCATCAAGAGAGCTAAAAGGCTGAATCTAAGCCTTTAATGAAGTTTCATCACTCAAACCAAGTACAGAGCAAACAATGGCACTCTGAAGTGGCTCTTGAAAAATTCAAAACAGTTGTGAGAGATTAAAGTCCTTAGACTACACTTCAACACTTCAACACTTCTATTCACTCTCATTTGTATCTCGAAGAGTCATATATCCTTTTTTAGGTCTATCAGCTTGAAAATGGCGAAAACCTTGTCAATGAAACCATTGATTCTTCATATTCACATCAATAAGTGTTGTTTAAGCCTCCATTTGTGTCTTTTTGATACAACTCCCCATATGCACATTTTGAAACTCCTATGAGATTCTAAGAATAAACAAAATTATGGAATAAGCTATAATGCTTGTTTCTTTCGTTGATCTACTTCTACAGCTTAATGGCATGCTTAATCATGTCATCAAGAGAGCTAAAAAGCTGAATCTAAGCCTTTACTGAAGTTTAATCACTCAAACCCAGTACAGAGCATAAAATGGCACTTTGTAGTGGCTCTTGACATCTCAAAACAGTTCTAAGATATTAAAGTCGTCTGACTACACTTCAACACTTCTATTCACTCTCATTTTTATCTCGAAGAGTCATAAATCCGTTTTTAGGTCTATCAGCTTGAAAATGGCGAAAACCTTGTCAATGAAACCATTGATTCTTTATATTCACATCAATAGGTGTTGTTTAAGCCTCCATTTGTGTCTTTTTGATACAACTCCCCATATGCATAATTTGAAACTCCTATGAGATTCTAAGAATAAACAAAACTATGGAATAAGCTATAATGCTTGTTTCTTTCGTTGATCTACTTCTACAGCTTAATGGCATGCTTAATCATGTCATCAAGAGAGCTAAAAAGCTGAATCTAAGCCTTTACTGAAGTTTAATCACTCAAACCCAGTACAGAGCATAAAATGGCACTTTGTAGTGGCTCTTGACATCTCAAAACAGTTCTAAGAGATTAAAGTCGTCTGACTACACTTCAACACTTCTATTCACTCTCATTTTTATCTCGAAGAGTCATATATCCTTTTTTAGGTCTATCAGCTTGAAAATGGCGAAAACCTTGTCAATGAAACCATTGATTCTTTATATTCACATCAATAAGTGTTGTTTAAGCCTCCATTTGTGTCTTTTTGATACAACTCCCCATATGCACATTTTGAAACTCCTATGAGATTCTAAGAATAAACAAAACTATGGAATAAGCTATAATGCTTGTTTCTTTTGTTGATCTACTTCTACACCTTAATGGCATGCTTAATCATGTCATCAAGAGAGCTAAAAGGCTGAATCTAATCCTTTATGGAAGTTTAATCACTCAAACCCAAAGACAGAGCATAAAATGGCACTTTGTAGTGGCTCTTGACATCTCAAAACAGTTCTAAGATATTAAAGTCCTCTGAATACACTTCAACACTTCTATTCACTCTCATTTTTATCTCGAAGAGTCATAAATCTGTTTTTAGGTCTATCAGCTTGAAAATGGCGAAAACCTTGTCAATGAAACAATTGATTCTTTATATTCACATCAATAGGTGTTGTTTAAGCCTCCATTTGTGTCTTCTTGATACAACTCCCTATATGCACCATTTGAAACTCCTATGAGATTATAAGAATAAACAAAACTATGGAATAAGCTATAATGCTTGTTTCTTTTCGTTGATCTACTTCTACAGCTTAATGGCATGCTTAATCATGTCATCAAGAGAGCTAAAAGCTGAATCTAAGCCTTTTAATGAAGTTTAATCACTCAAACCCAGCACAGAACATAAAATGGCGCTTTGTAGTGGCCCTTTACATCTTATATCAGTTATAAGAGATTAAAGTCGTCGACTACACTTCAACACTTCTATTCACTCTCATTTTTATCTCGAAGAGTCATAAACCCGTTTTATAGTCTATCAGCTTGAAAATGGCGAAAACCTTGTCAATGAAACCATTGATTCTTTATATTCACATCAATAGGTGTTGTTTAAGCCTCCATTTGTGTCTTCTTGATACAACTCCCTATATGCACCCTTTGAAACTCCTATGAGATTCTAAGAATAAACAAAACTATGGAATAAGCTATAATGCTTGTTTCTTTCGTTGATCTACTTCTACAGCTTAATGGCATGCTTAATCATGTCATCAAGAGAGCTAAAAGGCTGAATCTAAGCCTTTACTGAAGTTTAATCACTCAAACCCAGTACAGAGCATAAAATGGCACTTTGTAGTGGCTCTTGACATCTCAAAACAGTTCTAAGATATTAAAGTCGTCTGACTACACTTCAACACTTCTATTCACTCTCATTTTTATCTTGAAGAGTCATAAATCCGTTTTTATGTCTATCAGCTTGAAAATGGCGAAAACCTTGTCAATGAAACCATTGATTCTTTATATTCACATCAATAGGTGTTGTTTAAGCCTCCATTTGTGTCTTTTTGATACAACTCCCCATATGCACAATTTGAAACTCCTATGAGATTCTAAGAATAAACAAAACTATGGAATAAGCTATGATGCTTGTTTCTTTCGTTGATCTACTTCTACAGCTTAATGGTATGTTTAATCATGTCATCAAGAGAGCTAAAAGGCTGAATCTAAGCCTTTAATGAAGTTTCATCACTCAAACCCAGTACAGAGCATAAACTGACACTTTGTAGTGGCTCTGGACATCTCAAAACAGCTCAAAGAGAATAAAATCCCCTGACTACACTTCAACACTTCTATTCATTCTCATTTGTATCTCAAGAGTCATAAATCCGCTTTTTAGGTCTATCAGCTTGAAAATGGCGAAAACCTTGTCAATGAAAACCATTGATTCTTTATATTCACATCAATAGGTGTTGTTTAAGCCTCCATTTGTGTCTTTTTGATACAACTCCCCATATGCACAATTTGAAACTCCTATGAGATTCTAAGAATAAACAAAACTATGGAATAAGCTATAATGCTTGTTTCTTTTGTTGATCTACTTCTACACCTTAATGGCATGCTTAATCATGTCATCAAGAGAGCTAAAAGGCTGAATCTAAGCCTTTAATGAAGTTTCATCACTCAAACCCAGTACAGAGCATACAATGGCACTCTGTAGTGGCTCTTGAACATCCCAAAGCAGTTGTGAAAGATTAAAGTCCTCTGACTACACTTCAACACTTCTATTCACTCTCATTTGTATATTGAAGACTCATAACAATGTTTTTAGGTCTATCAGCTTGAAAATGGCGAAATCCTTGTTAATGAAACCATTGATTCTTCATATTCACATCAATAGGTGTTTTTTAAGCCTCCATATGTGTCTTCTTGATATAACTTCCCATATTCAGCATTAGAAACTCTTATGAGATTTAAAAACAAACAGAACTATGGAGTAAGCTATAATGCTTGTTTCTTTTATTGATCTACTTCTACATCTTAGCGGCATGCTTAATCATGTCATCAAGAGAGCTAAAAGGCTGAATCTAAGTCTTGAATGAAGTTTCATCACTCAAACCCAGTACAGAGTATACAATGCCACTCTGTAGTGGCTCTTGAACATCCCAAAGCAGTTGTGAGAGATTAAAGTCCTCTGACCACACTTCAACACTTCTATTCATTCTCATTTGTATATTGAAGACTCATAACTCTGTTTTTAGGTCTATCAGCTTGAAAATGGCGAAATCCTTGTTAATGAAACCATTGATTCTTCATATTCACATCAATAGGTGTTTTTTAAGCCTCCATATGTGTCTTCTTGATAAAACTCCCCATATTCACCATTAGAAACTCCTATGAGATTCTAAGAATAAACAAAACTATGGAGTAAGCTATAATGCTTGTTTCTTTCGTTGATCTACTTCTACAGCTTAATGGCATGCTTAATCATGTCATCAAGAGAGCTAAAAGGCTGAATCTAAGCCTTTAATGAAGTTTCATCACTCAAACCAAGTACAGAGCAAACAATGGCACTCTGAAGTGGCTCTTGAAAAATTCAAAACAGTTGTGAGAGATTAAAGTCCTTAGACTACATTCAACACTTCTATTCACTCTCATTTGTATCTTGAAGAATCATTAATCCGTTTTTAGGTCAATCAACTTGAAAATGGCAAAAAACTTTTCAATGAAACCATTGATTCTTCATATTCACATCAATAGGTGTTGTTTAATCCTCCATATGTGCCTTCTTGATACAACTCCCCATATGCACCATTAGAAACTCCTATGAGATTCTAAGAATAAACAAAACTATGGAGTAAGCTATAATGCTTGTTTCTTTCGTTGATCTACTTCTAGACCTTAGTGGCATGGTTAATCATGTCATCAAGAGAGCTAAAAGGCTGAATCTAAACCTTTAATGAAGTTTCATCACTTAAACCCAGTACAGAGCATACAATGGCACTTTGTAGTGGCTCTTAAACATTTCAAAACAGTTGTGAGAGATTAAAGTACTCTGACTACACTTCAACACTTTTATTCACTCTTATTTGTATCTTGAAGAGTTATAACTCTGTTTTTAGGTCTATCATCTTGAAAATGGCGAAAACCTTGTCAATGAAACCATTGATTCTTTATATTCATATCAATAGGTGTTGTTTAAGCCTCCATATGTGTCTTCTTGATACAACTCCCTATATTCACTATTAGAAACTCCTATGAGATTTTAAGAACAACCAGAACTATGGAATAAGCTATAATGCTTGTTTCTTTCGTTGATCTACTTCTACATGTTAGGAGCATCCTTAATCATGTCATCAAAGGAGCTAAAAGGCTGAATCTAAGCGTTGAATGAAGTTTCATCACTCAAACTCAGTATAGAGCATACAATGGCACTCTGTAGTGGCTCTTGAACATCTTAAAATAATTGTGATAGATTAAAGTCCTCTGACTACACTTCAACACATCTATTCACTCGCATTTGTATCTTGAAGAGTGATAACTCCGTTTTTAGGTCTATCGATTGAAAATGGCAAAATTCTTGTCAATGAAAGCATTGCTTCTTCATTTTCACATCAATAGGTGTTATTTAAGCCTTCATATGTGTCTTCTTGATATAACTCCCCATCTTCACTATTAGAAACTCTTATGAGATTCTAAAAACAAACAGAACTATGGAATAAGCTATAATGCTTGTTTCTTTCGTTGATCTGCTTCTACACCTTAGTGGCATGCTTAATCATGTCATCAAAAGAGCTAAAAGGCTGAATCTAAGCCTTTAATGAAGTTTCATCACTCAAACCCAGTACAGAGCATACAATGGCACTCTGAGTGGCTCTTGAACATCCCAAAAGAGTTGTGAGAGATTAAAGTCCTCTGACTACATTCAACACTTCTATTCACTCTCATTTGTATCTTGAAGAATCATTAATCCGCTTTTTAGGTCAATTTAGCTTGAAAATGGCGAAAACCTTTTCAATGAAACCATTGATTCTTCATATTCACATCAATAGGTGTTGTTTAAGCCTCCATATGTGCCTTCTTGATACAACTCCCCATATGCACCATTTGAAACTCCTATGAGATTCTAAGAATAAACAAAACTATGGAATAAGCTATAATGCTTGTTTCTTTCGTTGATCTACTTCTACAGCTTAATGGCATGCTTAATCATGTCATCAAGAGAACTAAAAGGCTGAATCTAAGCCTTTACTGAAGTTTAATCACTCAAACCCAGTACAGAGCATAAAATGGCACTTTGTAGTGGCTCTTGACATCTCAAAACAGTTCTAAGATATTAAAGTCCTCTGAATACACTTCAACACTTCTATTCACTCTCATTTTTATCTCGAAGAGTCATAAATCCGTTTTTAGGTCTATCAGCTTGAAAATGGCGAAAACCTTGTCAATGAAACAATTGATTCTTTATATTCACATCAATAGGTGTTGTTTAAGCCTCCATTTGTGTCTTCTTGATACAACTCCCTATATGCACCATTTGAAACTCCTATGAGATTCTAAGAATAAACAAAACTATGGAGTAAGCTATAATGCTTGTTTCTTTAGTTGATCTACTTCTAGACCTTAGTGGCATGGTTAATCATGTCATCAAGAGAGCTAAAAGGCTGAATCTAAACCTTTAATAAAGTTTCATCACTTAAACCCAGTACAGAGCATACAATGGCACTTTGTAGTGGCTCTTGAACATTTCAAAACAGTTGTGAGAGATTAAAGTACTCTGACTACACTTCAACACTTTTATTCACTCTCATTTGTATCTTGAAGAGTCATAACTCTGTCAATGAAAGCATTGCTTCTTCATTTTCACATCAATAGGTGTTATTTAAGCCTTCATATGTGTCTTATTGATATAACTCCCCATCTTCACTATTAGAAACTCTTATGAGATTCTAAAAACAAACAGAACTATGGAATAAGCTATAATGCTTGTTTCTTTCGTTGATCTGCTTCTACACCTTAGTGGCATGCTTAATCATGTCATCAAAAGAGCTAAAAGGCTGAATCTAAGCCTTTAATGAAGTTTCATCACTCAAACCCAGTACAGAGCATACAATGGCACTCTGTAGTGGCTCTTGAACATCCCAAAGGAGTTGTGAGAGATTAAAGTCCTCTGACTACATTCAACACTTCTATTCACTCTCATTTGTATCTTGAAGAATCATTAATCCGTTTTTAGGTCAATTCGCTTGAAAATGGCGAAAACCTTTTCAATGAAACCATTGATTCTTCATATTCACATCAATAGGTGTTGTTTAAGCCTCCATATGTGCCTTCTTGATACAACTCCCCATATGCACCATTAGAAACTCCTATTAGATTCTAAGAATAAACAAAACTATGGAGTAAGCTATAATGCTTGTTTCTTTAGTTGATCTACTTCTAGACCTTAGTGGCATGGTTAATCATGTCATCAAGAGAGCTAAAAGGCTGAATCTAAACCTTTAATGAAGTTTCATCACTTAAACCCAGTACAGAGCATACAATGGCACTTTGTAGTGGCTCTTGAACATTTCAAAACAGTTGTGAGAGATTAAAGTCCTCTGACCACACTTCAACACTTATATTCATTCTCATTTGTATATTGAAGACTCATAACTCTGTTTTTAGGTCTATCAGCTTGAAAATGGCGAAATCCTTGTTAATGAAAACATTGATTCTTCATATTCACATCAATAGGTGTTTTTTAAGCCTCCATATGTGTCTTCTTGATAAAACTCCCCATATTCACCATTAGAAACTCCTATGAGATTCTAAGAATAAACAAAACTATGGAGTAAGCTATAATGCTTGTTTCTTTCGTTGATCTACTTCTACACTTTAGTGGCATGCTTAATCATGTCATCAAGAGAGCTAAAAGGCTGAATCTAAACCTTTAATGAAGTTTTATCACTTAAACCCAGTACAGAGCATACAATGGCACTTTGTAGTGGCTCTTGAACATTTCAAAACAGTTCCGAGAGATTAAAGTACTCTGACTACACTTCAACACTTTTATTCACTCTCATTTGTATCTTGAAGAGTCATAACTCTGTTTTTAGGTCTATCATCTTGAAAATGGCGAAAACCTTGTCAATGAAACCATTGATTCTTTATATTCATATCAATAGGTGTTGTTTAAGCCTCCATATGTGTCTTCTTGATACAACTCCCTATATTCACTATTAGAAACTCCTATGAGATTTTAAGAACAACCAGAACTATGGCATAAGCTATAATGCTTTTTTTCGTTGATCTACTTCTACATGTTAGGAGCATCCTTAATCATGTCATCAAAGGAGCTAAAAGGCTGAATCTAAGCGTTTAATGAAGTTTCATCACTCAAACCCAGTATAGAGCATACAATGGCACTCTGTAGTGGCTCTTGAACATCTTAAAATAATTGTGATAGATTAAAGTCCTCTGACTACACTTCAACACATCTATTCAATCGCATTTGTATCTTGAAGAGTGATAACTCCGTTTTTAGGTCTATCAGATTGAAAATGGCAAAATTCTTGTCAATGAAAGCATTGCTTCTTCATTTTCACATCAATAGGTGTTATTTAAGCCTTCATATGTGTCTTCTTGATATAACTCCCCATCTTCACTATTAGAAACTCTTATGAGATTCTAAAACAAACAGAACTATGGAATAAGCTATAATGCTTGTTTCTTTCGTTGATCTGCTTTTTACACCTTAGTGGCATGCTTAATCATGTCATCAAAAGAGCTAAAAGGCTGAATCTAAGCCTTTA
This sequence comes from Cardamine occulta, assembly GCA_028015245.1. NCBI lineage: Eukaryota > Viridiplantae > Streptophyta > Magnoliopsida > Brassicales > Brassicaceae > Cardamine > Cardamine occulta. The sequence continues at coordinate 14,984,331 of CM051385.1, forward strand.
ATGAAGTTTCATCACTCAAACCCAAGACAGAGCATACAATGGCACTCTGTAGTGGCTCTTGAACATCCCAAAGGAGTTGTGAGAGATTAAAGTCCTCTGACTACATTCAACACTTCTATTCACTCTCATTTGTATCTTGAAGAATCATTAATCCGTTTTTAGGTCAATCAGCTTGAAAATGGCGAAAACCTTTTCAATGAAACCATTGATTCTTCATATTCACATCAATAGGTGTTGTTTAAGCCTCCATATGTGCCTTCTTGATACAACTCCCCATATGCACCATTAGAAACTCCTATTAGATTCTAAGAATAAACAAAACTATGGAGTAAGCTATAATGCTTGTTTCTTTAGTTGATCTACTTCTAGACCTTAGTGGCATGGTTAATCATGTCATCAAGAGAGCTAAAAGGCTGAATCTAAACCTTTAATGAAGTTTCATCACTTAAACCCAGTACAGAGCATACAATGGCACTTTGTAGTGGCTCTTGAACATTTCAAAACAGTTGTGAGAGATTAAAGTCCTCTGACCACACTTCAACACTTATATTCATTCTCATTTGTATATTGAAGACTCATAACTCTGTTTTTAGGTCTATCAGCTTGAAAATGGCGAAATCCTTGTTAATGAAAACATTGATTCTTCATATTCACATCAATAGGTGTTTTTTAAGCCTCCATATGTGTCTTCTTGATAAAACTCCCCATATTCACCATTAGAAACTCCTATGAGATTCTAAGAATAAACAAAACTATGGAGTAAGCTATAATGCTTGTTTCTTTCGTTGATCTACTTCTACACCTTAGTGGCATGCTTAATCATGTCATCAAGAGAGCTAAAAGGCTGAATCTAAGTCTTTAATGAAGTTTCATCACTCAAACCCAGTACAGAGCATACAATAGCACTCTGTAGTGGCTCTTGAACGTCACAGAGCAGTTGTGAGAGATTAAAGTCCTTTGACTACACTTTAACACTTCAATTCAGTTTCATTTATATATTGAAGACTCATAACTCTGTTTTAGGTCTATCAGCCTGAAAATGGCGAAATCCTTGTTATTGAAACCATTGATTCTTCATATTCACATCAATAGGTTTTTTTTAAGCCTTCATATGTGTCTTCTTGATACAACTCCCCATATGCACCATTTGAAACTCCTATGAGATTCTAAGAATAAACAAAACTATGGAGTAAGCTATAATGCTTGTTTCTTTCGTTGATCTACTTCTACACTTTAGTGGCATGCTTAATCATGTCATCAAGAGAGCTAAAAGGCTGAATCTAAACCTTTAATGAAGTTTCATCACTTAAACCCAGTACAGAGCATACAATGGCACTTTGTAGTGGCTCTTGAACATTTCAAAACAGTTCCGAGAGATTAAAGTACTCTGACTACACTTCAACACTTTTATTCACTCTCATTTGTATCTTGAAGAGTCATAACTCTGTTTTTAGGTCTATCATCTTGAAAATGGCGAAAACCTTGTCAATGAAACCATTGATTCTTTATATTCATATCAATAGGTGTTGTTTAAGCCTCCATATGTGTCTTCTTGATACAACTCCCTATATTCACTATTAGAAACTCCTATGAGATTTTAAGAACAACCATAACTATGGAATAAGCTATAATGCTTGTTTCTTTCGTTGATCTACTTCTACATGTTAGAAGCATCCTTAATCATGTCATCAAAGGAGCTAAAAGGCTGAATCTAAGCGTTTAATGAAGTTTCATCACTCAAACCCAGTATAGAGCATACAATGGCACTCTGTAGTGGCTCTTGAACATCTTAAAATAATTGTGATAGATTAAAGTCCTCTGACTACACTTCAACACATCTATTCAATCGCATTTGTATCTTGAAGAGTGATATCTCCGTTTTTAGGTCTATCAGATTGAAAATGGCAAAATTCTTGTCAATGAAAGCATTGCTTCTTCATTTTCACATCAATAGGTGTTATTTAAGCCTTCATATGTGTCTTCTTGATATAACTCCCCATCTTCACTATTAGAAACTCTTATGAGATTCTAAAAACAAACAGAACTATGGGATAAGCTATAATGCTTGTTTCTTACATTGATTTGCTTCTACACCTTAGTGGCATGCTTAATCATGTCATCAAAAGAGCTAAAAGGCTGAATCTAAGCCTTTAATGAAGTTTCATCACTCAAACCCAGTACAGAGCATACAATGGCACTCTGTAGTGGCTCTTGAACATCCCAAAGGAGTTGTGAGAGATTAAAGTCCTCTGACTACATTCAACACTTCTATTCACTCTCATTTGTATCTTGAAGAATCATTAATCCGTTTTTAGGTCAATCAGCTTGAAAATGGCGAAAACCTTTTCAATGAAACCATTGATTCTTCATATTCACATCAATAGGTGTTGTTTAAGCCTCCATATGTGCCTTCTTGATACAACTCCCCATATGCACCATTAGAAACTCCTATTAGATTCTAAGAATAAACAAAACTATGGAGTAAGCTATAATGCTTGTTTCTTTAGTTGATCTACTTCTAGACCTTAGTGGCATGGTTAATCATGTCATCAAGAGAGCTAAAAGGCTGAATCTAAACCTTTAATGAAGTTTCATCACTTAAACCCAAGACAGAGCATACAATGGCACTTTGTAGTGGCTCTTGAACATTTCAAAACAGTTGAGAGATTAAAGTCCTCCCGACCACACTTCAACACTTATATTCATTCTCATTTGTATATTGAAGACTCATAACTCTGTTTTTAGGTCTATCAGCTTGAAAATGGCGAAATCCTTGTTAATGAAAAACATTGATTCTTCATATTCACATCAATAGGTGTTTTTAAGCCTCCATATGTGTCTTCTTGATAAAACTCCCCATATTCACCATTAGAAACTCCTATGAGATTCTAAGAATAAACAAAACTATGGAGTAGCTATAATGCTTGTTTCTTTCAGTTGATCTACTTCTACACCTTAGTGGCATGCTTAATCATGTCATCAAGAGAGCTAAAAGGCTGAATCTAAATCTTTAATGAAGTTTCATCACTCAAACCCAAGACAGAGCATACAATAGCACTCTTAGGTGGCTCTTGAACGCACTCAAAGCAGTTGTGAGAGATTAAAGTCCTCTGACTACACTTTAACACTTCAATTCAGTTTCATTTGTATATTGAAGACTCATAACTCTGTTTTAGGTCTATCAGCTTGAAAATGGCGAAATCCTTGTTATTGAAACCATTGATTCTTCATATTCACATCAATAGGTTTTTTTTAAGCCTTCATATGTGTCTTCTTGATACAACTCCCCATATGCACCATTTGAAACTCCTATGAGATTCTAAGAATAAACAAAACTATGGAGTAAGCTATAATGCTTGTTTCTTTCGTTGATCTACTTCTACACTTTAGTGGCATGCTTAATCATGTCATCAAGAGAGCTAAAAGGCTGAATCTAAACCTTTAATGAAGTTTCATCACTTAAACCCAGTACAGAGCATACAATGGCACTTTGTAGTGGCTCTTGAACATTTCAAAACAGTTCCGAGAGATTAAAGTACTCTGACTACACTTCAACACTTTTATTCACTCTCATTTGTATCTTGAAGAGTTATAACTCTGTTTTTAGTTCTATCATCTTGAAAATGGCGAAAACCTTGTCAATGAAACCATTGATTCTTTATATTCATATCAATAGGTGTTGTTTAAGCCTCCATATGTGTCTTCTTGATACAACTCCCTATATTCACTATTAGAAACTCCTATGAGATTTTAAGAACAACCAGAACTATGGAATAAGCTATAATGCTTGTTTCTTTCGTTGATCTACTTGTACATGTTAGGAGCATCCTTAATCATGTCATCAAAGGAGCTAAAAGGCTGAATCTAAGCGTTTAATGAAGTTTCATCACTCAAACCCAGTATAGAGCATACAATGGCACTCTGTAGTGGCTCTTGAACATCTTAAAATAATTGTGATAGATTAAAGTCCTCTGACTACACTTCAACACATCTATTCAATCGCATTTGTATCTTGAAGAGTGATATCTCCGTTTTTAGGTCTATCAGATTGAAAATGGCAAAATTCTTGTCAATGAAAGCATTGCTTCTTCATTTTCACATCAATAGGTGTTATTTAAGCCTTCATATGTGTCTTCTTGATATAACTCCCCATCTTCACTATTAGAAACTCTTATGAGATTCTAAAAACAAACAGAACTATGGAATAAGCTATAATGCTTGTTTCTTTCGTTGATCTGCTTCTACACCTTAGTGGCATGCTTAATCATGTCATCAAAAGAGCTAAAAGGCTGAATCTAAGCCTTTAATGAAGTTTCATCACTCAAACCCAGTACAGAGCATACAATGGCACTCTGTAGTGGCTCTTGAACATCCCAAAGGAGTTGTGAGAGATTAAAGTCCTCTGACTACATTCAACACTTCTATTCACTCTCATTTGTATCTTGAAGAATCATTAATCCGTTTTTAGGTCAATCAGCTTGAAAATGGCGAAAACCTTTTCAATGAAACCATTGATTCTTCATATTCACATCAATAGGTGTTGTTTAAGCCTCCATATGTGCCTTCTTGATACAACTCCCCATATGCACCATTAGAAACTCCTATTAGATTCTAAGAATAAACAAAACTATGGAGTAAGCTATAATGCTTGTTTCTTTAGTTGATCTACTTCTAGACCTTAGTGGCATGGTTAATCATGTCATCAAGAGAGCCAAAAGGCTGAATCTAAACCTTTAATGAAGTTTCATCATTTAAACCCAGTACAGAGCATACAATGGCACTTTGTAGTGGCTCTTGAACATTTCAAAACAGTTGTGAGAGATTAAAGTCCTCGACCTCACTTCAACACTTATATTCATTCTCATTTGTATATTGAAGACTCATAACTCTGTTTTTAGGTCTATCAGCTTGAAAATGGCGAAATCCTTGTTAATGAAAACATTGATTCTTCATATTCACATCAATAGGTGTTTTTTAAGCCTCCATATGTGTCTTCTTGATAAAACTCCCCATATTCACCATTAGAAACTCCTATGAGATTCTAAGAATAAACAAAAGTATGGAGTAAGCTATAATGCTTGTTTCTTTCGTTGATCTACTTCTACACCTTAGTGGCATGCTTAATCATGTCATCAAGAGAGCTAAAAGGCTGAATCTAAGTCTTTAATGAAGTTTCATCACTCAAACCCAGTACAGAGCATACAATAGCACTCTGTAGTGGCTCTTGAACGTCACAGAGCAGTTGTGAGAGATTAAAGTCCTCTGACTACACTTTAACACTTCAATTCAATTTCATTTGTATATTGAAGACTCATAACTCTGTTTTAGGTCTATCAGCCTGAAAATGGCGAAATCCTTGTTATTGAAACCATTGATTCTTCATATTCACATCAATAGGTTTTTTTTAAGCCTTCATATGTGTCTTCTTGATACAACTCCCCATATGCACCATTTGAAACTCCTATGAGATTCTAAGAATAAACAAAACTATGGAGTGTTTATAATGCTTGTTTTCTTTTACGATTCACTTCTACACTTTAGTGGCATGCTTAATCATGTCATCAAGAGAGCTAAAAGGCTGAATCTAAACCTTTAATGAAGTTTCATCACTTAAACCCAGTACAGAGCATACAATGGCACTTTGTAGTGGCTCTTGAACATTTCAAAACAGTTCCGAGAGATTAAAGTACTCTGACTACACTTCAACACTTTTATTCACTCTCATTCGTATCTTGAAGAGTCATAACTCTGTTTTTAGGTCTATCAGCTTGAAAATGGCGAAAACCTTGTCAATGAAACCATTGATTCTTTATATTCACATCAATAGGTGTTGTTTAAGCCTCCATATGTGTCTTCTTGATACAACTCCCTATATGCACTATTAGAAACTCCTATGAGATTTTAAGAACAACCATAACTATGGAATAAGCTATAATGCTTGTTTCTTTCGTTGATCTACTTCTACATGTTAGGAGCATCCTTAATCATGTCATCAGAAGGAGCTAAAAGGCTGAATCTAAGCGCTTAATAAAGTTTCATTACTCAAACCCAAGATAGAGCATACAATGGCACTCTGTAGTGGCTCTTGAACATCTTAAAATAATTGGTGATAGATTAAAGTCCTCCGACTACACTTCAACACATCTATTCACTCGATTTGTATCTTGAAGAGTGATAACTCCGTTTTTAGGTCTATCAGATTGAAAATGGCAAAATTCTTGTCAATGAAAGCATTGCTTCTTCATTTTCACATCAATAGGTGTTATTTAAGGCTCGTATGTGTCTTCTTGATATAACGCCCCATCTTCACTATTAGAAACTCTTATGAGATTCTAAAAACAAACAGAACTATGGAATAAGCTATAATGCTTGTTTCTTTTCGTTGATCTGCTTTTACGCGTTTAGTGGCATGCTTAATCATGTTATCAAAAGAGCTAAAAGGCTGAATCTAAGCCTTTAATGAAGTTTCATCACTCAAACCCAGTACAGAGCATACAATGGCACTCTGTAGTGGCTCTTGAACATCCCAAAGCAGTTGTGAGAGATTAAAGTCCTCTGACTACACTTTAACACTTCAATTCAGTTTCAGTTGTATAATGAAGACTCATAACTTTGTTTTAGGTCTATCAGCTTGAAAATGGCGAAAACCTTGTCAATGAAACCATTGATTCTTTATATTCACATCAATAGGTGTTGTTTAAGCCTCCATATGTGTCTTCTTGATACAACTCCCTATATGCACTATTAGAAACTCCTATGAGATTTTAAGAACAACCAGAACTATGGAATAAGCTATAATGCTTGTTTCTTTCGTTGATCTACTTCTACATGTTAGGAGCATCCTTAATCATGTCATCAAAGGAGCTAAAAGGCTGAATCTAAGCGTTCAATAAAGTTTCATTACTCAAACCCAGTACAGAGCATACAATGGCACTCTGTAGTGGCTCTTGAACATCTTAAAATAATTGTGATAGATTAAAGTCCTCTGACTACACTTCAACACATCTATTCACTCGCATTTGTATCTTGAAGAGTGATAACTCCGTTTTTAGGTCTATCAGATTGAAAATGGCAAAATTCTTGTCAATGAAAGCATTGCTTCTTCATTTTCACATCAATAGGTGTTATTTAAGCCTTCATATGTGTCTTCTTGATATAACTCCCCATCTTCACTATTAGAAACTCTTATGAGATTCTAAAAACAAACAGAACTATGGAATAAGCTATAATGCTTGTTTCTTTCGTTGATCTGCTACAGTTTAGTGGCATGCTTAATCATGTTATCAAAAGAGCTAAAAGGCTGAATCTAAGCCTTTAATGAAGTTTCATCACTCAAACCCAGTACAGAGCATACAATGGCACTCTGTAGTGGCTCTTGAACATCCCAAAGCAGTTGTGAGAGATTAAAGTCCTCTGACTACACTTTAACACTTCAATTCAGTTTCAGTTGTATAATGAAGACTCATAACTTTGTTTTAGGTCTATCAGCTTGAAAATGGCGAATTCCTTGTTAATGAAACGATTTATTCTTCATATTCAGATCAATAGGTGTTTTTTTTTAGCCCCATATATGTCTTCTTGATACAACCCCCATATTCACTATTAGAAACTCTTATGAGATTCTAAAACAAACGAGAACTATGGAATAAGCTATAATGCTTGTTTTTTTCAGTTGATCTGCTTCTACACCTTAGTGGCATGCTTAATCATGTCATCAAAAAGAGCTTCTAAGCCTTTAATGAAGTTTCATCACTCAAACCAAATACAGAGCATACAATGGCACTCTGGAGTGGCTCTTGAACATTTTAAAACAGTTGTGAGAGAATAAAGTCCTCTGACTACACTTCAACACTTATATTCACTCTCATTTGTATCTTGAAGAGTCATAAATCCGTTTTTAGGTCAATCAGCTTGAAAATGGCAAAAACCTTGTCAATGAAACCATTGACTCTTTATATTCACATCAATAGGTGTTGTTTAAGCCTCCATAAGTATCTTCTTGATACAACTCACCATATGCACCATTAGAAACTCCTATGAGTTTCTAAGAATAAACAAAACTATGGAGTAGGCTATAATGCTTGTTTCTTTTATTGATCTACTTCTACACCTTAGCGTCATGCTTAATGATGTCATCAAGAGAGCTAAAAGGCTGAATCTAAACCTTTAATGAAGTTTCATCACTCAAACCTAGTACAGAGCATACAATGGCACTCTAAAGTGGCTCTTGAACAATTCAAAAGCAGCTAGAGAGATTAAAGTTCTCCTAACTAAACTTCAACACTTCAATTCAGTCTCATTTGTATATTGAAGACTCATAACTCTGTTTTAGGTCTATCAGCTTGAAAATGGCGAAATCCCTTGTTAATGAAACCATTGATTCTTCATATTCACATCAATAGGTGTTTTTTAAGCCTCCATATGTGTCTTCTTGATAAAACTCCCCATATTCACCATTAGAAACTCCTATGAGATTCTAAGAATAAACAAAACTATGGAGTAAGCTATAATGCTTGTTTCTTTCGTTGATCTACTTCTACACCTTAGTGGCATGCTTAATCATGTCATCAAGAGAGTTAAAAGGCTGAATCTAAGTCTTTAATGAAGTTTCATCACTCAAACCTAGTACATAGCATACAATGGCACTCTGTAGTGGCTCTTGAACGTCACAAAGCAAGTCAGGAGAGATTAAAGTCCTCTGACTACACCTTTAACACTTTAATTCAGTTTCATTTGTATATTAAAGACTCATAACTCTGTTTTAGGTCTATCAGCTTGAAAATGGCGAAATCCTTGTTAATGAAACCATTGATTCTTCATATTCACCATTTGAAACTCTTATGAGATTTTAAGAATAAACAAAACTATGGAGTAAGCTATAATGCTTGTTTCTTTCGTTGATCTACTTCTACACCTTAGTGGCATGCTTAATCATGTCATCAAGAGAGCTAAAAGGCTGAATCTAAACCTTTAATGAAGTTTCATCACTTAAACCCAGTACAGAGCATACAATGGCACTTTGTAGTGGCTCTTGAACATTTCAAAACAGTTGCGAGAGATTAAAGTACTCTGACTACACTTCAACACTTTTATTCACTCTCATTTGTATCTTGAAGAGTCATAACTCTGTTTTTAGGTCTATCAGCTTAAAAATGGCGAAAACCTTGTCAATGAAACCATTGATTCTTTATATTCACATCAATAGGTGTTGTTTAAGCCTCCATATGTGTCTTCTTGATACAACTCCCTATATTCACTATTAGAAACTCCTATGAGATTTTAAGAACAACCAGAACTATTGAATAAGCTATAATGCTTGTTCTTTTTGTTGATCTACTTCTACACGTTAGGAGCATCCTTAATCATGTCATCAAAGGAGCTAAAAGGCTGAATCTAAGCGTTTAATGAAGTTTCATCACTCAAACCCAGTACAGAGCATACAATGGCACTCTGTAGTGGCTCTTGAACATCTTAAAATAATTGTGATAGATTAAAGTCCTCTGACTACACTTCAACACATCTATTCACTCGCATTTGTATCTTGAAGAGTGATAACTCCGTTTTTAGGTCTATCAGATTGAAAATGGTAAAATTCTTGTCAATGAAAGCATTGCTTCTTCATTTTCACATCAATAGGTGTTATTTAAGCCTTCATATGTGTCTTCCTGATATAACTCCCCATCTTCACTATTAGAAACTCTTATGAGATTCTAAAAACAAACGAAACTATGGGATAAGTTATAATGCTTGTTTCTTTCGTTGATCTGCTTCTACACCTTAGTGGCATGCTTAATCATGTCATCAAAAGAGCTAAAAAACTGAATCTAAGCCTTTAATGAAGTTTCATCACTCAAACCAAATACAGAGCATACAATGGCACTCTAGAGTGGCTCTTGAACATTTTAAAACAGTTGTGAGAGAATAAAGTCCTCTGACTACACTTCAACACTTATATTCACTCTCATTTGTATCTTGAAGAGTCATAAATCCGTTTTTAGGTCAATCAGCTTGAAAATGGCAAAAACTTTGTCAATGAAACCATGGACTCTTTATATTCACATCAATAGGTGTTGTTTAAGCCTCCATATGTATCTTCTTGATACAACTCACCATATGCACCATTAGAAACTCCTATGAGTTTCTAAGAATAAACAAAACTATGGAGTAAGCTATAATGCTTGTTTCTTTTATTGATCTACTTCTACACCTTAGCGGCATGCTTAATCATGTCATCAAGAGAGCTAAAAGGCTGAATCTAAGCCTTTAATGACGTTTTATCATGCAAAACAAGTACAGAGCAAACAATAGCACT